>CM053599.1:137210066-137239625 GCA_028646575.1 Pseudocheirus occidentalis | reverse complement strand
AACACTGTACATTAACAAAGCTTCTTTTTAATCCCTTTCATTTTTATTACTTCATTTATAATAACTCAATAATAACTATTATTTGGCACCTGCTATGGGAAGTGCTGGGGAAAATACAAAGAACATGGTACTTGCCCTCGTGATGCTTACAACGTTGCAGGGTGAATAACTCAGAATTGATCTGTCTAAATTGGATTTCTTTCCTAAATACATTAAACAATATGGTAAAATGCCATATAAATGTTCAGAACTAGAAGCCAAGCATATTTGTTATAATAATCTTAGTCATAATGAATTTGTACTCAGAACTACAGTTAAATGGATAAATTAGCAAAAACTCAGTGGAAACTGAACAGAATCTACAACTTAATATATGAAAATTGAAAAAGAAAACTTAAGAGGCATACTAGCAAAGCACATGGTAGAAAAAAAAATGTTTATTTTACCTGGCCACAGTGAATTTATCTGGAGGCAGGAGACGAGAAAGCTGGATGAAAATATGATTGAGAGATGCACAGAACCCACACCAACGTGCATAATACAGCAGTAACACATCCTAAGAAAAGGAAATAACCAGACAAAGTCATATAAACCTTATCCCCTGCACTAAATCATTCCAAATCAGACACCTCAACCTTTGGGGAAAATTAGGTTAATTTCTATTTTATATGGATATCAATAGAGGAGAAAACAAAAAATTAATGCTGCACTTAAAAATCATTGGGTTTAATAATGAGATGTCATATTAACAGGTTTTTTTTTTAATGTTCAAAAGCTAAACACTACTCATTCCCACAAAGGTATTTTGAGAGCAAATCTCTGTAAAAGAAAAGGTTTGATTTGCCTTTTAATGGAAAATACCTGTTTCCTAAGGACTACTTCCCAAAAGGTATCAGTTGTTACTTCAGAGATTAGGTGCTGAGAAGGAAAATGGACAGTGTCACTTCCAATAAGGTGCCTTTTCAATGGACTGTAGAGAATGCTGAAGTTCTGAATAAAAGACTCTATAAAAAGAAACAATAATATTATTCCCTTTCACAGTTCAAGTATCAATAGCTGGTTTATTTTAATGTTTACATTTTAGAAAATGGATTTTTGAAATATATTTCTAGGTTCAGATTTAGAAACTGCCCCACCCTGAAAAATCAAAAAGGTGATAATAATTTTGAATTAATGGCACCAAGCTTATCTTGTAGCACAATATGCATACTAGTGGTTGACATAAGATCACTTTCCATAATGTTATAAAATGTCAATTTTGAGGATTAAGGATTCTGCTATTTTCTTAATAGGGCCAATTCACAAATTCGAAAGTAGAGTTATATAAAAGAATTTCCAAAATAGCACAATCTCTAAGATACGTCACCCTATAATATAATAACTTTCAAATGCATTATGATGACAATGAATAAAATCAAGCAAGCATTCTAGTCGAGATTTTTGAGGGTTGATTTTTTTTTTTTGGAGGGCAGTTGGGGTTAAGTGACTTGCCCAAAGTCACACGGCTAGTTTTTGTGTTAAGTGTCTGAGGCCGAATTTGAACTCAGGTCCTCCTGACTCCAGCTCAGTGCTCTATTCACTACACCTAGTCGCCCCGAGGGTTGATTTTTTTTTCCTCCCTAGCCTTTGGCTCAGTGAAAAGAAGAAAAAATGGGTAAATGAAATCCACAAATATTCAAAAGTCTAAGTTTAGCTAATAGTAGCTACCCTATTAACCCATTATCTAATAATTTTGCTATATCTGAAAACAAGCCATAGGAGGAAGAAAATGAAGACCACAGAATGGTTTCCATAGATTAGCTTACCAGAACCTGAATGACTATACTTTTAAACAAAAAACAAGATGTGAATGAAAAACATTCTACAAGTCCCAAATAACTTCTCTGAGCATGTAATAATGTTGTGCAACAAGTGACCTCCTATAATTCACTATTACTGATTTGTCAATGCTGTCAGCAATCAGCTGGCATGTTTAGGGTAGATACAAGAAAATAAGAAGCAACAGGCTAAGGATACTGTCCAAGAACCTGCTTGAAAGTTAGCACATTATGATCTCATTGAATAAATGAGTTTTGCTGAACACTCACCTGATTCTTAAAACTATGGGTGGTCCTTACTCTAATAAAACCTAATATGCCAAAATATTTTAGAAAACACAATAGTGGATAATTATTTTAATTACTAATGGATTTTAAGCACTTTACAAAGTATCTGATTATAGAGTTTCTTTAAACAGATTCCTAACTGCATATAAACTATATTTTGCTTAGGAAAGTTCAATATATACTTGTCATGAACATGCCTAAATAAAGTTACTAAAAATGGCTACTATTTATGGGAAGGAGACTTAATTTTACTCTTTCTGGTCTTTTATAGTCTCTAACATGTAAAAACGGAAATTTAAGTTTTCTTTCACAAATTCCTTCCTGTCTACTCAGGAAAAAGATGATTTTGTTTCCAATGAAGCTGAATTAACATAGCTATGGAATTCATAGGTTTGCACACTAGTAACAATGTTGTTCTACACATAGGGCCTGATGAATTCACTGTTGCTAGATACAGGCTAAATTTAAGTATTTCTTCTTCTTGAGTTCTTTGAAAAGAATGACTCCTATTCACTTGCCTACTTACCATGAGAGTAGCTTATTCTTATGGTCTAGGAGGGTACATAATGGCAAGAAAATATCTCTAATACAATGATATAAACATAGCAGCTGGTCAAACTATGGTAGGATATGGTTTGGTATGAAATGTTACAAACTGAACTTTTGGGACAAAAGGAGATAAAAGATAATCTGAACAAAGTACTTATTCTTCTGAGGAATGAAGTTGATGCTGCAGGTGACATTTCTCATTTACATGAAATACTCTCACCAAAACAGGTTCTGTTTATTTTGCCAGCCAAATACCTTGGTATCCCCTAATTAATGAGGGTATTCTCTTCCCACTGGATATCATCTTAGAAAATTTTCACAAAACCTTCTTCCTTCACAATCACTGTTAATATACTGGTTTGAATTTTAATGAAACATAGGACTAACAAATAGGTTTGGAATTTGAAAGCTGGAAAGCACTGTAGAACAATGAAAATAACACTGGATTAGGCCTCAGAGGGCCTGGCCTCAAATTCTGGCTCTCAACTTATTAGCTGGGTGACTATGGGCATGTCATTTAAGATCTCTGGGTTTGTTTCCTCATCAGAAGACCTGTAATATCCCTTCCAGGACTACTAAATCTTGTCATCCTGGTATTAAGCTAATTTAGTCATTTACAAAATGATAACACATTATAGGCAAAAAGAAAAAGTGAAAAACTATGTAAAGATTGACAATATCCTTTTAACCAACATCAACACCAACATCAACAATATTAAGAGGTCACCTCTATTCAGAAATTAGCATTATATATAATATTTGCAGAAGTAAAACTACCTACAGTACCTAGAGCAGGCTTTACAAGAGCTTGTTTGGGGTCCAAGATATAATGAGATTCTTCTTTTACATCAACAATAGCGGCAAACTCTTTAACCTGAGTTGAACTTGATGCACCCAACCTTTCTGCATACAACCAGAACAAATTTGAATCCAACAGATAAAGGTTCAAGGTCTTGTTGGTCCTGCAGCTCAGGCCTGTGATACTTGTGCTATTAATATCAACATCAGGAAAGAGAGGGATGCTCTCCTCAATGTGAGGAACAGAACTTGGGTTATCAACCTTGCATTTCTTCTCATGGGAAGAAAATGCGATGGTAGGGGACTGAAAGATATCCTCTTCAGAATTAGTCAAGTCCCTATTCATAGTCCTGCAACATGCAGTGTAGTAGCTAAAAGGGCTATAGAAACTTAAAAAATTGCTGCATTCTATGCTATCTGATGTAACTTGATAGAAGGTGTGTTCCTTGAGGTAGAATGAGTCCAAAGCTGCTGCTATCTCAAAAAAACTGCACTGTGGCACATTGACTTTACTTGGCTTAATCCCAACTGACTGGTTGACACAAAGCTCACAGACATTGTGGGTTCTTGAGATGGAATGCCACTGAGGAAGCACCACAGTATTGCAGCATGGGGACTCAGTTATTGAAGATGACTCTGCCAGTTGGATTGGGGGGTTGGATACCAGAGAATCCAATGCTGATGAATCCACATGTCTCAGGTGTTGAAGTAGTTGTTCAACTACCTGACTTTTATTACAGTTGTTGTATTCCAAGGCCACTTCGGTAATCTAAAGAAAAAGTCATGGGGGAAACAGGATCAGTGAGATGTATGCTACTAACTTAAAATGAAGCCCCTTCTAATTTTAGTGTAAGTAAAACATTTTATAATTAAGTTCTATCAGAAAGTTTTGGTAATAAGCATTGCCTTGAATATAAATTCTTGAAAGTATATATTTATCACTTATGTAAAAACCTTTTAATATGACAATATCTAGGTTCCAGAAGAGACTATTTTTAAGGTCTCAGGTCATGTTACTATCACAGAATCACGTATGTTTTTTCCAACTGGAAGAGAACTCCAATCTTCCCAATTTACAAGTGTGAAAATTAATGCCCAGAGAGTTTAAGTGGCTTGCCCAGGGTCACAGGGGAAATTAGTAGCTAATCTCTTGTCTAGTCTCCTCAAATGCTATTGTTAAGAAGCTTCAAACTGCACAGGATATTTTACAATTCGACAGCTATATTCTTCATCTTAATTGCCACTGATACTCCAAAATAACTTCATCCTGAAAATTTTCAGAATTAATGAAATATTAGTAACAAGCAAATTAGCATACAAATCAATTCCTTTGTACACAGAGAGCATGTACTGATTGGGTAATTTTACCTCTTTTTTCATTATGTCTCTCGCTTATGGTCACCATAATACTACATGATAGCAATTTAGACTTAAGGATCACTCAACTTCATTTATAGTAATTCTACATATACATATGTGTATGTGTGTGTACATATATAAAATGCACACACACAAAATATTAGCTAGTAAGTGAATGAGGCTGGATGAGCTGCCTCAACCTGAATGCATCGTATTGTTGATAAGATACAACAGCACAGTAAATCTTGCTTTTCTTTAGTTATAAAAGAGAAATAGCTCAACATAGAATATATCCATCTGCAGTAATAAGAAAGGAGTGAACATGGTCTAAATCTTGCCAGAGTTAGATAAGATATTGATATATTAAATCACATGGAATTTCTTCTTTAAAAAATGGAATAAAATGAAGAAAATGACAATAAAAGAGATTCTTAGTTTTTGCCCTTTTACTTTACCAAGCAGTGTTTTAAAAATCTTGGTTAAACAATGTTATGTAAGAGTCTAGTGCCAGTGCCTGACACCATATTTTATTACACAGGAACAAATAAGGAAGACTTGGCAACTTTAAAATGTTAGCACTGGTTATTGTTTCTAATTTACTTTAATGAGTGAAATTTGCAGGTCTGACCAAAAGAATGGTCACATCACCTTAAGGATTTAAGGACTGATATTAAGTGAATAAAAGAAAACCAAGAAAATGATATACACATTTCCTACAACAATGTAAAGGGATAGACCAACAAAGGAAGCTAAAATTTGTAATTATAATGATCAAGTTCAGCCCTGGAGAAGAACCGAAAAAATAAATACCCTACCCTCTCTGTTTTATAAAGAGGGGGAGAAGAACTATGAATGTAGAATATTTCACATACTGTCAGAAGTTATTGATGTGTCTGTTTATTTTATGGAATACTTTTTTCCCCCTCTTTCTTTTTCATTTTTTGTAACAATGCTCACTTACATTACTATGGAGGTATATATTTGGAAGTGAAGGTAATATTAAAAAACAACATACATCCAAAAATTTTTAAAGAAATTATTAGCTACTTTGCAAAAAAATTGTTAATTACTGCACTGAATTAGGCTAAGCCTATATTTTTTTTGTCAAGGCACTAAAACATGAAGATGATGATTTTTGGCTCCTTAAAAATGAGGGAATGGGGCGGCTAGGTGGCACAGTGAATAGAGCACTGGCCCTGGAGTCAGGAGGACCTGAGTTCAAATCCGGCCTCAGACACTTAACACAAAAACTAGCCATGTGACCTTGGGCAAGTCACTTAACCCCAACTGCCCTCCAAAAAAAAGCAAAAAAGAAAAAAAAAAACTGAGGGAAAAAGTCTCACCCATGAGGGCTAACAAATTTAAGAATTAACCCCTTTTAAAAAGATGTTAACTTTATAGCCTTTATCAATCAAATCTGCTCACATAACTGAGAACAGAACAGCAGACTTGGGTGGATGCACTTAAGACTGGCATTCACAAAATCTGGATTCTAGTCTGAGCTCCACCATGATGTACTACATACATTACCAGGGACAAATCACAACTTTTCAAAGTCTGTTTTTCCAACTATACAATTTTAAATTCACAGGAATGCTGTAGGTTCTAAATAAAAATTTAACAGGAAAAGTAATGATAATGCAAAGCAGATACATAGAGATATGGTGCTTGTCTGAGGAAAAATATTCCTATTCAATAGAGGCTCTACTGTGTCACTAGATATATCCATATCCATTTTAACAGTGAAATACATCTTCTACCCCTCTATCATAGCAACCAACCACACCTAATTTGAGTGGAAACTTAAAACTTTAAGAATATTAAACGCCGAAAGTTAACATTTATTTACACCTCGAACTACTGGTATTGTGTTAGGTGAACATATAAGTTTTTTCTGCACAATATTTCAAAGTGCTACTACTGATGAATATCATCTCTGTTAATTTAGAAGGTGGAGATAAGTGAGCAGATAAAGTCTGAATGGTCAAAATATTTAAAAGAAATTAAATTTTATTACTCATGGATCATTCCACCATAGTGGCACAAACAGCAAGGAAGTTTTCCATTTTCCCCTCTCATTTCCTTCTCATTTTCCACATAATACAAAATAGTGTCACATAATAGAAGGATCCCTACAAATGGTCTAAATGAGAAAGTTCCAACCAACAAAATGATGGTCTCAGCTAGACAAGAAGTATTAAATTCTGTTTTTCTTGGAGGGATAAATTAGGTTCCCTCCGAAGAAACAGAGGTAGTTAGCTTAGAGTAAAGTATATTGACTCTCTGAAATCTGTTTTAGCCAATTAAGCAATGCTTGGGCAAGAGAAAAATAAAACAGACAGTAAATCCAATTTAGTAACTATCCCCAGGCTTTATGCAACTTCTTATTGCTCCCTATAACTGACTGCAAATGAACCATGTATAAAATAAACTTACAGAAAAAAGGAATAAACTGAGTGAAGTCAAGCAAGTGGGAGAGGGGAAACCAAATCCTGCTAATGGTAGGCAGTCACTTGAGAACTGGCCTGAGTGTCTGACTTGAAAGTCAAAAAGACAGGAAAATGTTGTTGCTGGTGCTAAAGGTTGTACTTCTCATTCTGGATATATAAGCAGAACTGAAACAAGTCTGCTCCTGCTTTGCTCTGTTGCCTTCTCTTGTGCATCCCACTATGTATTTTGTGCTTGTCCTCCCATCTTCTTAGCCATAACAGCAACAATGATGGTGATGATTAATAAGGAAAGGCAAGAATAATCTCAATCGCTTTATGTGGCTTAAGTCCTTCTCTGGAGGGAAATTAGGAATAGTTTTGTTTTCCTTCACCATCATCCACTACCAAATAGTTCTGTGCATCTAATCACTGCTGAGCTATATGGTAGAGTTGACCCAAGAAGTGTTATTCACTGGCCTCAGGTTTAGGTTTATCCCTGGCCTTTTAACCAGAGAGAGCAAAGCCATGGATATTACTATCAGCACTCTATCAGCTATTTCACTGATTTATTATAAATTATGAATGAACAAAGTATAAGTAATGATGTTTTACTACACAATAAATAGTTCTGAGTTATACTTTCATACTGAGTCTTACCTCATCTAACAGAGGATGACTTTCTGCTAAGGGATTAAAAGGTATAAATAGAAAAAGTGCTGGTCCTTTCTTGAGTTCATTATTCAGAAGAAGACTTTTCCCTCCATGTGGTCGCAGCCATTGAACAAGCATTTCTCGGTTTTCTAAAGCCCATTTATAAATATTTTCAGCTGTGTAGTTCATTACTTCTCTGGGAAAGACCTTTGTATAAAGGGACACATGAGATAAAACCAAACCAATATCATTATCAGGTATTATGGAAACTATATATGAGATACATAAATCTTATATTTATATATATATATATATATAAATCTTATCTCAAAAGTTGAAAATGTAAATTTGATAGTACTAGAATATATTAATGTGTATTGATTATCTCACTCTTGATTCTTAGATTAAAATAGTTTTATCACTGATATTACAAATAACTATTCTAACACCTTACTTACCTAGATGCAATTTTCACAAAGTTGTGAAGAATGAGCAACGAACCAATAAACATCTTTATAACATCTATGCCAATATACATCTAAGAAAATAAAGCCAATTATAATACTTTTTTCTAATTTTAATGTTCCACAACAATGAAACTTTCAGCAAAACAACATTATAGGGGCAAGTTAATTCCATATGAACAATGTTATAAATAGGCCAAAAGACATCAAAGCATTTGCAGGTGAAGAGCTGATTATATTGAATAAATGAAAGAAAAAGCATTTTGTCAAATATCTCACTATGTGCCAAACACACTCA
The DNA here is from genome assembly GCA_028646575.1 of Pseudocheirus occidentalis. Lineage (NCBI taxonomy): Eukaryota > Metazoa > Chordata > Mammalia > Diprotodontia > Pseudocheiridae > Pseudocheirus > Pseudocheirus occidentalis. Next base: position 137,230,972 of record CM053599.1, on the reverse strand, counting down.
TATTCTAACTAAAGGAGCCAAGACTTATAGCAGGGTTTCGCTGCAGTGAAAATGGAAATGACTTGACTCAGGGGTGGGCAAACTGTGGCCTCAAGGCCACACTAGGTCCTCAAGCGCAGCCCTTTCACTGAAACCAAACTTCACAGAACAAATCCCTTTAATAAAAGGATTTGTCCTGTCAACCTTGGACTCAGTCAAAAGACCACACCCAAGGACCTAGAAAGCTCACATGTGGCCTCGAGGCCCCAGGTTCCCCATCCTTGGGTCCCCCCACTTGGTGGTTCTTAGGGTACAGAAATAAGATATACTGCTCAGAACAGTCATCAGGCTAGCTGATATGTTTACCCTAATCCTTAAAAATTCTCAAAAAAGACCAGAAACTCATGCAAAATATTCATTATAGGAAATGTATATGTGATGAGATACAGAAAATGTATAAGTGTTTTGCCATTCTTTTCAGAATAAAAAAGTATTCATTTTAAACAACTGTAAACTAAAATAGTTTGAGAGACGAATGCTTTGCTCTATCCGTTCAGTATTTTTAGGGTTATTCTCAATTCTGGCAGTGTCATTACCTTCTAGTAATGAATTTTTATCTCAGAATCCTTCAGTATAAAAATAATCTGATCCTTACTGTTATACAAAAATACTAACAGTCATGGAAATAAAGATTACCATAAAGAAAGAGAAGCAAACAGCTGGCAAAAGACAGAGAGAGACAAATACAGGGAAGTATCTTTATGCCCCAAGGTAAAAATGTCAATAGAGCTAACAGAATTATACAGTTCTAAGAAAAATAAAATGAAGACCATACTATCTGCAGGATAAGAAGACTAAAGTAGCAAATAAAAACAAAATAGTAGCTGTGAAAGATTATGTCAAAGCTCTGGAATAACTCTGCCCTGAGGTAGTCTCTCCAAAATACAGCTAAGGCTGAGAAACATTAAGTTGAAAGGGAAATTTAAGGGCTCCCTAAAGTTCTCCAGAGATCAGGTGAGCCATAAACTCTAGAAGCTCTCCAGGGTGAACTAAAAGGGCTTAAAAGTCTACCAGACCACGTTGGGAGAAAAGCTTGTTATTATATTATTCTTGATAAATGGTATAAAGTTTATTCTGCATAAAGACTAGGGAATAACTCCTGGAAATTTAAGCATGAAACGTTCCACAGATTTTTACAATTTAATGCCCCAAATGAAAAACAAGGTTTCATGAAAATCCCAAGAACACAAAAATACAAAGTTCAATAAAAATTCAAGACACCTCAATGTATCAATAACAAATACTGAATACTTACAAGTGATGTGTTGAAATGCCTATGTAAATACACACTTCCAGAGTGCACCAAGGACACCAGTTTGGCAAGATGTTTATTTGTGATAACACCAAAGCGTAATGTTCCTAGGTAATCTGAAACAGAAGGTGTTCTTTTGTTTAAAAAAATGCACATAAAAAAGTAAAATGACCAAATAGAACAGTAACATCTGGATCCTTTAAAAAGAGGGCTTCTTTTAATAAAATGGGCCTTAACTCAAAGGAAGCCTACAGGTCCCTGAATGGTAGCAAAGGCTTTTTACTCCAGAGAGGAAATCTATGACCAAAAACACATTCATATAGGTGGCCACCTCTGGCAATTAAGTTTTAACAACAAAAGGCACCACTGGAATGTATTCCAGGTATTATTTCTTATAGCATAATCACAATAATTAACATTTAGTGCTCATCTAAATTCTAAACAATTAAGAGTAAAGTTAATATATTATATTACTGCAGTTGCTTTGGCTGGGGAAAAATACAGCAAGAAAATAAAAACCAAAATGAAATTTTACAAATATTTAGAAAAACAAAAAATCACGGTATTTTTATGGCTATAGCCAGTATTTCCAGAATTTAACAAATCTAAAAATTATGTTTTACCTTCTCATAATAAAATTTTAAAATTTTTAAAAGTAAATAATGGCAAAAATATAGTAACAGAAATAAACATACACATATATAAACAGGTATGCTAAATATATATGCATACACAAACAGATGTGTTCCTTCTTATGCATAATTTTTTAATGCAAAAAGTAAACAAAACAGAAACAAAAATATAGTTTAACAGAAATGGCAATGTGTGGCAAGCTGGAGAGTAATCATTCACATTTTAAAGTTGTTTTTCATTATAAAATATGATCTTACATGTTTCTATAAATATATATATTTAAATGTCTATATAAACATGTTTAAATAAGATGTGCACATACATACATATGTGTATGTATGCATGTATGTATATTTAAATAAGAGCTCCAGGGATAATTTCAAAATTTAAATCTGAGGACAAAAAAATTAAGACAAGTATCTACTATTTAATAATTAATCTGGGGTATAATGCTCATATATATACATATATATATATATTTCATCTCTATGTTATTGCTACTCTCTTCTCAGTATTGTTTTTTGGTTGAATCTGCTCTCAGTAGTTTTCAAAGTACTTTACTTTTTCTCATTTGGTCATTCTCTTTATCCATGTGCTCTAAAATGTCTTATATTTTTGGAAACTGCAATATATGAATTCTGTTTCACAAGTTTAGGCAGTTTTTAGTTCAAATTCTCACTCGGAAAGATAGGCAGACACACTTAGAAAGGAAAAAAGAAGCATGAAATGTTTTATTTTCTTAGCCCTATTTTCAACCTGCCCTTTTGAGATGAGACCAATAGAAACTATTTTATAACATTGTTAATCATGCTGTGTTTTACACATTCTAACTGATAAATGATGTCCAAATGTACATATATAAATATTAGTATGCCAGATGTGAATTTCTGAAATAGGCTGATCCACAGTCAAATAAGTCTAGTCTTCTAGCATTAGTCTTTTTAATACACAAAATGCTTAGGACCAGAATAAAACAGAAATGGACATCAAATTCTTGGTACAACAAAAAATGTTTTTCCAGTATACTAATTTGTCATGTGTGTGGAGAATAACATGAAATAAAGAGAAACTAGAGGAAGACCAGCTAAGAAACTGTTACAGTAATCTAAGTGTGAGGTAATGAGGGTCTGGGAACTAGAAGAGCAGCAATAAAAAAGAAGGTAAAATCTAAGAAGTGTTGGGGTAGAATAATTAGTAGGGTTCAATAACTCACTGAAAGACTGGTGGGGGGGAAGAGGTGGAGGACATAAGGAAGGAGACGAATAAAAAATATTCCAAAATGTTAAGTCTTAGGGGATGAGAAAGAGGTTATTCCAATGACAGCAAAGGCTGGGTAACACAGCTTCTCTCTGACCTTAACTACCTGACTCTCTTCAGCTCTCCCTGAGCCTTCCCTCTTTCTAAAGCTTTGGTAACATGATTCCTCCCCTGTTCTGGCCTCACAAAATTCTAATCTATTAAAAAACAATTAATTGGGAAGGTGGCCTAGTTGTACCAGATCTCAAACTATACTATAAAGCAGTAATCACCAAAACAATCTGAGACTGGCTAAGAAATAGAGTAGTGGATGAGTGGGATAGATTAGGTGCCCAATACACAGTAGTAAATGATCACAGTAATTTAGTGTTTGATTAAATTCAAAGACTCCAGCTCTGGGACAAGAACTCACTATTTGACGAAAACCACTGGGGAAACTGGAAAAAAGTATGGTAAAACAAGGTAAAGACCAACTTCTCATACCATATACCAAGACAAGGTCAAAATAGGTATATGATTTAGACATAAAGGGTGATACCATAAGCAAATTAGAGGAGTATGGAACAGTTTACTTGTCAGTTATATGTATAAGGGAAAAATTTAGGACCAAACAATAGAGAGCATTAAGAAATATAAAGTGGATAATTTTGATTACATTAAATTTAAAAATTTTTGCACAAACAAAACCAATGTGAACCAAAATCAAAAGGAAAGTAGAAAGCAGAGAAAAAAAAATTTTTACATCAAGTATCTCTGATAAAGGACTCATTTCTCAAATATACAGGAAACTGAGTCAAATTTATAAGAATACATGTCATTCTCCAATTGATAAATGGTCAAAGGATATAAACAGGCAGTTTTCAGAAGAAGAAATCAAAGCTATCTATGGTCACATGAAAAAATGTTCTAAATCACTACTGATTACAGAAACGCAAATTTAAAAAACTCTGAAATACCTCCTCACACATATCAGATTGGTTAATATGACAGAAAAGGAAAATGATAAATGTTGGAGGAGATATAGGAAACCTGGGATTCTAATGCACTATTATTGGAATTGTGAACTAATTCAACCATTCTGAAGAGCAATTAGAGCTATGCCCAAAGGGCAATCAAATTGTGCATACCCTTTGATCCAGCAATACCACTATGAGGACTGTATCCCAAAGAAATGAAAAACAAAGGAAAAGGTCCTATTTGTACAAAATTATTTATAGTGGCTCTTTTTGTGGTGGCAAAGAATTGGAAAATGAGGGGATGCCTATCAATTGAGGAATGGTCAAACAAGTTGCGGTATAAAAATGTAATGGAATACTATTGTATTAAAAGAAATGACAAGCAGGCAGATTTTAGAAAAGTCTGGAAAGATTTTCATGAACTAATGCAGAGTGAAGTAAGCAAAACCAGGCAAACACTGTACACAGTAACAGCAATTCTGTACAATGAACAGTTGTGAATGATTGAGCTATTCTCAGGAATACAAGGATCCAATGTGTTATTATTATCATCCCTATTTTACAGATGATGAAACTGAAAACAAAGGTTAAGGATCGCATGGCTAGGAAGTATCTGAGGTTGAATTTGAACTCAAGTCTTCCTGACTCCAAGTTCAAATCTGACCTCAGAAATGACCTATGTGACTCTGGACAAGTCACATAAGTCTATTTGTCTCAGTTTCCTCATCTGCAAAATGAGCTGGAGAAGGAAATGGCAAACCAATCCAGTATCTTTACCAAGAAAATCCCCAAAAAACATCATGAAAAACGACATGACTGAAAATAATTAAACAATAACTTAATTCTACTAATGAACTCTCACACTTCATCTAAATTAGGCCAAATTCAGGAAGCTCAGCTACGTTATTATCTATGCAAAGTCTTTTTATTTCACCATATGTTGAGAAATAAACTTTAGGAAGTCCCAAAATATAGTTTAGAGTATCTTTAACAAAATTCTTAGTGGAGAAGGAAATTCAAATTTGCAAAATCCCATGTGAACAGCTCTTGTTTTTAACACAGGGCATTATTAAATGAAGAAGAAGAATAACAACAAACATTATTGTACCTTTTCATATTCTTAGCATTCACTCTGTTAAGTAAGGCTCCGTGGCTTTAAAACAACAGGGGCTTTCTAACTACCACAGTAAGCTATTCAGTTCTGAAAATAATGAAGCTTCAATATTTTAATACAGCTGGCTTGTTGAAAAGTTTTTACAATATAAATTCAATATCAAATCCATCAGAAAAAGTGCCCAATTCCATGTTTATAATTCATTTATCCATATTAAAGGCTGAAGATAAAGCAAAAAAAAAAAAAAAAAAAAAGGAAACTCTGCTATCCTGAAATTCTAACACTTTCTGTTTCCTCTGAATAGTGATGTCCATAAAGATAACTCTGAGGCACTCTAAGAACATGAAGGACCCTCTAAATCAAAGAATAAATTTTGTTCAGTTTAGTTTTAGTGAGAGGCAAGCAGTCGTGTAGGCCTGAGTCAGAGCCTCACCTCTGACACACACTGTCAAATGTTGATAGCCAGCATGTTTTGAGTCTACCCCCTGGGCTTTCTACTGGATACTGAACAAGTAGTATAGCTCGCATTGCAAGGAAATCAAAGGGACAAGAGGTGGCCTGAACAAACATAATTTGTGATTATTATTATTAATAATCATGTCATTATGTTTTGCTAGTTACATAAAACCTAATTCAAAAACTTTTTGCAATATATCTAAATTTTAATTCAATAGTACTTTGAGCTACTCAGAAACAGGTCACAGTGTAAATAAACAGAATCCACGAAAGATGGCACTTTTCAATTCTCTCTAAAAAAGGCAATGCCTACAGAACTCTGAGTACAGATTAAAGTATTGTTTTTCTTTATTTTTCTTGCTTTTCTTTCACAACATGGATATTCTGAAAGTGTTTTGCATGACTTCTTATGTATAACGGGAATCATATTTCTTGTCCTTCTGATGGAGAGGGTAGAGAGAGGGAAAGAATTTGAAACTGAAAATAAAAAATTTTAATTTAAAAAATTAAATATATGTAGAAGATGGCATGGGTAAGAGGTAAGGTGATGGGAAACAGCAGGACAAAAGCAAAGTACAAGGTTGGTCACTCTGTCTAGAAAACAGAGTATATGAAACAACCTAAGAACAAATTGGCAATCTGGAACCAGAGCAGGGGAAGTCTTGAATGTAAAGTTCTGGATTTTAGATGTTATTTCATAAGCAATGGTAGGCCTGTAAGATTTCTGAACAGGAGATACATGGTCTGAATAGTGTAGTAGGAAGATTACTCAGGGGCAGCTAGGAGGTGCAATGGAGACAGTGCCTGAACTGGAGTCAGGAAGAATCATCTGGGAAAACAGTTTCGAAGGGTTCAGAGGAAGGACAAGAAGTCATAGAATCAGATTCTATAGGAAAATCAGGGTAGGAGGGATGAAAATCGGTATGGGAGGGAAAAGATTCTCATGAATGAAAGGTTGAAAGAATGAAGACAGAAAGGCAATTTCCAACAAGGAGTTGTTTGAAGAGATCAATGTGGATCCATAGGGTCTGTTCTTAACCAACTTGGACTTTTAAAAGCTATGTTTGGAAGAGAGAAGTGAGAGCAATTACAAGATGAGAAATACAAGATTGTGACCTGGTCCTATAAAAACAGTGTGAGGAATTTTACAGCTCTGAATGATTAAAGGCTATCAAGGGACACCGAAGACATAAAAAACATTTCTGTTCACTATGGCAGTAGAAAAAGGAGGATCAAAAGAGTGATATTAGCATTGTCTAAAGTAGATGGGACAATTAACACAAGGAATAAAAAGGCAAAAAAAACCCTCAACCTTCATTTTGCTACTAATTTTTCTTCTAAGAATAACAGCTTTGGTACTAGAAATGATAAAACAAAAATGTTAGAGTTGACACTGTAGATAAGTAAGGCAAGTCCCTAACTGTAATAATTACGAGAGAATCTAATTGTTCTTGATGACTTCAAAGCATCTAACCCAGATGAACAGCATTCTCAGGTACTGAAAGAAGTAGTAGATGTGACTGATGAACCACTGTTAGCAATATTTGAAAGAACAGAAAACAGGATAGGTACTACAGAATTAGAGGATAAAAGTTGTCCTCACTTTTAAAGATAACAATGAAAACATACAAACTATAGGCCTGTGAACTTGACCTCTATTCTTGGGAAAATTCTTAAACAGACAGTTTTTTAAAAGCATTAGCAAACACAAAGAAAAGGAAATGATGATTACAATGAGTCTGCATAGTTTCATCTGGTCATGCCAGACTAACCTCAAAATGTTTTTTTAAAGGGCTTACAAAACTAATAGTCAGGAGAATCTCTCTCCTTCCCTCCCTCTCTCTTTCTCTGTCTCTGACTTTCTCTCTCTCTCTCTGTCTCGCTCGCGCACACACACACACACACACACACACACACACACACACATATTTTGTCTGCCTAAATTTCTGGAAAGCATTTGATAAAACATCCTTATACAGTTTTTGTGGAGAAGACGGAAAGATGTGATAATACAATGAGATGAGAATCTGAACAGGCTGTATAGCTGAACTCAAAGAGAAGCAATGTCAATTAGGCTCAAATGTCAAAAAGTAGTGATGGTTCAATACTGACATGGCAGAAAGTCATCAGTGAGGTGTCCCAGGATCTTCTGTCCTTGGTTTTGGGCCATTTAAAATTTTTGTTAATGACTTGATTAAAGCAAAGATAGCAAGTTTATCTGGTCTGCAGATGACACAAAGCCAGGAAGGAGAGAGAACATACTGACTGAAAGAGGAAAGATCCAAAAAGATCATTGTAGATGAGAACAAGGGGTTGACTGATAAGTCATCAATGTAAAGTCTGTCACTTAAGGTCAATAAGTCAGGTTCTTAAGTACAGGGTGAAGATACAATTGGGCAGAATTTTGTCTGAAACATGTCTGGGAATCTAAATTGACCATACACACAATTAGAGTCAATATGGCAGCCAAACAAAAGTACACCACCTTGGGCTACAATTGACAAGAGGTTTAGTTAGCAGGAATAGGGCAAGAACAGTCCCTCTGAATCTTCCCTAGTCAGAATACACAAGGAACATTGGAACACTGTGCTCAGTACTGAGTGTCACATTTTAAGGATATTGATAAGCTGAAAAGGACAGCAAACAAAAGAATAAAGGACTCTGAGTCCATGTCATAGGTGGATTAGCTGAAGGAACTGGGAATATTTAGCCTGGAAAAGAGAATTCTATAGCTATATTCAAATATATAAAAGGCTATCATAGGAAAATGGAATTAGACTTGCTCTGTTTGGCCCCAGTCAACAGATTCAGGAGCATTGTTTAGAATCTGCAAAGATATACGTATATTCAGGGCTGCTATCAGGAAAAATGTTCTAACATTCAGAGTTGTACCAAAATGGAATGGGCTACCTTACAAGGGAAGATCCCCTTTCCTAAAGGTCTTCAAGCACAGGTCAGATGACCATTTACCAAATAAGTTATAATAGGGATTACTTTTAGATATAGATTGGACTAGAAGTCTGCCATCCCTTCTAACTCTAAATTCTATGAATCTGCAAAGATCCATATCAATAAGCTTAAAGCTCTCAAGTATCAAATGCTTTTCTTATAATAAAGGACTCTTCAAGCTTGATCATTTAACTCAAGAGGTATGTTTTATAGCATGCAGAACAGTCATTTCTGTAAATGCTTTATAGTACAAAACCATAACAACTCTTTTTTTCTTTTTTTAAGTTTATTTACTTATTTTTAGTTGTCAACATTCACTTGCATAAGTTTTAAATTTTCTACCCGTCCCTGCCCTCTCCAAGATGGCATGCAATCTGATTACAGGCTCTACATATATACTCCTATTAAACATTTTCACGTTATTCATGTTGTATAGAAAAATTAGAATGAATGGGAGGAACCACGAGAAAGAAAAAAACAAAACGAAAAGAAAATAGTCTGCTTCACTCTCCATTCAGACTCCATAGTTCTTTCTCTGGATGTGGATGGCATTTTCCATCAAGAATCCTTTGGAATTGTTTTAGGACCTTGCATTACTGAAAAGGGCTAAGTCTATCAAAGTCAGTTATTGCACACTGTGGCTGTTACTGTGTACAATGTTCTCCTGATACTGATCACTTCACACAGCATCAGTTCATATAAGTTTTACCAAAACTCTAACTACTCTTAAGAAAAAGTTTGTCCTATACTTGAAATGGTTTCCTAAAACAGGATTACTTTTTTAAAATTTATTTTACTGACTTATTTGTTTACTTTTAGATTACAAGATTCAGTTCCAGAGTCACTTGAGTTTCAGATTTTTCTCCCCTTCCTCCCCACCACCCACCCCCACCATGGTGGCATACAATCATGTATAGGATCTGCAAACTCTTTCACGCTGTACAATAGTCTGGTTGTATAGGTGTTATTAGCCAATGGAGTGAACAGTGAAAAAACAGAAACAAAAGCCAAACATAGAAAAGAATGATAGCATGCATTGCTTCCCAAAACAGGATTACAATTAAATTAAAACTCCTTTCAAGTCAATGAAAATAATTAAAGATATATTTTTGTCCCTTTTTAAAAATAAATACAACAGCCCATGAGTTATGGTTGTCTATGGTTTCCATGGTTCTAAAACCCTTAAAAAAAGTTTTAGCAACAGAAAAAAGATAACTGTAAAGTTAACATTACACCAGCCTGTACTTATATATGGCTTTCAATTAATTTTATCTACTTAGAAAAAGTCTCTTAAAGTTTACATATAATGGAGACTTAAAAATCTTTCCTGGGGCAGTGAGGTGGCACAGTCAATAGAGCACCAGTCCTGGAATCAGGAGGACCTGAGTTCAAATCCAACCTTGGACACTTAACACTTACTAGCTTGTGACCCTGGGCAAGTCGTTTAACCCCCAACTGCCCTGCTTAACCCCCAACTGCCCTGCACAGCCCCCCCTCCCCCATCTTTCCTTTACTTGATTTGACCTAGCACTATTACAATTTGATTAAGGTTTATTATCTTGAAGCCTTGTAACATCTATTTCACCAAAAATCATCAGAAGAGATAACTGTTTGATGTTTTTATAGATTTTTCCCACTTTGAAAGAAACTTGATTAAACATTAACTGCAACAGCAGATATTTTTTTTTTTTTAATGAAAAACAAAGATACTTTATTAACACATTCCCTCTCAAGGAAGTCACCTGCAGGCCTACAAAAGGGAGTGTTAAGCAAGCCCCAGGCTCAAGCCCATGGTCTTAGTTCAGCTGTCCTTGCCAGCAGTACTCTTCTGATCCTGGGTTGCCGCCTTGCTTAGATTCCCTGCTTCTCGCTTCAGGACACTGAGCAGCGTTTGAGAACTTTCCAGAATCTTAAGGTAAGCGGCCTCGGTTTCTGCAGTGGTGCGGTCAAACTCGTTTCGGGAGGCGATCTTCCGGGCCAGGTTCTCGTTGACCCGGGCCAGCTTCTCCGTCAGCTGCCGCACTTCGCCCTGGAGCCTCTGCTTCTCATCCTCCTCCTGTTGAATCTGTCGGCACAGCTCCTCCCGCTTCTGGCACAGCTCTTCGATGCACTCGATCAGCTCGTTGTTGTAGTTCTGAAGCGCCGCTCCCTGCTGGCTCATCCTCCCCGGGCTCCCGCCACCGGCAACCTCCTCCCGCTCCAACCACCGCTACCGCATCACAGCGCCGCCTCAGACACCGCCCTCCCGCCCCATTGCGCGCCAGCGGGGATGACAACAGCAGATATTCTTAAGGTATAAAAGTAGATACTTTTTCAATGAAGTATTATAGTCAGATTGTTACCACTACACTGCTTTTTGTTCATTGTTGAGTAATTGCATACAAAACACCTATTTATCTGATAAAACACATTTGGATCCAGCTAATTATTTGAAATAATAATCATCCATCAAATTTTCAAAAACAAGTAATTAGAGCACATCATAAAAAAGGAGAGTGGCATCACTGAGTAAATTTTTATAAAAAGTATTTTAATGTCTTAAATTAAACTTTTTACCTTTCTTTAACGAATGTAATGCTGAAGTGAAGAATGTCAAATAACCAGGAGGCTGGGGAGAACCACTGAATTCAAAATATCCAAGTACTCCAGGCTGCAAATATAAAAGGGAAAGTTAGCTAGCTAAATATTCATACAGTATTATAAATATATTTAATGTGAAAATGTAGGTATTTTACAGTAAGGACCATGCACAATTCAACAAACTTTCATTAAGCACCTATGTTTAAGGTACTGTGTGCATTTAGGATTAGGGACAAAATACAACATAGTGTTTCTCATTAAACTTACTGGAAGGACTATGACATAAACACAAGTATTATGCTGAGTCTGGACTGCTCTTACCCCCAGAAACATTGCTATGGAGATGTGGTGGGCTGGTAGAATGTCTGTACATAGGCATTATTAAAGTTCCCTAGGTTTCCAAGGCATTTTTGGCCCCTCATTCAGGTTCCTTGCTTCTCCTGCCAAATCCAGAAGAAATGATCAGAATCAGTGGAGAAGCAAGGCACTGAAAAGATCACAGTGAGTTATGAGAAAGATACTTTATCAAATGTGCATAGCAGATTGGGACAGGCAAAAGGACAGATGAGCCCAAAACAGCAGCACATAGCTGGCAAAATAACTGAAGCACAAAGGTTTAAATGTAGAGGACCTTATATATGATCTTGGAGGTAACAGGGAACCTCTGGGGTAATAGGTGGCAACTGGCATTAAACTACACACACACAGAGCCCTACTCCCTTGTAATACAGGCAAAAGGAGACAAAGGGCTCTCAAAAATTTAAAGAGGAGAAAAGCACTTGCATGCAGGAGGATGGGGGTATAGAAAGACTTACACGAACTGAACTTTAAAGAAAAATGAGGATGAGGTACACTCTAGCTGTGGAAGAGAGCCTCTGTAAATGCATGAAGGCAAGAAATAGCAGGCCAAATTTAGGCAACAACTTGGCGAGGATAATGTGAAATAAATCCAGATACTTTAGAGACAGACTGTAGAAAGCCTTAAATGCCAGGATGTGTTTGTATTTCATTATGTGGGCAAAAATAGCAGCACGCGCTTGTGTGTGTATGCTTGCTTCTATCATGGAAATACTGTAACTTCTAAAATTCTATAACTTAATATAAAAAAGAGCTTGTCTACTAGACTAGGTAGATAGTTGTCCCTGCAGTCAGGAAGATCTGGCTTCAGGTCCTTCCTCTGACACTTACTGTCTATGTGATCCTGAGCAAGTTATTTAATATATTAGTAGTTTAGGTAACTCTTAAGACTTCAAGCTGCAAAGCAGACTGGTAGAGGGACTTTGCTCAAAGACAATTTCAAAAAAAAATAATGGAATCACTAATCCAATTTTCTTTTTAAAAAAAGTTACAATTTAAAATATAATTGAAACCTAGGTTCAGAAAAGACAAGATTTGCAACATATATAAGAGTAACTGTTTATTTCTCATGCAAAAGCTTTTTAAAAATTGAGCTACTCCCAAACTGAATGCACTGCTTTACCCCAGTTACCAGCTTCCCTGCTGACACAAACATCTTCACAGTCCCCCAAGCTCAAAACCTTGGGATGGGGTAAGGGGGAGGAAGAGTAGAACTCTAAATTTTGTCTCTAATCTCACAACCTTCAGTCACAAGATCCTTTAGTATTTCCTCCTGCAATGTGTCTTACAGCAGTAGTGTCAAACTTAAATAGAAAAGGATTCCTGGAAGCTACATATTGGGCACAATTTAACATTATCTTTGCTGTATTGTATTTTTATGTATTTTGTTAAACATTTCCCAATTACATTTTAATCTGGATCCTATTCCTCTGGATATGGGCTGCAGCAGTGAGTCTGACACTAGCGTCTTAAAAGTCATACTTTACTCTTCATGCCTAGTTCCATCCCCCTTTGCTCAGCTTTTTTTCTTCTAATCCCTGAATTACTTCAAAAAACTCCTAACTGCTCTCCCTGATTCTGGTCTCTCTATCTTTTCAGCTCTTTCTGTACATGGCTTCCAGATTAATTTTTCTTTATCATGTGACTCCTTTGGTTGTTGGTTGTTTTCCTTCATTCTCAAAAAGGACCAAAATGATATCACTATATTAGAATCAAGTCAAAAATTTCTCTACCAAATATCAGAGAATTGGAGACTATACATGGTGCAATCATTCATCCAATAAAGAAAGCTATTCTTTTCATAATACTCCTGACAGATGGCCATCCTGTCTGTTTCAAAATGTATATGTTGGGGAATTCATTTATTCATAAGTCAGCTAATTTTTCTGTTAGACAACTCTGATTATAAGAAAATTCTTATTTGTATAGAGCCAAATCTTATTTTACTTATCTTCTAGAAACACAGAGTAAACTTAATGCTTCCAAAGGACAGCAATTTAAACATAAATATCATGGCCTGCCTTTAACTTCCCTCTTTAATCACTGACATTTAAACAGCATTTTAAGGTTTACAAAGCACTTTACACTCATAATCTCAAAGGCACTTTTTTAAATACAAATTTTGCAGATAAAGAAACTGAGGCTCTGAAAAGTTAAAAGACTTCCCAAGGAATACAGCAATTAGGTGTTATTAAAGTTTAGGGGGTTCTAGGAAATTGAAACAGTGACACACAGGTCCTGTCCAAATGAATTCAATCCAAGCTTTCTTTCAGCCAAAGACAAGATTTATTAGAACACTAATAGAAGGTGGGCATGATTCTAAAAATCCACCATATTGGCCAGACAGACTTTTAAGAAATCTAAACAATGGCTAGAGTCTTAAGGAATCTGAGCGCCTTAATGGAAGCAAGATAGAACTTATATACAGAAAGACTGTGGGAAGGATCTAGGAGTGGCTAAGTAGTCTGGGGTGACTGGGAGATAACAGAAGGGCCGGGGAAATACCAGAGACCTGGACCACATACCCAAAGGAAAATGAGGTCTAAATAGGATCAAGGGTGGGAAGTAACAGCTGATCTAGAGGTAACAGAGAACTGGGAGATTGGGTATAGGTCACAATGAAAGGCCAGTTGAGAGGATTACTGGAATGGGTAGATGCCTCAGTTGAACACCAGAGACTTGACCCTGTATGGGAAAACTGAAGGAGAGTTGGGAGGGAGAGAGTTTCTAGCGTCTGTACCCTGTCAGTATCAGAGGTAGTATTTGAATCCAGGACTCTGATTCCCAAGTCTAATTTACTTAGACTTTAAAAAATATATATATATCATTCTATCTCCTTTACCAAGCTTAAATATCTCACTGGAGATATCTTCCAGTATTTTGCCTTTCTTTGCAACCCCAGCACTTTGCAGAGTGCTTGGGAGATAGTATTCACTTAATAAATGCTAAATGACTGATGAAGAAACCGTGGCCCAAAGAGGTGAAGTAACTTGCTCAAGATCACAAAAGCGGTAGAATCTGATCACAAGTCTATCCGGCCATGCTCTTTTACAGTACATCACATTTATTCCCACCTCTCAGTAACTTTGCTCAAGCTGATTCTTACAATTTATGTTTCTCCCTTCTCTTTCATCTCCTGCACTAATTATTCCTCCAAGTTCAAAAGAATGCCTATAAAAATCAGCAGCCACACACAACTTAGCACTTGTTGATCTACTTTACAAATGATTTAAAATGCTGATTTGTAACAGAGCCCACTATCACTTCTAATGCAAACCATGTGCTTCTTTTAAATAGATTAAGGCTGGTATGCATATTTTTATGCAAATACAAGCAATCATAAATGTCTGGAAATCTGTCAAATGAATTTCCATCCATTAAAGGGATCAGAAAGGTATATCCACATTCAAAGAACAGCATCAATTAAATTCTCAAGTCTTCTCATCTAAAAAAATCCATTGAGTAAATCTGGCCTTCGATTAAGAGTAAGCCCTTGTTTAACAGGGCTCTAAATTCAATTCATTTAAGCAAGTCATTACTAAGTGTCTATTATATGCAATGCTACGGTTACTATGCTAGATGGGGGGAGGGGGGAGAGAGAAAGTTTTCATTAGGGTCAATACCTTAATGGAGCTCACAGACCAGTTTAAAACAATGCTACTAAGTGGCGGTGGTGGTGGTGTAACAATTGTTTCCGGTGCTGTCCAACTCTTTCTGATCCCATTTAGGGTCTTCTTGGCAAAGTTATTATTAATTAGAGAGGCTTGCCATTTCCTTCTCCAGCTCACTGAGGCAAACAGGGTTAAGTAACTGGCCTAGAGTCACACAGCTAATCAGTGTCCCAGGCCAGATCTGAACTGGTCCTTCTGACACCAGGGTGGGCATGCAGCAGCAGTGGCAGTAGTAGTAATAATAGCATTTAAGCAGTTATCTATTCGAGGCAGCGTTTGAATAGATAAGAATCATAATCACAGCTAGCATTTATATACCGCTTTAAGGCTTGCAAAACACTTTTTCAGTTTTATCTCTTTTGATCTTCACAACAACCAGACAAGGCAGGCACAGATGAAAAAAATGAAGCTAAATAAGGTTAAGTGATTTGAGGAAAGATTTGAACATATCTGAACTCCTGCTCCTGTACTCTATGCACTGTACTGCCTACAGTATCATAGTACTGTTGAGGTTTAGGGGTGCTGAGACCCAAAAATTCCAGGGTAATCAACGCAGATCCTGCCCCAAATGAATTCAACCCAAGCCTTCTTTCAGCCAAAGACAAGGTTTACTAGAACACTGGGTGGGGTAGGTGAGATTTTAAGAATCCACAGTACTATGACACTTGTACTGACAAGTGGGCCAGACTGAATCTGAGCACTGGCCAGTATTTGTATTACTAAAGAAATGGGTCAAACTCTTAAGGAATGTGAGCAATTTAATTGGGGGCAAAATGGAAAGACTGTGGGAAGGATCTAGGAGTAGCCAAGTAGTCTGGGGTGACTAGGAGGTAATAGAGAAGGACCTGGAAGGTCCAGATACCCCAACTGAATGCCAGGGACCTGGGCCACATGGGAAAATCCAGGAGCTTTTCCTTTCTGGGGTCCAGATCTCAAAGACATGGTCTTTTCCTTGCAGGGTTCAGATCCCATCCTCCTCATTACAACAGGCTACAAAAGCTATGTGAAGGGGAGAAAAGATACCCAGATACTTCCGTCATCTAAATTGTCAGATGCTAATTTAATACAACAAATTAGTATTATGACTCTTTGCTGCTTAATTGCCTACTAGCCACAGCTCAACAGAATGATTTGGCAGAATAGAAAGAATTCTGAATAGGCAGAATTCCAAGGTTTGAGGGCTCTACATACTTGGGCAAAGCACTTAAGCTCTATAATTCTTGCCTGATCTGTAAAATGGGGATAATATTAACAGCTCTGTCTACTTATTATGAGAATATTATGAGATTAAGATGTTTATGATTATTATGATTATTATGAGAATATTATGAGAATAAGGTGTAACTGAAGGATGCTCTATAACTCAAGGATGCTGTTTAATTGTTGGGGAGGTGACACTAAAAGTTCAGGTGCCCTGGCTAGAGTTACATGGCCAGTTACACAACCACAGGTAGGACTTGAACCCACACCTCCTGACTGAGGCCAGCTTTCTACCCATTAGGCAATACTGACTCTAAATTACAATACTGACTAAAATTACAAAATGTATTCTTTGACTCAGAGAACACTTTATGTTCTTGTAGAGACCCAGGGTTAACTTTATAAACATCAATTATCACTTTAGTGGAAACAGGAAGTAATGGTTCGGAGAGCTGTCCAGCTGGTAGATTTCAGGACAGCAATCTAAAATAACTTCTGGAATTTTTCTTTATCAGACCTGCAATTTCACTAGTATTGGGGACTTCAGGTGATGAAATTACTTCTATCAGTGCAGACCAATAGCTGTTCTGCCCCTTACAGTCTTCAGAGAGTTAGAGAGGTTAAGTGATTTATCAAAAGTTATATGGCCAGCACATGTCAGAGGCAGGACTCTAACCTGGGTTGTCCTGCCTATTATCCACTTAAATGTAAAAAATTATTAATAGCACTCATTATGAAAGAGAAACCTATTTTAAACCCAGCAAGATCAACACTTAAGTTTCCTCAAACTTCAGACAACCCCAAAATGCAAAACTATGTTTTCATTTTATAGATCTTTATAAACCATTAAATTAATTCTAAATAATGATGAAAATATCATGATTAGACATTAAACAAGATTATTGTTATAACTATCTCCTTTACATCATCAATCAAACAAAGCATCATAATGGTATGTATTTCCTTACATTCATATGAAAACAGTTGAATCCATTTCATTACCAAGTCCCAAGTAAAATTTTAAAGAGATTGCTCCCTTATTCTTTGTTAAATAAAAAACAGACAGATTTTTAACAAATATATTGCTACAATGCAAAGCTTGAGAGGTCTGCATGACCAAAATAACTGCTGCAGTTCTAGACGGGTAATACATTTATTATTCAACAATATTTCTTATCATGATTGAAACTGTCTCTAGGTGGGGTTAAAACTTTCTAATTAGTGAATATTAAAAATTCAGTAACCAATACATGTTGAGAGTACCTCACAGCCATATTGTCTTCACTGCCAAAGAAATGAAGACAATTAGCAAGATTAAATAACTATTCTAGATGCCTTGCAGGGTGTGAGAGTTAAAAACAATAGGCAAAAACAGTAGGAAAAATTTCATAAAATGTTAACTAATACCTAAGAATGCTAACTGTGCTATTTTAAGTGGTGACTATTTGGCAAACATTCATGATAACGTCATAGTTGTATATAGCTTTGAAACACAGCAATTCTGAGATTAAAACATAATCCTTTCAAAAAGACACAAAAAAGAGGGCAGCACAAAAGGTGGGAAGACAAAGGTCTATTTATTTTCCTGGTAATTCAACATTAAAAGTTTCTGAGTTTGAAGCTGGGAAACAATTTTCACAGGAAGTGTCTCTGATAAAGGTCTTCTCATTTCTCAAATACATAGAGAACTGAGTCAAATTTAAAAGAATATAAGTCATTCCCCAACTGATAAATGGTCAAAGTATATAAAAAAAAGTAGTCTTCAGATGAAGGAATCAAAGCTATCTATAGCCATGTGAAAAAATGCTCTAAATCACTACTGATTAGAGAAATTCAAATTAAAACAATCTGACGTACCATCTCACAGACTGGCTAATATGAAAGAAAAAGAAATTGATAAATGTTGGAGATGTGAGAAAACTGTGAACTGATCCAACCATTCTGCAGAGCACTGAGGAACTAACTGCCCAAAAAGCAATCCAACTGCACATACCCTTTGATCCAGTAATACCACTACTAAGTCTGTACTCCAGAGAGATCATAAAAAGAGGGAAAGGAATTACTTGTACAAAAATATTTATAGTAGCTTTTTTTGTGTTGGTAAGAACTGGAAATTTAGGGGATGCCTATCAACTGGGGACTGGCTGAAGGTGTGGTATATGAATGTAATGGAATACTATTGTGCTATAAAAAATGATGAGAGGATGGTTTCAGAAAACCTGGAAAGACTTACATGAACTGATGCAAAGTGAAATGAGCAGAAGCAGGAGAATACTGTATACAATAACAGCAACACTGGAGATGATCAACTATGATTGACTTAGCTCTTCTCAGCAATACAATGATCGAAGACAATTCCAAAAGACTCATGATGGAAAATGCTATCCATATCCAGAGAAAGACTTGATGGAGTCTAAATGCGGATTAAAGCATACTCTTCTCACTTAATTTTTTTCATAGTCTTTTCCTTGTGTTCTTTCTTTGTTTCTTCCCTTTTTTTGTTCTTCCTTTTGTTTCTTCTTTCACAACATGACTAAGATGGAAATATGTTTTACATGACTGCACATATATAACTTATATCAAACTGCTTATGGGGAGGAATGGAGGGAAAAATGTGATGCAAAATTTTAATTTAAAAACAGAATGTTAAAAATTGTCCTTTTATGTAACTGGAAAAAATAAAATATTATTTAAAAGGAAAAAAAGTCAGACACAAATGAAACAACTAAATAACAATGACAAAAAAACCATCAAAATTTAGGGTGGGGCAGAGAAAAAGATCAAGGAAATCAAACCCATAATCAGACAAAATGTACAAAGAAAATATTCTAAAACAAAAAGTTTCTGAGTTTGTTCTAGTTGGACTTTGGGGAAATCTATATTTTGCAATACTCTCTGCCAGATTTAAATTTGCCCCTCTCCTGGGGCTAGATTATTTTTGAGAAATGAAAACAACAGTTTTAAAACATACATCACAGATTCTGACAAATGCTCTTTTTTTATCCTCCCCCAGGGAGAAAAGAAGGATGTGAAAGAAAGCAAACACACCCACCCACAAAATATGCAGATTATTCTATGACTCCTGTATGCTCAATTGCAAATATCTATATTCTGGCGAATTAAAAGCAAGCAAAATGAATCCTTTTTCAATTTCATAATAATTATATTTTAGAACATTAGTCTAAGAACAAACCAGATAATTCAGGTATATGCCTGCACCCTGTACATGTCAATCTACATTTTAAAAATTCATTTTAAAAAAAGTAGGCTTTGGGCTATACTAGCCCTCATCCTAATTTTGTGCTAATGTCAAAATCATCCATATCTGGTTTCTGTTCCCCAGTTCTACTCATTCCATTAATAGCTGCTTTAGTAGCTGCAAAAATACAGGTAAAGATGTCTTCCAACTTTGCATACATTGACTCAAATTTATGCAAAACTTTTCATTTATTTAAAATTCTTAAAAACGTACTTATACATGACAGAAAATAGTGACTACTATGCATAGGCTTAGGGATTAAAACTTGCCCGGACAACAATAGCTTAGCAAAAAACACTTCTCTCTTGAATGTATAATACTTGTAGCTATCTGTAAATTTTAGCGGATGGTTTGTACACCCTCTTGTGGTCTAGGAATAGATCACCTTTTCCTGGTCCTTTTTTTTGGTCTAATTTCAGTATTTGTCACTCCTATGCTACCACCCTCTGCCAGCATTTAGAGCAATATTACACTGATAGACAATGTATAAATACGGTATACAGGGTCATTTCAATTAACGAGCATTTGTTAAATTACTATGTGCCAAGGATATGAACAGGCAATTTTCAGAGGTAGAAATTAAAGATATCTTTAAGCATATAGAAAACTGCTCTAAATCACTATTGATTTGAGAAATGCAAATCAAAACAACTTTGAGGTACCACATCTCACCAGTCAGATTGGGTAAGATGACAAAACAGGAAAATGACAAGTGCTGGAGAGAATGTGGAAAAATTGGAACTCTAATGCATTGCTGGTGGAGCTGTGAACTGATACAACCATTCTGGAGGGCAATCTGGAACTCTGCCCAACAGGCTATAAATAATTGCATACCTTTTGACCCAGTAATACCACTTTTGGGGTTGTATCCCAAAGAGATCATAGAAGTGGGAAAAGGACCCATATGTACAAAAATATTTATTGCAGCTCTCTTTGTGGTGGCCAAAACCTGGAAACGTAGGGGATGCCCATCAATTGGGAAATGGCTGAACAAGTTATGGTATAGGAATGTAATGAAATACTATTGTGCTATAAGAAATGGGAAGGAGATGGACTTCATAATTACCTAGAGAGGCTTATACGAATTGATGCTAAGTGAGAAGAGCAGAACCAGGAAAAATCTGTAGTCACAGATACATCATATGTGTGACGACCAACCTTGATAAACTGGACTCTTCTTAGC
>CM053599.1:137179769-137209566 GCA_028646575.1 Pseudocheirus occidentalis | reverse complement strand
CCAGTCACAAGACAACACAAAACTTGCCACTAATATGAGTTCTCCTATGGCTTCTGAACAGAATAATGAAAATAGGACAGATTGATTTTTAAGATAATATGAAGAAATCAGAAGGGACAGTTGTATACTGGGAAGATAATTTATGCAAATTTTATTGAAATTCATTGTAAATAAAAATTTTTCTCAGTGGTCTAGAAAATCAAAGTGGATGATCATTCAACTTGGGGAGACATTCCCTATATATTTATTGCACAACTTGGTAGGTTTGAGACCAAAACAGTAGTACAGGTCCTTGAGGATAAGAATCTGAAAAAAAAGTTCCTATTTAAGTGACAATGACAAACAATTCTTGCATTTCCCCTACTATTGTTTTCTATTCATTCCTTGTTACTTGTTCAGCAAGTTTGAAGGTGAGAAACCATTTAGAGTTGTTTTGAGAGGATAGTAAATCTTCAGACTGTGTAAGTGATTGAAGGGCTTACAAGCAAAATATTTATTGATTGGTGAGCATGGCAAAAGCTGCTTTTTTTTTTTTTTTTTGGAGGGCAGTTGGGGTTAAGTGTCTGAGGCCAGATTTGAATTCAAGTTCGCCTGACTCCAGGGCTGGTGCTCTATTCACAAAAGCTGCTTTTTGCCTAGCACTTTACTGGCCAGTTTTATTGGTATTTCCATCTTATGCAAAGCTTCAATCTAGTAAGTGGTAATGCTACTATCCACTAAATACTGTCTGTCTTTAAGTCTGATTTTAAAAATACAAAACAAAGTTAAAAGTTCTTTCTGGTGACCAAGTGGAGGAAAAAGATATTTCCCTAAAATTTAGAGAAAATGAACAGTTTAAAAAAAAAAATTTAACACCCCTATAAAAGCCAGACATGATTTAAAAAAACAGGGCAGTTAAAAGAATATGTTAGATGACCTCAGCATACTCCATAATATGCAAATGAGAAGTTGCCTTTGGATCACTCTGCTGCTACTTAAATCTAGGGACTGTTTTCTCTACAGAGCAAAATGTTGGAGAGGTAGAACGCTTCAGAAGTTTTTGATGCGATTAAGTAAATGGTTGTCCGTTCTAGGATTTGCTAGTCTTCGGCTTGCGTACCTCCCTACCCCTTTCCTTTCATCCTTGGTTCTCCCTTTAGTTCATGAGCCACAATCAGCCGTATTTGCTCTTGCAGTTGTCTCTCTTAAACCTAAAGGACTTTCCAGCATCCCCAAGTTGGGACTCCAATGAAGTGTGACTTTATTAACTACAATTTGACTGGTATCCCGCTAAAACCTTTACTGCAAAGCAGGGTAGTTCTTAACCTGGGGAACATGAACTTTAAAGAAAAAAATTATTTTGTTAACTATTAATATATAATTAGTTTCCTTTGTAATCTTATGTATTTTATATTACGTATTTAAAAATATTCTGATGAAGGGTACCATAGGTTTCAAGAGACTGCCATGGGGGTCCGTGACAAAAATGGTAAATAACCCTTGCTGTAAAATCTTAAATCCCTCCCATCGAAACGAAATTTTTTAATAACAAGAAGGAATGAGAGAAACCCGTTTTAGTTGGATTTTGTAACATCAATAGTACTTGCTTAGTACGCCCTCAGCCTTCCCCACCACAGTTCTGTGCTCAGATCACTTTCACGTTCTTATTTGCTCAATTCCTTGTGGCTAATCTTTAATGATTCTTACAAAATAAAGTTAGGCACGGATTTCCTTTTAATCACTGACGCTTAACAGTAACATTAAAATTCTCACTGTGCCTTGTTAAGTCTATACTATTTTATTGCAAAATTCATACCAGCGTACATAAAGTGACTCAAGACAATGGGTTAAAATTTTATGAGGTTTTTTTTTTGAGGTGGGAAGCTGACTAGACTGTGATTAAAGTCGTTATTTTGAAAACAGAAATCTTTAACTTCTAAACTTCTTTAGTTATCCCTATAGTCCTTGATAAGCATTAAATTGCATACACACACACACATACAAAAGTGGTTTCTGAATGAACATTAGGATGCTTGCCTATAGCTTACCACATGCTTGCTGAAGGTTTTTGAAGCCTGATTAGAGAATTCTAGTCATGCCTATAATGATTTGCTGAGATGGTAAAATTCAATACCTATTAGTAGGGTAGTAACTAGAAATTTTGTTTCTGAAAAGAAAAAAAAAAAAGACTTAAGCCTCTTTTGCCATTCCCTTCCAGTTCAGAAAACATTAAATAGCAGGAAGTAGTTTGTTGCTGTCTATACTGGGACAAGTGAGTTTGTTTAGACTAAAAGTAGATTTCATATCTTCACATGTAAATCATAGCAATTACAGCAAGCTAGCACAAAGTAATGCTAGTTATAGGGAAAAGACATTTCTATACTTTTAACATGCTTTTAAAAACACATAGGAAAAACTGCTCTGCTGCTATAAATTAGCCTGGCAACCTTCTGGACTATCCCTGTGTAGATTACACATCCTTCACTGGCTCCCAGATAATACAGCAGCTTCCTTGCAATAGTTATACAATTAATGTTAACAATATTCATAGTTAACAGCCTAATCTCCCTAAGAAAGGAGAGAGGCATGTTTCTTTTTTTTTTTTTTTTGGCCTATTGCTTCCTGCAATCGAAGCCAAATTCTAATAAGCATCATCTCTTGTTTTCTATAAAGTTACCCACAGGACTTAAAAACAACAGCTCTTTCTTTACATATTTACATTTGTGATTCCTAACTAGCCAGGTGATGGCAACTTGGGCTCTCCATCATTAGAACCTTTTCCATGGTCATAGGTCTCAGTCTTTAGTACTGAGTTTACCATTACAATAACGTCAGACCAGCAGCTCCATGTGCTATATTATTTTTTTTTTAAAAAAGGAAAAAAAACCAAAACCAAGTGCTTCTGGTGCCTATTTACAGTTCACAGTTTTGTTAGCTAGTTCACATTACAGTAGTAGCTCCATCAAAAACAGGCTCAGCTAAACATTCAAGTAACAAAAATGCTTTGATTCCTTTTATACCAGCAGGGCCTGGTCTGTCCATTGCCTGCAATGGACAGTACCACCAAAAAGGTTAGCCAACTCCCAAGGCCGAGGAGTTTAGGTTCAGGGCACAGGTCTCAGTGCATGCAATAACAAAACCCAGCAAGACCATAATGTGAAATTTAAACTCAGTTCTTCTTAGAGAGCAGCATATCCAAATTGTTCTTCTCCATTTTTCCTGCTGGTTGTATACAAGGTTTAGTACCCAAGAGCATCTGTGCCAAGGGTTAGCTTAGCCATGGACTTCTGTGCCATTGGGGGTCAGCTTCGCTTTTCTCTCCACACAGGGACCTTTAGCCGAATACTGGACCAAAAGGAAGGGCTCTTTGGTTTCTCCATCACCCACAATGCTCTCTTCATCTTCTGACTGACCGATACGCTGTAGGCGCAAATAACACCAACAGCCAAGGATCAAGGCCCCCAGGGCTGCAATGGCAATGAGAATGACGATAACAGTAACCACTCCTGTGGTGGGGCTGTGGTCCATAATAGACATGGTCAGTTCTTTGGGACAGCTCACAAGTTAAAATGGTAGTCCTCCCACTTCTGTGGGCTTAATGTGGTCCTATCTGCAGATGCATGTCCTGAAACAGAAAGCAAGATATGAGCAAATGGAGTTACATTTGCATGCCATTAACTTCCAAATAGTAGTAAAAACTGTAACAACAACTGCCACTTCATTACTCCAGGATTCTTGATTTGAGTCCAGCTTTATAGATATAAAGTAACTTAACCATTTCCTATTCTTCGCTATCCATCCACAGTAGGTTGCCCTCATTATGCGTATCAAATGAGTTAGCTTCTTTTTTCCTCTTTGGAAAAGAGATCCTAGTCTTTAAATGATTGGATTTTCCACTCTAACCCAATGCCATTTTCTTCCTTCATTCCTCTTCTGTTTTAGTTTAAAGGGAATAAAAAGCCAGCTGTTCACCACCAGAAACAAAACTATTAAATCCACGTGGTAACTTGACCACCTTTAGCTAAGTAACAGACTATTAAAAACCAGATAAATGGAAAGATCTGATAGCTGTACAAATTTTCTGTGATTTAATGCAATCATATAGCTTCAATAAATGGAGACAGTGATGATCTTACATTAGGCATAAATAAAACTTTGATTCAGTGGCATTTCAATGTCATAAGGGAGAAGATCACACTTCTGCCTTTGTTCCTAAAATAAAGCTAGATATAAAATTTTGCTTTTGTAGATCAGCTGACAAGTATTTGGGTATCTGGTACGTCCTAGAAAAGTAAAAAGAAAAAAATGTATGTATGTATGTATATAGTAGCTGCTAGCAAGGCACTTACAGTCAGACTGAAAACACTAGGTTTGCAAAATCAGACATTTATAAAACACAATTGCATACAACTGATCTGACCCGTTATCACATATATAGTAATATGAGAGTAATATAAAATGGGAGAGGGGGCGGCTAGGTGGCGCAGTGAATAGAGCACCGGCCCTGGAGTCAGTAGTACCTGAGTTCAAATCTGGCTTCAGACACTTAACACAAAAACTAGCCAGGTGACCTTGGGCAAGTCACTTAAGCCCCAACTGCCCTCCAAAAAGCAATAAAATAAAATAAAATGGAAGAATAAGGGAAGGCCTCCAAAGGAGGGGGGCTAAGAAGTCTGACTTTCAAAGACAGGTGGATAGCACCTATAGCTAAGCAAAGAGAAGAGGAGGAGAGTATGATATGCAATATATTATATTCAAGCACAGGGAGTAACAGTGTCTGAGAAGAAAAGACATTAGCTTGACCCAAATCAGGAGATTCATATCGGGGTGTGGAAAACAGGTTTGCCAGAATTTTTGATATTAGGTTGGCTAGGCAGCATGGGATAGTGCATAGAACTGGCCTTAGGAGGAATTAAGTTCAAATCCTCCTGACACAGTGTGACCCTGGGCAAGTCAATTAACCTCTGAGTACATAGAGTTTTGTCTCGAGCATGAAGAAGGAAAAATACAGGTTTGGTACCTAGCCCCTTGTTTTTACTGTAGGAACAGAAGCAAGCAGGGAAGCACCCAGTTTCCAATTACCGTGCAACATGAAATTTCCCCTTAGCCAGGAAGGAAAATTACCCAGAAGTTTGAATTTGCATCCAGGTGTCTGCCTTATTCCCCCCCAAAAGTTGATATTTAAGGCTTAACTCCAAGGAACTGCTGTGGTAAGATATTCAGTCTATTCCAGACCTTTGACAAATCACAACCAAGAACAGGACAATCAATCAGCAGCCATTACCTACCTACTATGTGACAAGTATGTTGCTAAGCACTAGGAATACCAAAAGAAGAACAATAACAAAAAATTAAAGCCCCTACCTTCAAAGAGCTTACATTCTACCAGTTGAAATAACAAACACAATTAAGGACCGCGTGTAGACAAAGTAAATACAACTACTTTTCCAGAAGGGGATGCTAGAAATAAGGGAAAGCCTCTCATAGGAGATAACACGTAAGCTGAACTTGGGAGGGAACCAGGTGTCCCAGCAGGAGGGAATGCATTCAAGGGATCTATGTAATAATACTGTGTGTGAAGCAAAGCAAGGTAGCCCGTTTGGCTAGTCTTTAGTGTGCAAAGAGAGGCAATGTATAAGAAGTCTAAAAAAGTAGGCTAGCAACAAATGGTGAAGGGATCTCAATGCCAAACAGCAATTTCTATTTTATCTATTTAGGCAAGAGAGAGCCAACTGGGTTTTGGTTAAGAGAGTGACGTACACTCATGCTTGAGAAATATCACTTTGGCAGCTGTGCGGAAGATAAACTGAAAAGAAAGTGGCCTGAGTAGAAGACAAGTTGGTAGGCTAGCATAATAGCTTAGTCAAGAAACTGGAGGAGTCTGACCTAGGGTGGTGGCTATGTGAGCAGAAAGAAGGGAATGCATGACTCCCATGGCATGACGGCACAATCGACAGGATGCAACAGTTGACTGGACGGAGGTAAGAGCTGAGGGTAACCAAGGGTACAGACCTGGACAAATAAGTCAGTTAGGAAGATGAATTATGTTTCTTGAAATAACAGCAAAAGTTGGCATATAGGGGCGGCTAGGCGGCACAGTGAATAGAGCACTAGCCCTGGAATCAGGAGGACCTGAGTTCAAATTTGACCTCAGACACTCAACACAGTTACTAGCCTCGTGACCTTGGGCAAATCATTTAACCCCAATTGCTCTGACTTATTCCCCCCCAAAAGTTGTTATTTAAGGCTTAACTCCAAGGAACTGCTGTGGTAAGATATTCAATATTTTAATCAAATAATTCTCATACATCCCAAAGAGATCAAAGAAAAAGGACCCATATGTACAAAAATATAATAGCTTTCTGCATAGCAGCCCCAAACTGGATGTTTTGGGGGCGTCTGCCTATTAAGGAATGACTAAGCAAAGTATCATGTATTATGTAATACTATTACATCATAAGAAATGACGAAATGGACAGTTTCAGAGGAAACTGGAAAGATTTGTACAAAGCGATACAGAGTAAAGTAAGTAGAACAATTTATACAGTGACATTACATAGAAAAACAATTTTGAAAAACCAGGACTGTGATCAATGCAATTATTACACAGAAGTAGAGAGGACTGAGTATCACCTCACCTGTCAGAGAGGTGATTGACTTAGAATTCAGAACAAGTATATATTTTTTAACGCGGCCAACTTGAGAATTTGTTTCAATGGGTTACACATTTAAAAAATTTTAACATTTTTGTTGCTTAACCGAGTGAACAGTAGGACACACACAAATACTGATATAAATAAAAATTTTTAAAGCCCCCAAATCATTTTCACATTCACCATCCCCACCTGATCATCACAACCACCCTGAGATAGAAGAAAAGACTAACTGCAAAAGTTGCAAAAGGTGTGTGTAAAATTTTTTGTTAGTGCTTACAACAACTTGAGCATTCACTCATTGGGGAACAATGATTGTGTCTGGTGCGGTACAATGACTAGCAAGATTATTTCTAAGTAGTTTCGGCTGGACCAGTTTGAGGGAATAACTGTTTTGTAATCAATATTGTATTTAAAGAAAAAAATTTTAAAATAAATCCTATATTCCTAGTTTTCCTGTACTAGGGAAGGAACTATAAAAAGAGAATTGTAGTTCTTCACCTTTGAGACAAGGGCAGAAAATAGTAGTGGAAGTGCTTGGGATTTGAGGTCAAGAAACCAAGATTCAAGTCCCAGCCCAATCCATTACTAGTTATGTAATCCTGGGCCACAAGCTTTGGGGCTTTACTGCTTAAATGGTTTTAAGTGCTTAAAAAAAAAAATCCCTAAATGTGCAAGTAGTTTAGACATTACTTTTGCGACAATCTTTTTTTCCCATCTCAGATTGGTTATGAGAATTAAATGGGCATGGTGGATGCAAAAAATGATTTTGGGGTTGTTTTTAAAAGTTTATTTATACAAGTATTTGTTACATCTCTGCCTCACTGTTAATTAAACAACAAAAAAGGGAAAGGAAAAACAGATCAACGGGACTCACATTTCTATAATGTTCTGACATTTACAGTGGGCTTCCTCACAAGGGCTTTGTGAAGGTAATTTGTGCATTAGTCCCATTTTACACATGGGGAAACAGGAAACAATTTGTCAAGGGCCGTATATGTATCTAAACTCAAGCTCAAATGTGACTCGTTCTGGTGCTCTTTTCACTACACCACACTGCCTTGATGTCTGACCCTCCACAAACCATCAAAAGAAATAATAAATATGAAAGCTTAAAATAAAGGTAAGCTGTCGGTTTCTTTACAAAGTGCCTAGGGCTCTGGAATAATTCCTTTTCTCAAGGAACTAATATTTTACTAGGGAAAAACATTTTGAAAACAGGTATGAATAAGACATAGTAAGACACATTCTTTAATATCAGAGCAAAGTACTATAGGGAAACCTGAAGGAGGATGTACTAACAATTGTTGGGGTAAGGACATGGGGAAAAGCGGTATTTAAACTAAGCCTTGGAGGCAGAAAAAAGGACTCCAAATGGTAGAGATGAGAAAAGAGCTTATGTATTCCAGGAATGGGAGATTGGCTTGTAGAGGAGGGGACTGAAACGTGAAGTCACTAAAAATGAGAAGGAAAGGGGATGATTGAGACTATCTGGAGGGGGCCTTCTATGACAGCCCGAGGACTTCCATATTGGACTCTAGAGGCAACATGAGAACAAAGAAAGGAAACTCCATGTTCAGACATGATCTTAGGAAGGTTACTTTTGTTGTTTGTCTTTATTTTTCAAAGAGATCACAGGGGGATATATTTTGACTTCTGGGTGAATGAACTGAAATTAAGTGAGGCAGGGCACAAAGTTGTCAGCCTCACTCTTTCTTCCAGAGTCATCAAAGTCCATTGGCAAGACAAAAGTCTTGAAACTGGTGATGGCCTGGGTTGCAGCGGATGATCTTGGCATCTTTGATGTCTGACCAAGCTCTAAGTGCCCCATAGCACCAGCTTCTGATGCCTTCATGGCCACTGGAACAAATTGTTTTCATCTGTGCTTGATATTGGGAGAAGTCTTCACATGCTTGGGGTAGATACCCCCTGCCCCCAACTCACTGAGGGGTTTGAAGCTTGCTCCTTATTCTCTCTTTTTTTTTTGCCTTTTTTTTTTTTGGAGGGCAATTGGGGTTAAGTGACTTGCCCAGGGTCACACGGCTAGTTTTTTGTGTTAAGTGTCTGAGGCCAGATTTGAACCCAGGTTGTCCTGACTCCAGGGCTGGTACTCTACTCACTGTGCCACCTAGCCACCCCCTCTGCTGCTTATTCTCAACTTGTTTTAGCCTGTCTGCCAAAAGAGTTTTACTGGGGTGTGGCTGCCGGACATGCTAGTTTCTTGGAACCATAGATGAGAGTTGAGTGCCAGGTAGACAGCAAAGGTGGATGGGCAGCCCTGAAAAGGTCTCAGCAAGCCCTCATACCAGAGGTGTTCATCCTCCCTAAGCAGCCCATACACCCCACACTCCAAGAGGTTACTTTATGAGCTGTATGAAAGACAGACTAGAGAGGGGCACATTTCACTAGCAAAAATGCTTGATATTTATCTGAAAAGGGGGTGGTGGTAATGGTGCGCTTCCCTCTCACCTGAAAATCGGAGGAAGCCTTTCCATTTCTCTATCATCATATATTATCCAATCACTATTTTTAAAGTATCCTGGAAATTCAAGGCACTATGGATACAATGAAAAAAATGTTTTAAAAGATATTGTCCCTACCCTCAAGGGGCTAACCTTGACGAGGGTCCTTCCTAAAAGCATTGTATCAGCTTAAAAGCAACAGAAGGAATGATGTAGGGGAAAAAATGATGATGCTCGAGATTTTCATAATAGTGCAGAGAGACCTAGTTTTGGAGGCAGAAAGAGCTGGTAGTAGTATTATTATTACATGCAATAATTTTTCATTATAAAAAGGCTTATTTTCTTCTGTTTTGCCCTAAAATGTCCTTGACCCTTTTTATTACAGGGAATATGCCATCGTTCCCCTCTTCAAGGTTCTGTCTGTATATTTCAAGCCCAAGGATTCTGAGGCCAAATTAGTTTTGGAAATGCTGAGCTGCATGAATCCCTTCTGGGCAGCCAGCTCTAGCTTACCCCCCCCTCCCCACTCACTTAACTCAAGTCAAATGCATTAAGGGCATCAACTATAACACAAAAGATAGAATGCCTGATTTGTAATCCATGAAGTTTAAGGAAAAAATGGACAGTTTTAAATTAGACATGAGGCAGAACCTCCTAGTGGGTTATCAAACCAAAGAATGGATAAGGGAGGAAAGTTACAGTCTTCTTCATCAGTATTTGAAAGACCAGTGATTCTGGAGTCAAGGCAATTTAATTAGCATTAAAGTACCAATAGAGTAGAAGAGACAGAGCTAGGCAGTGGTTATATATAGCCTGGGGAAAAAGTCTTGGCCATCCAAGAGCTTACTTTCTACTGGAGGGAAGAAAGGAAGGAATACAATTTGTATCTCTAATCTAGACTCACTTTCTGGTCTTTTTGGAGGGGGCAGTTGGGGTTAAGTGACTTGCCCAAGGTCACACGGTTAGTTTTTGTGTTAAGTGTCTGGGAGGAATACAATTTGTAAACAGGTTAAGAAAAGATAATCAAAAGCTAGAGATACCATTAAGGAGAGTGAGAGCGTGACAAAAGGCTTCCCCTAAAGATTTCACATAAACTGAATCTTTAAGGAAAATGCTTCCTTTACTACCAGCTAGGTTTCAACGACATCATCATCTTCACCATACCCCACCCAGGATAAGCGCATTACCACCATCATCAAGACTGCTTTGGCTTTGCTATTCACATCTAATCTGTATCTTCAATGGTTTCTGTCTGGTCTGGAGGGCTACAAAGGCAAAGCAAAAAATTCCTTTTACAGCCTCCCTTTATAGAAGGCTCAAAAATCAAAGCCTTTCTTTGCAACCAACCACTCTGCTTGTTCATCCTCCGTACCCCCTAACATTCTTCTCCTCCCCCTTCAACATCCTTTTGTCTATTGTCTTTCCCCCCATTAGACTGTAAGTTCCTTGAGGACCAGAACTGTTCATCTTTTCTTTTTTAATTTAATTTAATTTCTTGCTTTTCGGAAGGGGGAAGGCAGGGCAATTGTGGTTAAGTGACTTGCCCACAGTCACAGGGCTAGTAAGTGTTAAGTGTCTGAGGTCACATTTGAACTCAGGTCCTCCTGACTCCAGGGCCAGTGCTCTATTCACTGTACCACCTAGCAACCCCTGTCCTTCATTTTCTTATTTGTATGCCCAGGGCTTAGCATAGTACCCGGTAAATAGTAGGTGCTTAATTAATGTTCATAATATGAGAGATTAAGGATTCTAAGAGGTTCAGGTAATGAAAGAGTACATCCTAGGTACAGAGGAAGGTCTGAGAAAAGTTTCAGAGCTGGGAGACAGTAGTACTATGCTGGGGAACAGAAAAGAGGCTAATTTGGTTGTAATGGAGAATGCCTGAAAAGGAGTCACGTGCAACTACATTTGGAAAGGTAGGCTTGAGTCAAGTTTTGAAAGACTTTAAATGCTAAGCTAAGGAATTTGTATTTTATTCTAGATGCACTAGGGAAGATTCTCAAATGGGGTGTGGAGTTGACGTGTTCACCCTTTGCTTTAGAAATATTTTTGTCACAATCTGGAAGATGGATTAGAAGAGAAGGACTAAAAGTAAAATGAGCACTACTGCTTTTGCAAAATGGAAGGGTATACCTGTGTAAGCTGAAAAAAAATAACAGGCAGGAGATTGTGGAGGTACAAGTAACAAGCTTTAAATCCAACTGGATGTGGTGGTGGTGGGGAGAGCTGGGAACAATTCAGGGAAATTGGGTGTCTAGAACAATGATAGCATCTTCAACAAAAGAATGAAAGGTTGGTGATGTGGAAGGAAGGAGGAGCAAAACAGCATGCTGAATTTGAGACAACTATAGGGCACCAAGCAGTCAGCTGGGACTGCAGAATTACAGTGCAAGATAAAGATTAAAATGAGATATATATATTTGAGAGTCAGATCAACAAACTCATGGGAGCTGATGAAATCACTAAAAGAAAAAAGGTGTAGAGTCAAATCAGATCCTAATAGATATTTGTTAAAGTTCCTTCTATGTGCCTAAATGTGCTAAATGCCAGTGATACAAAGCATGGCAAAAAGTCATCCTAGCTCTGGAAGAACTCACAGTCTAATGAGGGAAACAGCATGCAAACTACATACATACAAACAGAGTAGAGAAACAATATCTTGGAAATGACCTTGAAGGGAAGGCACTAAGATTAAGGAGGACTGAGAAAGGTTTCTCGGAGAATATGGGACTTTAGTTGAGACTTGGAGGAAGCCAGGAGGGGGAGATCAGCATACAGAATAAACAGACAGTTAAAATGGCTGCAGTAGAGAGATGGAATGTTGTATTCAAGGAAAATGGTCAAGACCAAAGTTTCAGGCGACTAGGATAATGATCCAGCAAAAGAAACTGAGGAACAGACGGGTGGGAAGACTAGGAGGGAAGACTATGTCGCAGAAACTGAATGAAGACAGAGAGAATCCAAAAGGTCAAAATAAGAGAGGTCGGAGAGAGGGGCAGATTTCCAGGGAAACATAATGAGTTCTGTTCTAGATAGGTCAAATTTAGGATGCCTGGATGACAGCCAGCTGGAAATGTCCAATAGGCATTTAGTGCTAGATGGATGACTAGAGCAGAGGCTTGGGCGTTTGAATCCAGCTATTGTCTACACGGAGATAACTGAACCCATGGGAACTGATGAGGTCAGTAAGAGGGGATAAATAAAACATGAGAAGGCCTAGAATAGGGCCTTAGGGATTACAGGGTAGCATGGAGAGGCTAGTCTAACAAAGGAGACAGGAGCAGAGAGGTAGGAGAACATAGAAAAACAGTGTCATGAAAATCAATAAAGAATAGTCAGTGTCAAATGTTGGAGAGGCATGTACAAGGAAGAGAAAGATGATGGATAAGGACTGAGAAAAAGTCAAAAGATTTGACAATTTAAAAATTACTGGTAACCTTGGAGAGGGCAGGAACTGGTTCTCTCCCCACACCCCTTTCTTGGAATCCCTTAATAAACGCTTGTTGAAGGAAGTTTTCAGAAAATGAAATCAAAGCTATTAATACATAAAAAATGCTCAAAATGAGAATGAAAACTTTAAGATGCCATCTCCCACCTATCAGATTGGCTAACATGACAGAAAAGTAAAATGACAAATGTTGGGAGGGGATGAGGAAAAATTGGGACACTAATACACTGTTGGTGGAGTTGTGAACTAGTCCAACCATGCTGAAGAACAATTTGGAACTATGCCCAAAGGGCTATAAAACTGTACATACCCTTTGACCCAGCAATACCACTACTAGATCTATATCCCAGAGATTAAAAAAAAAAAGGGAATAGAACCTATGTGCACAGAAACATTTATAGGAGCTCTTTTTGTGGTGACAAAGAATTGCCAACTCACAGGGATGCCCATCAACTGGGGAATGGCTGAACAGGATGTGACATGATTGCGAAGGGATACTATTGTGCTAAGCAGGATGATTTCAGAGAAACCTGGGAAGGTTTATATGAATTCGTGCAAAGAGAAGCGAGCAGAACCAAGAGGACACAGTAACAGCAATACTTTAACTCCGATCAACTGGGAATGACTCAGCTAATCTGATCCAAGATGAAAGATCCATGAAAAGGACTATCCACCTCCAAAGAAAGAAGTGATGAACTCTGAACCTAGATTGAAGCATCTTTTTTTCTAGTAAACACATTTTCACATTAGTCACGTTGCATAGAAGAATTATAACGAATGGGAGAGACCACGAGAAAGAAAAAAGAAAACAAACAAAAAAGAAAATAGTCTGCTTTGCTCTGCATTCCAACTCCATAGTTCTTTCTCTGGCTATTGATGGCATTTACCATCATGAGTTCTTTGGAACTGTTTCAGGTACTTGCATTGCTGAGAAGGGCTAAGTCTATCAAAATCTGTCATGACACACTGTGGCTGTTTGTGTGAAAAATGTTCTCATTCTGCTCACTTCACTCAGCATCAGTTCATATAAGTCTTTCCAGGATTTTCTGAAGTCCGCCTGTTCATCATTTCTTATAGCACAATAGTATTCCATTACATTCACATACCACGACTTGTTAAGGTATTCCCCAATTAATAAGCTTCCCCTCAGTTTCCAGTTCTTGGCCATCACAAAAAGAGCTGCTATAAATATTTTTGTACCTGTGGGTCCTTTTCCCATTTTTATGATCTCTTTGGGATATAGCCCTAGAAATGGTATTGATGTGTCAAAGAGCATGCACATTTTCATAACTCTTTGGGCATAGTTCCAAATTTTAAAGCATATTTCCTAAACCTTCTTTATTTTCTTGCTTTTGTC
This sequence comes from Pseudocheirus occidentalis, assembly GCA_028646575.1. NCBI lineage: Eukaryota > Metazoa > Chordata > Mammalia > Diprotodontia > Pseudocheiridae > Pseudocheirus > Pseudocheirus occidentalis. Next base: position 137,195,667 of record CM053599.1, on the reverse strand, counting down.
TGTATTTTCTTTTGCAATGTGGCTAATATGGAAATATATTTTGCATGACTTCATACGTATAACTGATATCAAACTGCTTGCCTTCTCAAGGAGGAGGGAAGGGCAGGAAGGAGGAAGATAATTTGGAATTCAAAATTTTTAAAAATGAAAGTTAAATTTTTCCTTACATATATAATTGGGGGATATTTAACAAAATAAAAAATATATTTAAAAAATGCTTGCTGGTGAGCGATGAGGCCAGATTTCTACTTGGACAATGAGGAAAATAGAGAACAACTTCCAGCAGATCTGTCTTTACTCACTTCTGACAGGAAATTCTCCTTGGGAATCCCTTTCAGATTCTCTCAGGCCAGATGGCAGCTAGTTCTACAAACTGAGATGTTCAGCCAATCATTGGCTGAATGGCACTCAGGGCTTAGGATCCACTTCACTCGTTTGCTTTCCACCTGTGTCCTGTTCCCTAGAGCTGCTGGCCCTAAGCTTCATAAACTCTGCTCCAGACCTAGAAGAATGTCTTGTGGCTAACTAAACAATAGGTGCTTTGGAATCCTGGGATAAGGAAGGGTCACCAAAAAGACACCTCTCTACAAAGGTGCCATCGACCTGTATGGAATAGTTTTTTACCATCTGCACAGCACATTTTTTCCTAGTGTCTAACCTAAGTCCCTCCCCCAATACTTTATATCCACTTGCTCTTATTTCTTTTTTTTCCCTTGGCCTCGAAGAAACAATCTCTCCATATTTCATGGAGACAGTCGCAGTCCCAATCTTTCTTCTCTTTGCTGGGCTCACAAAAGTAATGCCAGGCTTTCCCTTTAATTGGACGGCAGGGTATACTACCCACCCCCCTGAAAACAGAAGCAAGTTAAACACCAGCCTGTTTCTATTTGGTAGGCAAAGGCAGGAGGGAAACCAAGCATCCGTCCCAGAACTGGCAGGAAATGGGAAATCAAACAATGGAAATTAGATCGGCAAGGACAGGGGAAAACCTGGCCAAAACTGCCTCCAATTAAACCAATGTCTTCTATGTCACTAGCAAGTAGCTAAAAGATGCAGGCACCATCCAAGGAGCTGGGGCATGGGGGAGGAAAAGAAAGGGGCTCAGTGGAGGAGGGGAAAGGAGGCATTCAGTCAGGCAGAACAGCTTAGATTCGCTTCCCTGAAGCTACCAGGGATATAGGCTCAAGTAGGGTTCTAAATAGACTGGAGATGCTGCCTCCAATTTGGAGGGATAGGAAGGGAGCGTTCCACCACGCTGTAGTGAGTCAGAAGGTGAGATTGTTGAAAGATTTATCCTGATGTGACAACCCCAAGCAGCTCAGTAAGGGTTAAGTCCTTCAAAGCAGGAGTGCTTAACTTTTTTCATATCATGGACCCCTTCTGGCAGTCTACTGAAACCCATGGACCCCTTCTCAGGCCATTTTAAAATGCCTAAAATAAAATACAGTTATCCCTTCCACACAGAGACTTTTCCCACTTTGGTTTTGATATATCACGAGTTGGCATAAAAAATTATCATGGGAATTTTTGGGGAAGTTTTGTGGAAGCTACAGACAACATAAGAAGGGTAGCAGATGACACAGAAAAAGTTTAGAAACTCAGAAATGAATACTATATATATATATATGACACACACATATAGTATTATATTATATATAGTTTTGTAATATATATAGTATTGTATAATATCAACTCAAATTTTACAATAAGGTACTGTAAACATAAAAAAAAATTCAGACTTCTTCTCTGGTACGAAGGGAGGGCCAAAAAACTTTACATGCATTTTCCAGAAATTGGGGAGGGGGGTCACATCCCTAACCCCCTCAATGTGGAAAGGATAATTGTACACAGATTACAAAAGAAAGCAATTATAATTAATTAGTTATCAAAATATTTTTAAAGTTCCTGGCTCCCAGGTTAAGAACTACTGCTTGAAAGATTCTACCTTTACTACTGTGACAGGCATCTTTAGAACTCAAGCAAGAGAGGGCAGAGAGAAGGAGAGCTCAGCTTGGTGCTTCTAACACTGGCTAACACAGAGCGCAGACATTAGTGCCCCAACGCAGGTCCCGGCTGGCTTTTGGTTTCCTGCTACCAGAAGGCTGGGGGAGACTTTAAGAAACCTCTCCGATCTCCTCTCTGGACAAGGTCCCGAAGCAAAGTGGGCTTGTCTGCACAGAGGGAGAAGCAGCCATCATAATTGTGCCCTGCTTGCTCAGGGTCCTGACAATCTGTTGCTACAAACATCTTAAAAGAGGAAGAGAGGGGTAACAAACACACTAACAGCTAAGCAGCCTTTTGGCAAATGGCTTCTTGAAGAGGCTGCCTGAACAGCAGGCAGAGGAACTAACCACAGGCAAAGCTAATTGGAAAGCTCAATCAGCTGTTTTTCCCAAGAGAGCAAGAGCAAGAGCACATGGCTTTCTGTGAGAAGAACCTCTGAAAAACCCTGACCCTTTGGAATAAATGCTGAGGTGGGGGAAGGGAAAGGGAAGTGGCTGAGGCAGTCACAAAGACAAGGTCAGAAAGCAGGGGTGGGTAGAGCAGTTCACCCGAGCTTGCTAGGTTTCAGATGCCACTGGCTATCACCTAAAAGCCAAGGTGACTCTTCTTCCACCAGGGCTTCAATTTAGAGCCAAAGGATGTGGGTTTACACCCTGGCTGTGTGACTTTGGGTAAGTCTCTTTATCTCCCTGGGTCTCAGTTTCTTGATTTGTAAAGTTAAATTACTTCCCTAGAAGATTTGCAAAGTTTTATATATATATATATATATATATATAATCTCATTTGACCTTCACAACAACTCTGGGGCAGATATTATCCCCATTTTACAGATGAGGAAACCGAGATACAGAAGTCAAAGGATTTGTCCAAGATTACATAACTAGTGTAGAAGGGAGGAACTCAACTCAGTTCCTCCTGTAATCTATCCTTTATGGAGCTGTCTGCATTACCCCACAGTGAAATGTATGCTAAGCACACTGGAGGATTTTGGTGAAAATCTCAGCTTGGCCACAATGTAACATCAGGCGAATTACTCTTCAGAATCTGACTGCTCCAGGCCTCTTCCATCTCTAAATCTATGACCCTGACCCACCCCTCAGTCTTGTAAAGAATATGCTTCTCAGTCTTAGCCTGGCTTGAGGAAGCCCCCTTTCTTTTTCCCTCTTGGTAGCTGTGGCCTGATCTATTCCTCTGGGGAATTTGAACATATATTAAGATTTTTAAAAAACATATATTTAATATATATTTAAATATAAAATATATATAAATAAATGTTTAAAACATATATTAAGATTTAAAAAAAAACCAAATCCTTGTAAGACTGGACTTTAGGCTTCAATAGTTCCTGAGGGACCTGGAAATCTGGGGCCTTTTTGTGGAGAGGTTCCAGGGATCAGACCCCTAGAAATGAAAAACGAAACTTTACACCTAGGTCTGCTCAGAAAAGACACCAGTTAGAAAGAGCCTCCACAGATTCTAAGGAAGGTTGTGTTAACTACATACATAGCCTGCACAATTCTCTTGATCAAGTTGTGCTATTTTTTTAACTGTGAAATTCTGTGCCATCCTCCTCCCCAGAAGTTTATCTTCTTGAGTTGCAGAGGAAAGAAACACGACTGCATTCATTTTAAAAATGTGAACATTTAGCACCTGAGTCATTTGCATGTGGTTAGATTTCTCACCCTCTCACTAGAACGTGAGCTCCTTGAGGACAGGAACTGGGTTTGGGGTTTTTACCCCCTTTCTTTGTATCCCCTAGAGCTTAGCAAAGTAGCTGGGTTCTTAACTAAGGTGATGGCATGCCAACCAGTTGGCAAAGCAGCACCACAGAGTTGGCACAGGAAAAGATCAAACTTTAAGAACCATTTATCAGGTACTCTGTCTCTCTGTTGCCTTTCTTCAGAGATCAGGTCTGTCCTTCCTGAATGATGGGGGGAGTCACACTTTCAACCAAGCTCAGGATCGAGCATATTCTCTGGAACTGTGAATTCAGGACATTATTCCAGAAGAGGACAGATTGGGGGAGGGAGAAAGCCCTCTTGCTCTCATGAATCTCTCCCAAGTTTCCTGATCCTTTGGAAGTAGACTGTTGATGTGGTGGGGAGGAAGAGAGCCCAAAAGATTGTAGGTCTAGTACATCTAGTCTAATCCCCTCACACTTTACAGATGAGGAAACCAAGGCCCAGGGATTTTAAGTGACTGGACCAAAATGCCACTGTTAAGTGTCAGAGGTGGGACTGAAATGCATGCCTTCTCACTAGAGAATCAGTATTCTTTCTACCACAGTCACTGCCTCCAAGTATCTGGGTGAAGGAGCCACAGGGCAAGGAAAAGAAACAAGTTATCAAATATAGAGGGGTTTTGGATAAAGTGTCCCTCTTTTCCCATTTTTAGAATATTAGACTGTCTTGTAGCAGCCAGGTGGTGCAGTGAACAGAGCACCTGCCCTGGAGTCAGGAGGACTTGAGTTCAAATGCAGCCTCAGACACTTAACACTTACTAGCTACGTGACCTTGGACAAATCACTTAACCCCAACTGCCCCCTCCCCAAAAGAATATTAGACTATAAGCTCCTTGAGGGCAAGGAATGGGTTTTGTCTCTTTTTGTATCCCCAGTGCCAAGCACGTTTTTGTTGTTCAATCATCTTTAGGCATTTCCAACTCTTTTCATGACCCCGTTTTGGGGTTTTTTTGGCAAAGAGACTAGAGTGGTTTTCCATTTCCTTCTCCAGCTCATTTTACAGATGAGGAAACGGAGGCAAACAAGGTTAAGTGACTTGCCCAGAGTTACACAGCTACTAAGTATCTGAGGTAGGATTTGAACTCAAGTCTTTCTGACTCCAGGCCTATCCCTCTATGTACTTCACTACCAAGCTGCCCTCCAGGCACATAGCAGAATGTTTAGTGATTGGCTACATTGTACTAGCGACCAGGGTCTCCCTCTTCCCACAGGAATGGAAGCCCAAGAAAGGCCAGTTAGGATGCAGGTGTAGACGGAGCATCACCAAATTTCAGCGTTAGAAAGGATCCCAGCAGCTTATCGTTCAACTCATGCCTGTAAAAGACTCTTCTACAAGAAACCCACCCAATACACGGCCATTCAACCTTTGATTGATGACCTCTAGTGATTCTTCCACAAGAAGAGCATTAGGCTTTTATTTTTTTAAGCAAAGCATTGGACAATCTAAATAAGTCCTTTCTCTAAAGAAGCATCAATTCCAAGCATTCTATAGGCACGGAATATTTCATATATTTTCTAACAGTTGGTGTTGATTGGTTTTGAGAAATTCCCCCTCCCCTTTTTATTCTTTGTTAAAAGGATGGCTCAAATGAAGGTAATATAAAAACAAAAGATATTCAAGAAAACAAGACATAAAGAAATTGTATTTACAGCGTTCTCCTACCAGGTCAGAAGGTTTGGCACGACCTGTCCTGGGTCAAGCCATGCAGGCTCCCTGTGATTACTTTTATCCTGCACTAGATGTTGGGGTAGCTAAGTGAAGCAGTGGACAAAACACCAGGCCTGGAATCAGAAAGACTCATCTTCCTGAGTTCAAATCTGGACTCAGACACTTACTAGCTGGGTGATTGTAGGCAAGTCACTTAACCCCAATTGCCTCCCTTTTCTCATCTGTAAAATGAACTGGGGAAGGAACTTTGCCCAGAAAACCCTGAATGGGGTCCCAAGGAGTCTGATTCAACTGAACAAATGACTGAACAACAATGCTAGATGTTGATTTTACCATACCCATAATAATATATTCTAAAATTCTGTCAGGATTCAAAGTCAATCTCACTGACCTGTAGTTTAGAATGTCTTTAAAATGTCTGCCCCTCTCCCCATTTAAAAAGTTATGGAAAGGAATTTTGGCTTTATCTGTCAATTTCTACGAAGACTGTCTGAGGAACTGACCCAGTCAACTGGAACAATGAACGGAGAATGCAGTTTTGCAATCACACCACCTCTATCACAGTAGCCAGGGTTAGATCCCTGAGGAAAGGACCAGCAACAAGGGAAAAATAGATACTTATCCTATGTACTTCATAGGACTGTTGTGAAGAATGGCCTTTATTTAAAAAAACTACTGTAAAGTGCTTTATCTATGTGAACTATTATTAAGATATCTAATGCTATATGTTCAAATTGCCCAGAGGAGTTAATAGATCAGGCCACAGCTATACCAAGAGGCAAAAAGAAAGGAGGCTTCCTCAAGCCAGGCCAAGACTGAGAAGCAAAGCAATTTATTATTCTTTTCACCGTGACATGGCCCATTCCCCCCAAAACCGAAACAAAGGAAAGCAAAATCATCCTAATGTTCAGACCTTCTCAGGGTTATAAGCACTCTGTCCTTTCTCCTACCTCTTCCAAAGCTTTAGAGTTGGAACGGATTTTGCTAGGAAATGGATCCTTGTGAAACATATCTGCGTTTTATCTGAGGGCTCCAAGAGAAAGACTGAATGGCTTATCCCAAAGGAAAAATTGCCTCAGAAAGACAATGGAAAAAAAATAATTGGAAGAGATAGGGCCTGACACTTTTAAATCACACAATCTACTCTTATTTACCCGCCCAGGACTGTTTTTTACCAAGGGCCCTGAGTAGCAATCTTCTGGATGGGCCTTGGTGTCTCCAGTCACAAGCGGCACAGCCAGTGAGTTAGCAGTTCACACCAGATGCACCAGCAAAGGGCTTTCTCCTCATCCTTCTTTCTGGCAGCTTCTTCTTCTCCCTCCCCTTGGTGGCAGTTCATTAGGATTAATCCCCAGGAGGTTTCCAGAATGCTAACAGAGGCTAAGTTCTGCAAATAGAACTCTCTATCCTGAGAGCATTCACTGTCATTTTAACTTAGCTCAGCCCCCACCAACATGGCTTGCAGCAGGGGCCCAGGTTTCTCTCTCCCTTAGGGTTCTTAAGGGGCTGTTTCAGCCACACTGTGTGCATCCACTGTAAGCAAGCCATCTGGGACTGGTTTGCATTAAGTAGTTCACTCACTTATGGGGGTGTGTATGTGTGAGAGTGGTGGGGGTGCTGGAGCAGATTTTGAAGGTAATAATCAAGAATTATTGTTAAATTTTAGCACAGTTCCAAAAATCAGATGTAATTTACCTCCTGATTCTTTGCATTCTTTGAATGCACACAGACTGACAGCAGTAGGAAGTACAGAGAAAGAGGCTGTGGATCATGTTTTCCCCTACAAAGTCCACAAAGTAGGTAATATAAAACTGAATAGAGGAATTTATACACAGATCTCCAAGTACGTCACTCGCCCTCCATTCTCCATCCATTCTCCCTTTATCACTTCACTTAAATCTGTAACTGAGTGAATGAGAGATACAATAGGAAAGAAATTGTCATTTTACAGTAGCTGCACTGGACTATACTCAATCATGGAGGGAGGCATCTTTATAGCATCTGGTGTTAGTGATCTAACACATAGCATCTTCATATTTATTTTTCCTTCTAAAAGCCTTATTATTCTGTACTTTATATCCTTAGAGGTAACAAGACACTTAAAGAGGGGGATAAGGCTGCTGCTGGAGCTAGTAAGACGAGTTCTTCCAGGGACATACTGGCTGTGGGGTCAGGAGCAAGTGACTTAGCCTTTCAGGGTTCGAAGCAGAGAAGTCAACCTGCATCATTGGTAGTAGCTTCCGTACCAGGAAAAGAGGCCCTTATAGAAGTGAAATTACAAGTCTAGACTCCCCACCTCCCTTTAAAAAAAAAATCCCTTGCACACGGAAGCCTGGTGGATTATTTTAAGCTACAGCAAACACCTTCAAACTTTCTCTTTCAAGTCAGCTCGGTCCCATCCCCCAAAAACCTAACCTGAGACTTCCCACAACAGAGATACCTAGTATATAAGAAGGTATTTGAAGGACCCTAAAGTAAGTTTCCTGGGACGCTGGTGCAAATCATATTCATAATCAGCCCCACTCGTTAGAAGATAGGAAAGATCACTCCCGCACCACTCCCTACCCCTACAAGCGGCAAGCAGCGAGACTCTCCTAGTGTCTTTCCTGGGCTCATCTTATAGAAACATCTACATACTCCAATGCAATTGCTCAAGAGCCAACACCTCCCAGTCAAGGAATGGGCAACCAGTTTCTGTGGTAAGGCTGCCTCTCCCTTCCTCCCTAGGCGGTTTTTGGAATTTTTAAAGTGTCCCATTAAGAGAGGAGGGGTGAGCGCTGTGGAACTCAAACCGCCGAGGAACCACTCACATTGTGTGCAAAAAGAAAGGCGCGTTTCCAGGGGGAGCGCAGCCTCTGCAGGAAGGGGGCATCGCTACTCGTAGGGAACGCAGAACCGAACCGCAGCGCTCCGGAGAAAGGAGGGCGGAGGAGCTTTGGAGAAGTCTCCGAAAAGAGACTAGGAAAGAGCTGTGACCTGCTTCAGCCGGTTATTCAGCTCAACCTCAGGGGCGAGATGGAGTGGGACTCAGCCCAAAGGAGACGACCCCACCCCCATCCCGCGCAGCCCCCAGCCCCCTAGAGCCCGCTTTGCAAACAGCGGCGTCGCAGCTCCCTCCTCCCCGTCGCCGCCGCCGCTCCCTTTGTCCCGATCTCTCTGCAGAAGGGCCCGGGGCCGCAGAAACAAAGAAGACCACCTCACCACCCACCGCGACCGCTTCTGGCGCTGTAAGCACCCACCCACCCTTTGCACCCGCTTCGGGAAAACTGCGCGCTCCCATCCTGGCATTACGCGTCGCAGCACTGAAGCTCGAAGGTGCCTCGTTCCCCCCAACCCAGCCCGAGCTCGTCATTGTGCACGGTTCCTCGCCTCCCCCGTCCACCTCGTTAGTGCGCGCGCGGTTCTTCCCAAGCCTGACACCCCGCGCTACCCTTCACCACCCTCCCCCCTCCAGTGCTGTGCCCTGCCACCACTCCCCCTCCAGTCCCCGCCACCGTGCACTCCGTGGGACAGCTGCTACAGCCCCCCGCCACCCCCAGTCTCTCGTGCGATGCGCTCACCATGGCGCTGCTTAGACGCGGCCACCCTAGTGCTACCTCCGCCCCGGTGGCTCAGTCCCAGCCGTGCAACATCCCGGGAGGGGCGGGGGGGCTGGGCGGGGGGTGAGAAAGGAGGGACAAAGCAGACCGAAAACTGCTCTGCGGCGGTGAAGCCGCCCAGCACCGCCTTATAGAGGGGGGAGGGGCGGGGAGGGGCCGGGGCATCTGCCAATGGGAGCGCAATGCCTGTGACCGACGGCGAGAGAAGCCCGGCTGGGATTGCGATACGAGGTGAACCAGTCACATGGGCTCCGGGAGAGAGGGGTCTGAACACCCGAGTTGGAGTGTAAGAGCTGGGGGCGGGAGGCGGGGTTGGGAGAGAGGAAAAGACGCTGGGGCTCGGGCTGGGGCTGGGGGAGCTCGGGAGGGAGGAGGGGCTGGGGCTGGTGGAACAATAGAGGAAAGAATTTCTGGGGAAGAGGAGGAGGAGGGGAAAAGAGGTGGTGCTAAAGGGGGGGGCATGCTGAGAAGGAGGGCCAGAACCCGAAATTGGACATTTTACTGGCCCCGTGCAAGGGGAGGCGTGGCTGATTATCAGGTGGTTAGCATACACATACACATGCACATATGGTACACGTATTCTGTTCGTATATATCTGTGCAGACATTCCTAATAACAAATAAGTGGCAGGATAGAGGGTCCCTCCTGACCTCAGGAAAAAAGACAGGAGGAACTGTCTGCTTTACAAGGTCAGCTAAAATCTCCCCGTCACCGGTCCCCCAAGGGTGAGTAACATAGTTCCTTCTCATCCCCTTCCACAAAGGGATTTCCCCCCAGGTTCTCACCTCCTCAGCCCTTACATGTCTAGTGGGGAGAAAGAGAGGGACAGAAACCACACTGGAGGTCACTGCGGGGTACCGAGGAGACGGCAGTAAAATGAGTTGTAGAGAATGGTATTTTCAGAATTGATGATTTTGTGAAGAGTAGTCAGAACTTAATAACCCGGATTACAGGATAATCAGGTGAAACTTTACAGTCAGAAGACCCCAAGTTCCCCTCACGTTCCCCTCCCCAACACTCTATTTCTGAGATGCTAATCTCAGGTTTGCAGCTAGCTTCAGTGCATGACCTTGGACAAGTAACCTATCTGCTCCGGGATCGGTTTCCTCCTTAAAATGAGAGTACTAGCTTGGATGTTCTCAAAGGCTCCTTCCTGCTCCTGCTTTCCGTATAAATCCCAATGACTCAACCTTTATGGCAGATGCTTCCTGCCAGGTACTGTTCTCAGCCTTTGTTCCTTCCTTGGTATTGGCATCATGTGAGAGTTCTAGCCTGTTTGGAGGTAGTTCCAACCAATGACTGATTTCTAATCCTCTCTCTTGTGGATGGGGAGAGGTGAGGGTTATATGCAGAAAGAAGTAAGGTAGAAGGGAATCATTAGGGCCAGCCTCTCCATCCCTACTGGGAAGTGGGAGCCAGGAAAGAATAGAACCTCACTTCTTTTTAGAAACCTAGATACTTTTCCTTTTGAGGGAATTATAGATGTTAAATGGGTCTTCTTTTCTTCTGGAAGTAGATCTGTATGGTGATGGGTAAAGTAAAACTGTAATGTCTGGTATAATTCATCAGGGGTGATGGAAAAGAATATGGAGGTTGAAAGAGGAGGGGAGATAGTAGTTGGTTAGAGGAATATTTCTCTTGTTTGGAGAGTATCAATTTAATCTAGATTCTAGTCAAACAAAGAGTCTTGAAAGCCAATGTCCTCATATTGTTTCTAGACAAGCTGAGCATCTTTCAGGAGACTGCTAGTTTAGAACCTCCTCTTACCCAAGATGAAAAGGAAACCTTTGGAGCCCAACTGTAATGGAAATAGAAGAAAGACCCCTAGGCTGAGTTATTGCAGAGCATATAGGAAGTCACCCTAGGCAAAACCTCAAATGGTAAAGAGCCTAGGGGAGTTCAGGAGCTTCTGAGGCAGAGAGTTCCAAGCAGAGAGAAGAGAAGGAGGTCTGGTGTCCCTTGGCTTTAAAAGTCTCAGAACTAAAGCAGAAGGGAGAGACCGTGAAGAGAGATTTTCAAAAATGAGAGAGCTCCTTATCTTCCGTTCACAAGGGATAAAAATCCTACCTACATCATCCAAAGTAGCCACTGAAGCAGGAGTTTCTAGCTTCCAATAGAAATTGCTTTTGGGAAAAACAGTATGGGAAGGGCTCTGATCAATACAAGATTGATTTGTAACTTCAGAGGACTGACAGGCAGGTATGTCTCTTGTGAGAGGTAGTAGCAGAATGTGAGATACTTTTTCAGACGTGACCAATGGCATAGGACCATAGATTTAGGGACCTTTGAAGTCATTTAGTCCAATTCCTTTATTTTACAGATGAGGAAACAGACAGAAAGGGATCATGACTTGCCCAAGGTCACACAGGTGACAGAGACAAATTTCAAACCCAGATCCTCTGACTTCAAAGCCCTTTCTGCTGTAAGAGTATAATTTGGGGCGCCTAGGTGGCGCAGTGAATAGAGCACCAGCCCTGGAGTCAGGAGTACCTGAGTTCAAATCTGGCTGCAGACACTTAACACAAAAAACTAGCCGTGTGACCTTGGGCAAGTCACTTAATCCCAACTGCCCTCCAAAAAAAAAAAAGAGTATAATTCAAAAATAAAAGAGAACATAATTCTGTTGTTTTCTCTTCTGAAATAAATCTGTGCTGGTGTATTTTGGTTAACTGTATTTGGGTATAAAGGAAGGTTCTGTGAGGAAAGTGAAGTTAGAGCAAGGTGACAGTAGTAATGTTAGAAAGAAAAAAAGAACATTAAGACAACTTTAAAACAATAAAAAAAGCCACTTTTGAAAGCATGCGCAAGGAGATCTCAGCATCTGGATTTCGGGGGAGCAGAAAGAGTAAAACTCTCCAGACTTGAACAAATCCTATAGACCACTTCAAAGTTTACTGGTTTCCTTTTCGACCTGGCTTCCCCCCACCCTCTCTCCTCCCTCTGGAGTTCTAGGAAGGAACTGAAACAGGTTCTTCCCACAAAGCTAGTTCTCTTTAGAAAGGCTTCTGAAATGCAAAACCTTCCCCAGGCTTAGGCCTGTACTGGACTCAAGCCTTTGCAGAACTTTTATTAGTAGTGTGGGCACCAGGTTGCCTGGGTAGATTCAGGCAAGTCTGGCACAGTCACAAAATTATAAGATTTTTACACTGGACAGGACCTTAAAAATCATTCAGTGTAATCTTGTTTTACAAGATGGGGAAACTGAGGCAAAGAGGCTACAAGTGACTTGTTCAAATCATATAACTAGTTAGAGGCAGAGCTAGTACCATAACTCAGGCTCCCTGATGCTCTCTCTGATATAGGACAATGTAGTACTATCCCCAAAATAAAGAACAAAGAGATAGGTTGCCTTAATTCAACATAGCCTGGATCCTCATGAAATAAGTATTTTAGATAGTATTATCCACATTTTACAGATGAAAAAATTGAGGCTCAGGGAGTTTAACTGAATTATCCAGGGCCACACAGCTAGTAAGTTTCAGAGGCAGCATTTGAACCCAGGTTTTTCTGATTTCCATTCTAGAGCTCTACCTATTATGAAAGAAACCTTAGAAGAATACTTAGTGGGCCACAGGGCCTTGAGTGATATAGGAAGGGGAGGTGGAGATTACAACCTTCCCACACACACCATCTAGGCCCATTGGACCTTACCAATCTACCCTTGTGTCTCATTACTATTTCATAAGGACTGAACAACATATGGGCCAGTGTCTATGCAAAAAGAAGCCCAGGATACAGTGTCTAGCCTCAGAGAAACAGATGTTCTAAAATAACCAGATGTATATCTTATATAAGCACCTTGTATCATTGGCCTGCAAATCCTGCCATGCCTAAGTCAGTGCTCTTTTCAAAGTGAATGCCCAGTGGTGTTTGCATACTGACACACACCCCATGTCTCTTGGGAAGTATTGGTCTCAGCTTCAGCTAAGAGAAAGGGCAGCAGGGCCCCAAGTCCTTTGTTTCTGGCAATTTCCATTCTCATCAAAGGGAAGCAATTTCTTCCCCCCACTCACTGGGGACCCTCACCTTTCCTGCCCTCCTCTTCTAGGTTTTGGCTTCACACTCTGGGTCACACACATCTGGCATTCTGTGGCCTGAGCAGCTCTTGCTGCCAAGCACAGTCACGAGGTCCTGATGAGCTGACAGGAATTGGTCCCCAGGTCTTGGTGAAAGTCTGCCAGGAGGCTGGAATCTAGGAGAAAGAAAGGGCTGAAACTCTACATCTCCACTTAAGTCAGGACAAGACGAGGAGGGAGGAGGATGGTGTCCAGATTTCTATGAAGCTGTTGCCCAAATGCTCCTTCCGATAGTGCAAGGAGAGAAAACTTATAAGCCGAGGGGGGAAAAAAAAAGAAATTCAGCAGCAGTGGTATATGAGGTAGGGGTGAGGGAGAAGCAAAAGTGGGGGGAAGATGGTACGGCTCAGGTTTGGCCAACTGAACACAAGGAGAATTGATTTGAGTCTCCAAAAGGCAGGCTGGACCAATTCCCAGGAAGCCAGACTTTCTCCTGCTGTTCACTGCCACTCTGTCCCCATCCCCCACTGGAAAAAGGACAAAAAGTACCAGTTATCACTCCAAGTTTCATTTCATAATAGATACACCACGGGAACTGAAAACCTGGATTCCGATAATACTAGTTCAGACTCAACTAGTTGTGTGACCCTGGGCAAGTAATTGAGTATTTCTGAGCCTCAGTATTCTTATCTGTGAATCTGTAATAATGCCTGAAGTATCTCCCACACAAGGTTGGTGTGAAGACCAGATAAAGTGACTGTATAAGGCACTGGGCAGATTTTAAAGGGCTCTATTAATGTCCATCATGATATCTTTCTCACTTCTGTGGGACCTTTCTAGATATATTTCCTAATGCTAATAATTTTTGTTCTATCAGGTTTGACTCTTTATGACTCCATTTGGGGTTATCTTTGCAAAGATGCTAGAGTGGTTTGCCATTTCCTTCTCCAGCTCATTTTACAGATGAGGAAACAGAGACAAGCATTGTTACGTGACTTGCCCAGGGTCACACAGCTAGTATCTGAGGCCAAATTTGAACTCCAATCTTTCTTACTCCAGACTTGGTACTGCATCACATCTGCTGCACCACCTAACTCCCCTTATAATACTAGCTAGCATTTATATAACACCTTAATGCTTGCAAAGTGCTTTTCATATATTATATCATTCGATCCCCACAGCAACTTACTATTTTCCTTATTTTTATGGATGAGGGATGTGAGATAGAATTTTTTTTTTTTTTGCTTTTTTGGAGGGGCAGTTAGGTTTAAGTGACTTGCTCAAGGTCACACGGCTAGCATTAAGTATCTGAAGCCATATTTAAACTCAGGTCCTCCTGGCTCCAGGCAGGGCCAGTGCTCTATTCACTGTGCCACCTAGCTGCTCCATAAGACAGCATTTTAATTTATGTCTTCCTGACCAAAATCTAGTGTTTGGCGTCCATTGTACTACCTAGCTGTCCTTTTGTTTCCCCTTTTGAGATAGCCTTCCTCAGTTTCTCCTCCTAACGGCCCAACTCTGCCTTAGAAAACTTCTCCCCTTTGTCCTTGACAAGAAAGAAATTCCTAGATGCTAATTATTTGGAGAAGATAACAAAACAGGAAAATGTCATTATGGCTTCCTGGGTATTGGCTTTCTCTACAGGTAGTTTCTCTATAGAAAATTAGAGACAGCTCTTGCCTTCTTCCAAGCAGGTCTGAGGCTGTCAGATGGATATGGGTCTGGGATAGGGTTCGAGTTAGAGGTGTCTAGATAGAAAGAAATGGGGGTAGGTAGGTGGTGCAGTGGATAGAACACTAAGCTTGGAATCAGGATGACTCATCCTTGTGAGTTCAAATCTGGCCTCAGACACCTATTAGTTGTGTGAGTCACTTAACCCTGGTTCAGTCACCTAACCCTGATTGCCTCAGATGAGATAATAGTTGTAAATTTTGTAAAATTTGCAAAAAAAAAAAAAAGTAAAAAAAAAGGAAGGAAATGAGAACATATGTTAGGTTCATTCTCACCCCATTTTCTGCTTGATGACTTTCTTTATATAGATTTTTGGGCTCCCTTCACTTTACATCCCTTCTCTACCTGATTTCAACTCCATGAAACAAAATTCCCCCTACAACCTTCCCCCCCCTTCCTGCCTCTTTTTCTCTGTGTTGTTTTTCCCTCCCATCACTAGATTGTAAGCTCCTTGAGGGCAGGGGCTATCTTTTTACTAATTATATCCCTACTACTTAGCATAGTGGCTGGCACATAGAAACCTAATAAAACTAAAGAATATTGGATTGGAGTTACTAAACCTGCCGAGCTCCAGTCTTCCTGACCCTTTGTAGGATATACTAGACCCTTCCCAGAAGCTAACAGAACACATCTGTATGATGCCAGGCATATGATCTAGCAGCTCAGTCGGCTACTGCTCCCTCCTTCACTCCTGACATCACATGTATAAAACATGCTGCCTTTCATGAAGGAAGCTGACCCACCGTCATTAATCAGTTGTTCTTTTCTAGTCATGATAGACTCATATTGAGTCATCCAGACTCTCATTCTGCCCCCCTTGTGATGAATGACATATTTGTAACATTGTGGATGGATTAGAAGTCAGTCTATAGCCTTAAAGAAGAGCTTTTCTCTGTGCATAGCTAACTGACCTGAATTAAAATCAGAACTACCTAACCTCGCCCTCCAACCATTTCTCCGTTTCCAGGTAAAAATAATGCTTAAGAACCCCTGCTTGTCGATTCCCATCCAGATTCCCGCCCCCCCATCCCCCTCCCATGAGGTTTGTCTGGGTTTCTTTTAGGATGGGGAAGGAATATGGACCAAGCATGGTGCTAAGTGCTTTTTACAAATACCACCTCATTTGGTCCTCATCGGC
>CM053599.1:137158537-137179269 GCA_028646575.1 Pseudocheirus occidentalis | reverse complement strand
GGGTTGCTTATCTACCTTCGGTGTCTACCTGGCATATCGCCTGTGGCCCCAAGAAACTGTAGCACAAGCAGCCACTAGTACCGTAGTACAATTGTCTTGGCAGGCAGGCTAACCCAGGTTAAGGGTAACCAATGGGCCTCATACTCATTGGTGAGTTAGGAGATGTCTACCCCAATCATATAAAGACTTCCCTGGGTGGAATGAGAACGGTTTGTTCCTGCAGCTAGGAAGGTGGCTGAAGCAGGCACAGTGGAGCGTTTACATCTTGGTTAGGCGTGGAAGATGTCAGGGTCATCTACCCTATCCTGGGTTGTCACCAGTTGTCTTGACTTTTGTCCTGCCACTGGACTTCAGTGACTCAGGAAGAGAGAGTGAAGCTGACAACTTTGTGTAACTCGGCCTCACTTAAATCCAATTCACCCATGAGTCAAGGCATCACCCATGATGTCATTGGTCCTCTTTGAAAATGAAGGACAAAAGGACACATGATGGAAAATGCCAGCCAGATCCAGAGAAAGAACCATGGAATCGGAATGCAGAATGAAGCAGACTATTTTCTTTTTTGTTTTTTTTTTCTTTCTAAAGGTTTTTTCCATTTGTTATAGTTCATCTATGCAACATGACTAATGTGAAAATGTGTTTAATAGGAATGTATGTGGAGAGCTCATATCAGATTGCAAGCTGTCTTGGGGAGGGAAGGGGGAGGAAAGGGGAGAAAATTGAAAACTTATGGAAGTCAGTGTTGAAAACTAAAAATGAATAATTTAATAAAAAAAGAAAATGAAGGACAAAAATGTCAGCATGCATAATTAAGCAAAACAAAGTCTCTCATTGCTTCCATATACACATACATATACATATACATGTCTGTATTGACTGAATGCACGTGTGTGTACTTGCATATTTGTTTGTGTATATATTTATACGGGGTTGGGGGAGGGGAGAGAGAAATATACAGCCAATGAGTGGGGTTTTTTGCTTGATTAAACATATTGTGGGGGCGGCTAGGTGGCGCAGTGAATACAGCACCGGCCCTGGAGTCAGGAGGACCTGAGTTCAAATTTGGCCTCAGACACTTAACACAAAAAACTAACCGTGTGACCTTGGGCAAGTCACTTAACCCCAACTGCCCTCCAAAAAAACCAAAAAAGAAAAAGAAACATATTGCAAGAAATTTCTTTTTCCTTTTTTCCCAATGGATTAGAATGGGAGTTAGAGAAAATAAATTTGTATTACTTCTTTTAAATGCAGAGAAGTGGGGGAAGGGGACTACAGATGTGGAATGTTCCATAAATTCTCAGATGAGGTCATTATATTGCAAGTTTTGCTTAATTGTTTTACTTTGCTACAAAAGAGCTCCTACAAAGAAGGGGGTAATCTGTAAATGTTTGTAATATAAAAATAAAGAACAATGGACTAATAATGCCTGTCAAGGTCCTCCTCTTTTGCCCTCCTGTCCCCATAGCCCATTCCTAGCCATGCTGAATCCTTATTTCACATCAACCCTTAGTCTATTTACTTCCTTCCTAGTGGTGTTGAGTTGTTACTTCCAGGGGGGCTGAAAGAGAAGTTATCAAATCCACATTCCACATTTTACAGATGAAGAAACCGGGACCAGAGAGGTGAAGACTTTTCCAAGGTCACACTGAACTGGTCATCTGATGCAGAGCCAGAGTTTAAACCCAGGTCTTTTAATACCAAGTCCTTCAATGCCAAGACAAATCCTCCCTAGCCTTTTCAGTCAGTCTTCCTATGGCCAAGGGAAATAGCACCCTGGGGTCATAAGCCAGAATGTTCAGCTTCGTGAGACCTGCTCTTCTCTTGATGATTTTCCTTTCCTGGATATGTTTGTGTTTGTGTTTGTGTTTTAGCCCTTTGTTTCCAGGGTCAGGGTGTGACCAGTTCTTGTTCACCCATTTTCACTGAGAATAATGGTGCTTGCCTGACAAACTAGACAGCATCCAGGAAGGGGACCAGGCCCTTGTCCACTCAGGGAGAATGAGTAAATCCCGCTCTCTCTTCCTCCCCACCCCCGAGTCTGGTGGTTCCACTTTTCCAGTTGTCATTCACCTCCTTTTCCTCTCCTTCCCCCCATTCAATGTAGCATGAAATTCCATGTCAGTTCTTGTCATGGCAAATGTCATGATTGATCATTGTGTCTCCAGGGCCTTCCCAATCCTTAAGGAAATTTGAAAAATGCCTGTGGTTACTGAGAGGGCAGTATTTCTAAAACCAGGGCTCCTGTGTCCAGCAGATGGGCTAGCTGTGGAACAGGAGAGCATGGTTCAAGATTAGAAGAGGACTGGGATGCCAGAAGATTCCTCCCAAGTATTTCCTAAGACCTGGAGAAAATTCTCATTCCTAGAATGACTCAAGAGGCAGAAGAATTATCCTGAGATCACCTGGAGATTAATCTGATAAGTCCATGTCTATACTTGGCAAGTGAAGAGGGCTGGCATGTACATAGTTATCTTGGTCAGTTTTAAAAACAACCCTAGAATCTCCTTGCTTTCCCGTGGGCAGATTCACCCAGTTTCTTTAGGGTAACCTTTATGATACTCCATAGACTTTGACAGGGTGAAAAAGGCCTTGCTCCTTGAAGGAAATCTGCCCCTTTAACAGACTTAGTAGGACCTAACCAGAGACAAGAAGAGATGAGGTGGGGGGGGCCCCCTAGAAGAGTCAGTGAAGTCCTATACCATAAGGGAGTTTGGAAGCCGAGCTAGGGGGTGTCTAAGGAGATTTTAGGACTAGTAATTCTATTCTTTCCCTGGCCTAGGAAAAGATGGTAGGGTAGAAATTACAGCTTGGGAAAGGGACAAAAACAAATGTCTGAGTGAATGGAGACTGTCCTTGGGGAAAGTGACTTTGATGGATGAAACCCGGGATCAAATAACTTCTTTGCCAGTGGGCACCCCAGAGTTAACAGATAATTTTTTCTTCAGTCCCTGGGCGCCAACTCATATACATAAGGGCTTATGGGTAATGATACTGATATCTTTAGACCACGCAGGATGAATGAATATCCTAGAAGTGAAATGAAACAGCAGTAATCCACCAGGGTTTGCTTTTGCTTCCAGATAAGTCCAGCTGGACTGGAGCCTCTGGAAAGAGAAGTCACTTCATCTTGTATATATATGTGTGTTCTGGAATATTGTCTACAGATGACAGAATACTTTTTTTCTGTATACAAGGGTTCATAAGTGCTCATTTGAAATAGGCGAGTCTTGGCCAGCGTCCCATCTACCTCAGGCATTAGTGTTCTTGGGAGGGTGAACCCTCACATAACCCTCTCTTTATTTTTTTGTGCATGTATTGATAGCATAGAGTGAAAAGAGCCTCAAACTTAAAGTCATTCAAATCCTGCTTCTGACACATACTAGTTTTGTTATAATTAAGAAGTCAATTTAACTACCATCTGCCTCATTTCATCATTTCTAAAATGGGGATGATCATACCTACCCAAAAGAGTTTCTGATTTCTGTGAGGGCCAAATGAGATGATGTAGGTAATGCACTCTGTGAACTTGAAAGTGCTAAATAGATTAGTGTTCTGATAAAGCAGATAATTTTAGCTAGTTTTTATATAGTCCTTGAATATTTGCAAAACACTTTACAGATATTATCTCATTTCATAACTCATAAAAACCCTGATGTGGATGTTATTGTGATCCCCGTTTTATAGATGAATAAGCTAAGACCAGGAAAGTTAAATGATTTACCTAAGGATTATACAACTAGATGTGTCTGAGGCAGGATTGGAAGCTTCCTGACTCAACTCGCTGCTTCCTGTAGGTCACCACCTAACTGCCCTAACCTATTCCCAATAGAATGAGAAGCCCCTTGAAGACAGAGACCATTTAATTTCTGTCTTTGTATGCTCAGGACCTAACACAATGTCTTGTGCACATTAGGCATTTAATAAATGTTTCTTCATTTGAACCTGTAGGTTTTCTGTGAATGGCAGTGTTTATCTATGTTAGCTGGTGATGGATATGTCATCAAAGCAGGATTAATCTCATCCCTGAAGTTGCACATTTAGAGTTTCGTTCCTTTGGCTTAAACCAAAATCATCTGAATGGAGGGGTCAATTTCTATACTGTTCTCTGTTTCTGAATCAGAAGAGCCCTCAATGACAAAATCTCAACCCTTGATTATTTCTACCTTCAGCCTCCTTTGCTGCTACTCACAAGACCATTTAATAAAGCTTGAGGAAGCCCCATGACTGTGCCGAGTGTATGCATTACAAATTCATGTTTTTAACTTTAACTGGACTCTCACTGCAGCATGGCAGTTCTTTGATTCCTCCCTACCTCACTAACCACGAGAGCTCTTCCAAACCTTCTCAAATCTCCTCAAACCCATCCACACAAGGGTATGCTGGTAAATGTTTAACAATCAGCTTCTTCCCCCCAAAATATGCAGGACACATTTTAAAATTTAATCTACGTTATTAACATTTTATTCATCACTTTCTTAATTCCAGACAGTCAATAAAGAACAAATTAAGCCCTAATTTGTAACATTTTCTGACTTTTGAGGGGTAAATGTTCACAGTGAAAATTTAACAGTTGGCTTTTGAGAGCTAAAACAAGCTGATTTAAAATACTCATGCCCACATACTTTCTCCTAATCACTACCCTCCCACCTTTTCAACTGAAGACCTTGTCTCTTTAATGAAAATAAATTAAGGCCAATGTGAGCACCCACTTTTTCTATTCTCTTCGTTGTAAAACCCTTCCACATCTTCCATTCTCTTTCTTTTCCCCCAGTCTCTGACAAAGAGGCAGCCTTTCTCCTTTCCAATGCCAATCTCTCTACCTATGCACTTAATCTCATCACTTCTTTCTCCAGAAGATTTCACGCTCAATTAACTCCTTCCTCTTGAATCTTCAACCTCTCCCTATCAACTAGTTCATTTCCTAATGACTTTAAAGTATGCCCAAATCTTCCCATCTTTAAAAAGCTTCACTAGATAGAAGGGAGGTGGGAAAACTGGGGCACTAGCACACTGTTGCTGGAGTTGTGAACTGGTCCAACTGTTCTGAAGAGCAACTTGGAACTATGCTCAAAGGGTTATAAAACTATGACACAGCAATACCACTACTTGGTCTGTATCCAAAGAGATTTTTTAAAAAGAGAGAGAAAAAGACCTATTTGTACAAAAGCATTTATGACAGCAGCTCTTTTTGCGGTAGCAAAGAACTGGAAATTGGAGGTAATGTCCATCCATTGTGGAGTGACTGAACAAGTTGTGGTACACGATTGTGATAGAATACTATTGTGCTATAAAAAATGATGAGCAGGCGACTTCAGAAAAACCTGGAAAGACTTATATGAACTGATGTTGAGTGAAGTGAGCAGAACCAGAACATTGTACACAGTAACAGCCACATTGTGGGATGACTGACTTTGATAGATGTAGCTCTCCTCAGCAATGCAAGGACCTAAAACAACTCCAAAAGACTCATGATGGAAGGGGCAGCTAGGTGGTGCAGTGAATAGAGCACTGGCCCTGGAGTCAGGAGGACCTGAATTCAAATCCGACCTCAGACACTTAACACAAAAACTAGCCGTGTGACTTTGGGCAAGTCACTTAACCCCAACTGCCCTCCAAAAAGCAAAAAGCAAAAAAAAAAAAAGACTCATGATGGAAAACACCATCCACATCCAGAGAAAGAACTATGGAGTCTGAATGCAGATCGAAGCATACTATTTGCTCTTTTTTTTTTCCTTTCTCATAGTTCTTCCCATTAGTGCTAATTCTTCTATATAACATGACTAATGTGAAAATATGTTTAATAAGAATGTGTATGTAGAACCTATATCGGATTGCATGCTGATTTGGGGAGGAGGGAGGTGAAGAAAAGTTAAAACTTATAGAAGTGAATGTTGGAAACTAAAAATAAATTAATTCATAAAAAATTATGAGGTGGATGGTTTCAGAAAAACTTGGGAAGACTTAATATGAACTTATGAAAAGTGAAGTGAGCAGAGCCAGGAGACCATTGTACACAGTAACAGCAATACTGTAACAATGATAAAGTATGAACTACTTAGATAACCTAGACAAAACTCCTATCTACCTCCAGAGAGGGAACTGATGAACTCTGAGTGCAGATTGAAGTATAATTTCAGTTTCTTTTTTTTTTCTCTCTCTTCTCTTCTCCTCTATACCAGGTATTCTTAACTTGGGGTCGATAGGCTTCCCACCTTCTAAGGTCTTTGACAGATAAAAATAGTTTACATCTTTATTTTCAGTAACCTCGAACTGAAATTTAGCATTTCATTCAGTCATGAATTTTAAAACAAACAAATAACAAAGCATTATTTTGAGGTGTTTATAAAGTTTACCAGACTGCTGAAGGGATCCATAGGACCAAAAAGTAATAGATGCCCTGCTGTTTTCTTGATAAACTCATCAGCTCCCGTGGGTTTAACTATTCTCTCTACATAGACAACTCCCAGATCTATATTTCCCCCTGAGCTTGTTCTGCCAATTACTTAATTCAAATTGGATGTCCCAGAGACATCTTAAACTTAACATGGCTAAAATTAAACCCATCTTTCTCCCTAAACCTTTTCCTTTTCCAGGTTTCTCTGTTTTTGTTGAAAGCACCTTTCCCCTGATTCAAGTTCATAATCTCAGCATTATCTTGAATTCCTCATTTTCCCTCAGCCCCCATATCCAATCAGTTGCCAAAATTTGTCATTTCTTACCTTCACAGCATCTCTCAACCATGATCCCTTCTCTCCATTCACATGGCTACCACCCTAATTCAGGCCCTCATCACTTCTTACCTAGATAATTGCAACAGCCTCCTCATTATTTCTCACAGCTCATCATCCCACACACTGCTGGGAAAGTAATTTTCTTTAAGTGCAGATCTGACCGTGTGATTCTCTTCTCATCCAACTCTAGTGCTTCCTATTGCCTCTAGGACAAAATAGAAACTCTTCTGTTTATTTTTTAAAACCCTGCACAACCTAGCCTGGACCTATCTTTCCAGCCTCAATGTGCAGACTCCCCTTCCCACATTCTTCCATCCAGCCAGACTGCCCTTCCTTCTGTTCTTCACACAAGACACTCCATTTCCCATCTTCGTGTCTTTGTCCTGCATGTTTTCCATACCTGGTGCTTTATTAAGCACCTACTATGTGCTAGGCACCGGTATTCATTCCTTACCCCTTCCTTATAGAACCCCTCTCTTTCTTCTAGAAGAAATTCAGGGACCATCATCATGTTGACATGAAGCCTTTCCTGATTGCTCCAATTGTTGGCGCCCTCCCTCCCAAACTACCTTGTTTAACTACTTTTTTTCTGTTTGTATTTATTAACTTTTTATTTATTCCATCTATATTTTATATATGTACTTGTTCTTTACCTCATTAGGATGTGAATTTATTTCGGGTAGGGATTATTTAATTCCATTATTCCATTATTTAATTCCATGTTTTTGTATCCATAGCACCTAATTCCTGGTGCTTATTCCATGATGGTTGAATGATTGAAACATTGAACCTTACTTCACTGTGCATAGGTTATCAGAACCTTTCCAAGGCTTTACTGTAGGTCTTATAGGACAGTCAAGAGGACAGACTGGAAGAAGACTGATTATCTTGCACAGAGAGGGAAAGAGAGGGGAGAAGATGGGAAGGAGAGGGTGAGGAACTGTAAAGGGCAGGAAGGATGATTAGGGAAGGCATGGAACTCTGGCACAGTAGTTAATCTTCCGTGGATCCATGCAATTACTGTTATAGGATCATCTATCATGGCCCAGGCTCAAGATCTTTTTAGACCAGTGGTTCTTAACCTGTGGGTCTCAACAGGAGGTCGAAGGGAAAACACATAAATCTGATGGTCTTAGAAACTATGGTCTTAGGAACTGAGAGACCGCTGCTCTATCTGTCTCCAGGCAGGACAGCCCACATGCAGATATCTACACCCACATACAAGTATTAAAGGGTCACAGCATTAGGAAGTTTGAGAATCACTGTTTTAGACTTTGTAGCAATTTTTTTAATATTCTGTGAAAAAAAAAATGCTGTCTCACTTTTATAGAATACAGAAAAAGCCACTCCAGGGAACAAACTGGCAAGAAATAATGCAGATGTGTGTGGTGTAATGAAAATAGACCTGGATTGGAAGTCAAGACACTTGATAGCTTTTGTAATGGTTAACTTTGTGACCTTGGATAAATTACTTAACTTCTCTGGGCTTCAGCTTTTTCATCTGTAATATGACAACATGGTTGAAAGATTCCTTCTAGGACTGAGATTTTTGGCTTACCAGATGCTTTCTGATGCTTCAGTCCATTGACTTTCAGTATTCCTGAAATGGTATTTATGTTTCTCCAAAACTATTCATTCATTCAACAAACACATTAAGCATCTACTATGTACAAACCACTGCTGTTCAATGTAGTGAATGGGATAGGATATTTAGGGGAGAAATCCATAGTTTCCTTCATCCCCTCCAAATCCTCTTGAAGATCATAACTGAAGTAGGGAAGAAGACAAAAACTTTCAGCTTGTTTCCAGATAAGAAAAAGGATTGGGGAGAGTAGAACAAGTCAGATGAGAAGGTCAAAAGGGTCTCTTTCCAACTTTCCTAGCTTAAATTTTAAACAGGGTAGTTCTTTTCTTCAAAATTCTTTTCTCTACATGGCACTCTGATATAGCCTTACCTTCCAATGCATTCAAAGGAGAGAGACTGTCTCAGTTTGAAATTCACATTCCTTGATTGGCCTGAGTAGGACAATGGAAAGAGTTCTAGAGTCAAGGGACCTGGACCCAAATCCTACCTCTTGCCCATGTGATCATGGGCAAGTCACTAAACCTAACTGGTCCTCGGTTTCTTCATCTGAAAAACGTGTGGGTTGGATCAGATGGACTCTGAGGTCCTTTGGCGCTCTAGAGCTATGCTTCTATGACCCAGTCATGGACTAATGAACTCAGATTTTGCTGCCTCTTTCCCAGCATCTCTGCACTAATAACAGTGATCTGGACCCTAGTACTTGTTTGCTACCTTCATTCATCAAGATAAGAAAATGGATGGCGGGTGGGGGTAGTAGGAAAAGGAGGTTCCAAAAGACATAATGAATTCAAAAACATTTACCGTTTTCTCCTTAACTGTTTTGGTCCGACAGAAAAGAAGGTGAAGGGGGAAGAAGAGAGCCTGTAGTATAATTCTCAGTCTCTGGGAGAATTCTTCATTTCTAACCGTATTGAAAGAATCGACCAAACCACAGCAGGGATTTATTGTGAGGCAAGTCTCCATTGGTGCCATTAATTATTTACAGGGCTTGCTCTGAAGTGGTCTGGGTTGCATCAGGGCCTGGAATACATTATTCATACAGGTCTGGTTACTACAGGTTTTTATTATCAACTTGAGGCTAGAACTCAAAATCAGCTGCATCTACAGGGACAGGTTCCTATTGTCCCCAAGGGCATGGATCTTTGCATCTTCTCTCCAGGCTCCAGTCTCAACGCCTGGTATTTTATAGCAGTATGGGGATGACACAGATGTTCGGGATGGAAGGACAAGGACAAAGGGGATGTTTTCAGTGGGTCGGGGTAATCAAGTGACTTCAGAGACAAAGGTAGTCAGGGCTGAGACTGAAAGTCAGACTGATCTCAAGCAGTTTGGACTAATAGGAAATGGCATGAAGTCCAAGGTTTCTATAGAAGAGAGGGAAAAGTATAGAGCCTGGTGCTAGGCTAATTTTTAAAAAACATTTTAATTTGCTATTTATTAATATTTTCTTTTTAAATTTAGTTCCAAATTCTCTCCTTCCCTCTCTCCTCACTTCCCTGAGAAGGTAAGCAAAATGATATCAATTATGTATGTGAAATCACATATTTTTTTAAAGCCAAGAAAAATTTAAAAAGTGAAAAAAATCGGACTTCAATTTGTACTCAGAGTTAATCAGTTCTCTTTCTGGAGGTAAATAACATTTTTTCATCATAGGTCTTTTGGAGCATTATATTGATCAGAGTAGTCAGATCTTTCACAGTTGTTCATCATTGTCCCAAGCAACAGCATTGCTCTTACTGTACACAATGATCTTCTGGTTCTCCTCATTTGTTTTTGCATCAGTTATATAGTTCTTGCCATGTTTTTCTGAAATCTCCCCCTTCATTTCTTACAGTAAAATAGTATTCCATCACAGTCACATGCCACAAGTTGTTCAGCCATCCCCCAAATGATGGGCATCTTTTTGATGTCCAATTCTTTACCACTACCAAAAAAGCTGCTATAAATATTTTTACACAAATAGTCCTTTTCCTTTAGTATTTTTTGGGATACAGACTTAGTTGTGGTATTACTGAGTCAAAGGATATGCACAGTTTTATAGCCCTTTGGGCATAGTTTCAAATTATTTTCCAGAATGGTTAGACTAGTTCACTACCAGTAGTTCACTAGTGTATCTATTTTTCCTTCATTCCCTTCAGCATTTATTCTTGCTTTCAGGTGTGATTTAGTGTGTAAACAATTCACACATTGTTTTAATGTATAATTGTTTTAATTTGCATTTCTGTAATCTAAGCATTTTTTCTATGATTGTAGATACCTTGAATTTCTTCTTCTGAAAACTGCCTGTTCATATCCTTTGACCATTTATCATTTGAGAAATTGCCCTTATTTTTAGAAATTTGACTAAGTTCTATATTCACCATATATTTGAGAAATGAGACCTTTATCAGTGAAACTTGCTTTACATTTTTTAATATTTCTTTATTCTCTATGTTCCCTTTTGGCATAATATAGTTTCCCTTATCTCTTTTAATTAGATCTGTTTTTGCTTGTGCTCTGTCTGAGATTGTGATTGCTACTTCTGTCTTTTTTACTTCAGCTGAAGCATATTAAATTCTGTTCCAGTCCTATAACTGTCTATCTTTCTATTTCAAATGTTTCTTGTAAACAACATATTGTTGGATTCTAGTTTCTAACTGGAATCTAGATTCTAATCCATTCTTTTGTTTGCTTCCATTTCATGGGTGAGCTCATCCATTCACATTCACAGTTAAGATTCCTGTGTATTTCCTTCCATCCCAATTTCTTTTATTTCTTCCTCTGTTTCTCTTTTTGTCCTGTTCTTTCTTTCTTGCTTGCTTTTTGGAGGGGGGAAGGCAGGGCAGTTGGGGTTAAGTGACTTGTCTAAGGTTACACAGCTAGTAAATGGTAAGTATCTGAGGCAGGATTTGAACTCAGGCCCTTCTGACTCCAGGGCTGGTGCTCTATTCACTGAACGACCTAGCCACCCCCTGTCCTGTTCTTCCTCAAAAGTCTATTCTGCTTCTAATCACTGCCTCTTTTAATCTGTTCTCCCTTTTATCATCCCATCCCCCTTTCCCTGAGTATGTATATATGTATGCATGTATGTATGTGTTTGTGTGTGTGTGTATTCTTCCTTCTTTGAACCAATTCCAGAGAGAGTGAGTTTCAAGCATTGACCCCCCATTTCCCTCTTCATTATAAAAACTCTTTCTTGTATACCTCTTTTATGTGAGAAAATTTTCCAGGTCCTACTTCTTCCCCTTTCTCCTAGTACATAACTCTTTCTCACCTTAATTATGGAATCTCTTTCAGGAGGTGATTAGTAGATTTTTTTCAATTTCTATTCTACCATTTGGAGGCACTTTTCTTTGATAATTTCTTGAAAGATGATGTCTAGACTTTCTTTGATCGTGGCTTTCAGGTAGTCTAATAATTCTAAAATTATCTCTCTTTGACCTGTTTTCCACATAAGTTGTTTTTCCAATGACATATTTCACATTTTCTTCTATTTCTTCATTTTTACTTTGTTTTTATTGTTTGTCCATGTCTCATGTCTTCTACTTGACCAATTCTAAATTTTAAGGAATTATTTTCTTGAGCGAACTTTTGTACCTTTTCCATTTAACCAATTCTGCTCTTTAAGATGTTCTTTTCATCAGTGGATTTTATTATTTGACCAATTCCAGTTTTTAAGGTATTTTTTCATCAGTATTTTTTGTGCTTCTTTTACCAAGCTATTAATTCTATTTTCATAATTTTCCAACATCACTCTCATTTCTTTTCCCAGTTTTTCCTCTACTAGTCTTACTTCTTTGATTCTTCTAGGAATTCTTGTTAGGCTTAAGTCCAGTTGCTATTTTTGACCCTTTTTGGGTAACTGTTTTCACATTGCTATCTTCTTCTGAATTTATGTCTTGACCTACCCTGCCTTTATAGTTGCTTTTTATGGTGAAATTCTTTTCTTGTTGTTGTTCACTCATTTTCTAATCTGTTTCTTGACTTTAAATTTTATGTTAAAGTTGGACTCTGTTCACCTGGGTCTGGGGAGACACTGTGCCCAAGCTTCAAGCTTTTTCATGCTGCTGTTTTCAGAGCTAGTTTGAGAACTCTGCAAGTTTTCAATGCTTCCAAAGTGGTGAATTCCTGGTCTGTCCTCTGGTCTTTACCCAGGAAAGGGCCCTGGTCCCTTGCAGCAACAAGTACTAGAGTTCCTCTTTTATTTTTTTTTCCTCTTTACTTCAGAACTGTGACCAGGGTTCCTATTCCCTTGTGACTGACCACCAGAGCTCCTCTCCATCCTGGAACTATGATCTAGAACTGTGTATGAGCTGGTCAGCACCAGCTGTACCTTGTGCCAGCAAAGGGTCCACTATAATTTCTTTCTGACTGGTTGTCTGACCTCTTTACTGTTTCTGGACTTAAGAGTTTCCAAAACTGCCGCTGCTGCTGTTTTTGCTGCATGTGTGTGCATGCATGTGCATGTGTGTGCATGCATGTGTGTGTATATCCTTGTTTTTCTCCCTTGGCCTAGAGAATGAAGCATTTCAGCATCTGATAGACCATTGTTTCTGAACCAGAGGAGCGTAGGCTCTGATTTTTCTAGTGTTTATCACCTCTGTAAATAAGTCTTTTAACCTCTCTGGGCCTCAGCTTCCTCAGCTATAAACTGAGGAGGTTGATCTAGATGGCCCTTGAGGTTCAATCAGTTAGTTCACTTTTATTAAGCACCTACTATGTGCCCTGCACTAAAGAGACAAAAGGCAGTCCCTGCCCTCAAGGAGCTTACAACCCAATGGGAGGAGGAGGTAGCAAAGAGAGAAATAGGTACAAAACAAGCTATATAAAAGATAAATCAAAAATAAGTAACAGAGTAAAGGCACTAGATTAAGGCTAGGGAAAGGTTTTGTGGAGAAGGTAGGATTTTAGCTGGGACTTAAAGAAAGACAGGGAGGTCAGTGGGTAGAGAAGAGAAGGGAGAACACTCTGGGCTTGGGTACAGCCAGAGAAAATGCCAGGATCTGAGAAGTGGAGTTGGAGTGTCTTGTTTGAGGAACAGCCAGGAGGCCAGTGTTGCTGAATCAAAGAGTACATGTCTGGGAGTCAGGTATAAGAAGACTAGAGAGAGAGAGGAGGAAGCTAGGCTATGAAGGGCTTTGAATGCCAAGCAGAGCGTTTTCTTTTTGATCCTGGAGGTGATAGGGAGCCACAGGAGTTTATTGAATAGGAGGGTGACAAGATCTGACATTCTAGGTTCCCACTGGATTTGTAATCTTTAGCAAATCCTCTTCACAAACTTTTCCTCTTTAGAGGGGGGGGGGGTCGGGAGTGCTAGTAGTATGTTTAACAAATAGGTGTTAGGTGGGGGAATTACTCATGAAACACTTCTAAGTCGAATCTGTATTTTTAAAATTTTCTCACTTTTGTTCCTTTTTGGAGGCAATCAGGCTTAAATGACTTGCCCAGAATCACACAGCTAGTAAATGTCTGAGGCTGGGTTTGAACTCAGGTCCTCCTGATTCCAGGGTCAGAGCTGTATCCACCTAGCTGCCCTTCCATCACTTTTTAAAATCTAGACAAGCAATATAACAGTAAATCAAATTCTGATTTGTAGCCTCTGCTGATTTCCAAGGTAGAAATGCTCTCACTGAAAATTTAATAATCAGTTCTAGCCAGCCTGTAGCAACCAGCTCCAGCACACTCCTGTTAAGGCATAGGACGGTGAGAGCATGATAGATGAGGGCTGAGCAAGGTCAGAGAGAGAAAGCTCACCTGGCTTTACAGGTGTGTGCACAGGACAAGGGCCTCCCCCTTCACTCAGCCACTTAAAGCTGGTCCCTGGCAAAGTCACCAAGGTGGTAACTTTGGTGCTTAATCACTCAGTCTTCCTTTTTCTTTGTCCTGGTGACCTCTGGACCCCAAGCCCTTCTCATCAGAAGGAATTATTTGATAAACTATTCTAGACTAATGTGAATTCTTCCAGAAAAGTTTGCAATTTAAGAAATGAGAAATGAGATAGAATTTTGGGCATCAGTGAAGAAATACTTTTATTTTCCTCAAGAGGATTATACATTTAGAGCTGGAAAGGAGTGCGGCCTCTTCCTTTTACAAGCCTATTGAGATTAATTGACTTGCCCGAAGTCATCCAGGTAATTAACAATAGAGCTGGGTTTTGAAACCAAGTTTTCTCTAAAAACCAATTGTTCTTCTCCCCACCCTTCTACCCCCTCCTATCACGTGATCTAGGAGATCACATATTTGGCCTTTATCAGGTTGGTTCTCCTAATGCATGCACCTGGAAAAGTACAAATATTCCCACTCATCAGATTGGTTTCACTAATGCAAACACCTGGGAAAATACAAACACTTCCTCCTATGAGGTTGGTTCTGTTAATTTGTGTACCTGGCAAAGCATAATATTCCCCCTCCATCTCTACTTCCAGCCCACATGCCAGCTCCCATTTCAAAAAGTAACTCCCACTCCCTTGTTCTCCTTCCTGCTGTTCTCTGGATGGTTTTTCCTCCCTTCCCCCTCTTTCTGGTGTCATCCACTCAGCTGGCTAAATGCCAGTGTTAGTAGTCCCAATGTCAAAAGTAAGGGCTTTTTGCTTCCCAGCCTCCTTTCCCTACCTCCTCCACCCTCCCACCCCTAGTAATGCTAATAGATGGCTTTGCTGAGTATTCAAGGTAAAGCTGTGAGGAGGTGGGAGAGGAGAGGAGAAGGGTTGGCCTTGGGTCCAGGTCACTAAACTGAACTAGAGGGTCTTAAGAGCTTATGGGGACCAAGAACGGTTTGTTTTGTCACTTCTCAGACAAGGAACTCTCAGAGCTCTGGGTAGTAAGAAGAGCCTAGGTTCTCAAAGTTTCCAGCCTAGTCCTTTCCCCTTGAGTGGCCCACTGGAGGTGAGCATATTCAGAATAGGCCCTCAGAGTAAGTGGAGTCAGCAACTATCTACATGGAATGTTCTAAAGACTTAGAATCTAAGTGGAGGATGCTTCAGTTTCAACCCCATACCTCCCCATCCCCCACATTTTTATCTCTCCAGACTTTCAGGAAACGAAATTCCCTCCATTTGAGTCACTCTTTTTTAGTTAAGGCATCGTATCTAGAATACCCCTCAATCAAATTATCTGCCTAGTCTTTGTGTCAAGAAAGTTCTTCCTCATTTGGACTGGCTGAAGCAAAGCTGTGTCCTCAGAGAAGCTCAGGGATTGCCAGCCAGGGGAAGCTGGGCTGCAGCCCTCAGCTGTAGAGCTGGTGACATCAGGCACGTGGGGCTGCTTTAAAAGGAGAAGTGGAAACCTTCTCCTTTGTGATCTATTGCTCACTCTGGGAACTATATTTTAGTCTAGAAAGCAGATAATTTACCCATCCTGAAATGCTGGGCCTGTCTCCTATTTTACTCTGCATTCCCAGAGTTATTTTCTCAGTGAAAGGTTGATTAGGACAGCATTGCTGCTCTTTTTGCCTGAAACTGAGTCTGCTGTGGAGACCCAGTAGCCCCCTTTCCCCACTCTTCTCAGCCATCCTTTTTAATTCTCCCAAGTGGATTCCCTTATTTCCCTAAGGTATTATAGTACCTTAGATGTTTTCCATAAGTATCTCACCCTTCTCCCTCCCCAGTGCTCTCCTCAATCTTCTCAATGATTTCCTAAAAGAAACTCCTATTTATATTCCCCACTCTATGTCCAGCTACTACTTGTTATAAATTGAATACAAGCTATTTGCTCATACTGTACATGATACAAGTCCTTTCTCATCTTTACCACCCAAAGAGACTGAGAAAGACACCTGATGTGGCATTAGACTCATTAGTCAGGAGTCCTAGGTTAGAATCCTGTCTCAGTTCCTGTGACCCTGAGCAAGTCATTCAACAACAAGCCTACTAGGTGCCAGAAAACATGCTAACGCACTGGCAATACAAAGTCTAAAGAGAGAGAGCAGCTGCTCTTAATTAAACAGTTTACTTTTTATCAGAGACAAATGCTACATGCATAAGGTAATTTGGGGAAGGAGCGAGGTTGAGGTACCAGTAACTGAAGAGATCATGAAAGGTTGCATTTAGAAAGTGGTGCCTGAGCTGAGTCTTGAAAGATACTAGGGGTCCTTAGGGTAAAAAGGAGAAGAGTACATTCCAGGAATGAGGAAGAGCTGGTGCAAAAATGTGGGTGATGGAGTGTCTATGGACACTGCCTCATACAGGGCAGAGCATTCATCTCTACCATTGAGGAGAGAGTTTCATACCAATGGGCTTTGGGATTGGGGTTACACATTTATTAAGTGCCAGCTGTGTGCCAGGAACTGTGTTAAGCACTAGGAATACAGAGAAAGGCAAAAGACAGTCTGTCTGCTCTCAAGGAACTCAGTCTAATGGGGAAAATGACATGCAAACAACTTCATCCAAAGAAGATATTGACGGAGTAAATGGAGATAGTCTCATGGGGAAGGCATTAAGACTGAGGAGGATTGGAAAGAGTTTTGTGGTAGAAGGTGGGATTTTAGCAGAGACTTGAAAAAGGGAAGGGAAGCCAGGAGGCAGGGATGAGGAGAGAGAATTCCACAGAAGTGCAAAAGACTGTCCTTTGATGTTTTCCATTACTGGAAGCAAAAAGACCATTTGACTTACTGGATTTGAAGTCAGAAAACTTTGGTTAGAAGGACAAATCTGCTGTTTATTGCTTATGTAACCTTGGGTATGGCACCTGGGAAGCTAGGTGTCACAGTGGATAGAGCATCAAGCCTGGAGTCAGGAAGATTTATCTTCCTGAATTCAAATCTGACCTCAGATACTTACTAGCTGTATGACTCTGGGCAAGTCACTTAACTCTGCCTCTGCTTCCTTATCTGTAAAATGAGCTGGAAAAAAAATGGCAAAGCAATACAGTGTCCCTGTCAAGAAAACCCCAAATGGGGTCACAGAGAGTTGGACACAACCAAAAACTACTGAAGAAGAACAAAATCTTGGGTAAGTTTCATTAGCACCCATTAGAATTTGAACTCTGTGATGGCAGAGACTATGTTTTTACCTTTCATTTTATCCCCAGTACTTAGCATAATACCTAGCACATATTGCTTATTAAATGATTATTGACTAACTCAGGGACTCAGGGACTTATCTGCAAAGTAAAGAAATTGGATTAAATAACCTCCAAGATCCCTTGGAGCTCTGAATTGTATGATCCTATAAAGAATGTGCTGCTGCTGCTGCTGCTGCTGCTGCTGCTGCTGCTGCTGCTGCTGCTGCTGCTGATGATGATGATGATGATGATGATGATGGGGGTGGCTAGGTGGCAAAGTGAATAGAACACCAGCCCTGGAGTCAGGAGGACCTGAGTTCAAATCCTGCCTCAGACACTTAACTTATTAGCCATGTGACCTTGGGCAAGTCACTTAACCCCAATTGCCCTGCCTTTTCCCCTCCAAAAAGCAAAATAAATAAATGATGATGATGATGATGATAGCTAGCATTTGTATAGAGCTTTAAGGTTTGCAAAGAACTTTATAAAAAGTATTTCATTTGATCCCCATAATAGCCTTGGATAGGTACTATTGTTATTCCCATCTTATAGATAAGGAAACTGAGATAGACAGAGGTTAAATGAATTAACCAAGGTCACAAAGCTAATAAGTATCTGAGGCCAGAATTAAATTTTTTTGTTCCTATCTCTGGGTCCAGCGATATATCCATGGTATGTTCAGGCAAACCAATGAAAAAAAACTATAAAAAAACAGCAAGTCCTTCCAGGTACTGAAATTTTGAGTGTAATGGAGGTGGACTGGCCTAAGGGTACCAATCCTTGGCACATCCGAGATTTCCTTCACTGGTTCCAGTCCAAATTACCACATAGAGGCTAAGGGCAAACTTGTTTCAACTCATGATGACTCAGGAGTTTGTATGATGTGAAGATGAAGAATCCTTTAATTGGCTTCTGAAGCCAGAAGAAATGACTCAGGGTCTGCTGAAAGGGGCAGCCCACCTCATTTTTGATGTCTTTCTTTTGTAGCTTCAAGAGAAGCAGGACTCCTTTGAACTTCCTCCCTTACAGTTGGGGGTGTATTGGGCGGGGTACTGGGGGAAGGCAGTGGTTCTGGCTCCTATTGAGCCTTGATGGCTCTGAGCACATGGTTGGTTGTCTCTGTCATTCTCTGTTCCTTCCTAATGTTATGTGAGAAAGCATTTCAATATCAAAGGGTCTAGGCAACCTTGAGTGTCGTTGTTTGTCCTTCATTCTCAAAGAGGAGAAGAGCACCATGACATCAGGAAGGTGATGCCATGACTTGCAAGTGAATTGGATTTAAGTGAGGGAGGGCTGTGCAAAGTCATCACCCTCACTTTCTCCTCCAGAGTTATCTGAGTCCAGTGGCAAGATATAGATCAGGGCCAAAGAAGATGGCCCCAATGCAGTGGAAGACCTTGATCTTTTTAAGCTAAGGTTTTTCTGAGTTCTCACTTTGACTAAGGCAGTGCCCATTTAGTGTCCAAGGCTAGGTAAGAAATGAGCCAAGGAATGATCCCTTTTACCTAATTTAAAAAAAAATCAATCTGGAAGGGAAAGACACTCAGCATTTCTGACCAAAACAGAAATAATTGCTCTTTACATTAATTCTGAGCCATGAGGGTTCAAAAAAATGACCACTGACCCACTGCTGACCAACAATGAGAGCCAGAGTGAATTGGATTTAAGGCATGGTCCTTAAGAAAGAAATCTAGCCCATAAACCCCAAGATACCTTGCTAGGTTCCAGCCACCAAAATTTACATTCCTTTGTGCACAGTACCTGCAGGCAAGGTTATGAGACCCAATGTGGACAGAGGGAAAGGAAGGAAGGAAAGGGAAAGATTCGAGCTTAAATCCTGCATCTCGGTAGCCTCTGTCTCTAGGCACATTTCTGCTCTCTGGAATTCCACAAATAAGTCTAATCTCTCTTTCTTCAGATATTTGAGGATAGTTATCCAGGGGGCAGCTAGGTGGTACAGAGGATGGAGTGCTGGGGCCTGGAGTTGGGAAAACCTGAGTTCAAATATGGCCTCAAACATTTCTTAGCTATGAGTCTGGGCAAATCACTTGAACCCCTGTTTATCTCAGTTTCCTCATCTGTATAATAGGGATAATAAGAATAATCCCTACCTCACAGAGCTATTATGAGATAAATGAGATCATATTTATGAAGTGCTTGGCATTTATTATTATCACTGTTGTTCAGTTGTTTCAGTCATGTCCGACTCTTCATGACCCCATTTGGAGTTTTCTTGGCAAAGATACTGGAATAGTTTGCCATTTTTTTTCTCCAGCTCATTTTACAGATGAGGGAACTGAGGCAAATAGGGTTAAGTGACTTGCCTAGGGTCACACAGCTAGTGAGTGTCTGAGGCTGGATTTGAATTCAGGTTTTCCTGACTCTATCCACTGTGTTACTTGTGATAATGCCATTCCTTCTCTTAGATGTATAGAACTGTTCCCCTAAATCCCTGGAGGTGCTGATGGGGTTGTCTTCTCCTCCACCAACCCTAGTATAAGTTTGAGCCCTGGACTAGGTTCAGCTACCTAATGTAGGGGTGTTGATCCTACTCCTTGGTTAAATTTCCTAGTTCTTTCCATTATTCCTCCTAAAACAACATTTCATAGCTGGGGGGATAGGAGCATTTTCTGGACAATATTAGATTCCTTGGAGAGTCCCCTCACCTTCCAGGTCATTTTCCTCTGACCGACCTCCTTTATTTTGTTCATGTTCCTTCTCAAATATGGTGCCCAGATCAGAGCCCAGTACATTCCAGATGTAGTTTAACTAAGGCAATCAGTTAATCAATCAATAAACATTTATTAAGCTCCTACAATGCCAGGCGCTGTGCTAAGTGCTGGGGATGCAAGAAAAGGCAAAAGACAGTCCTTGCCTTCAAGGAGCTTACAACTGGATGGACAGAGGACAGGGAGATGATTCTCTCTCTTCTTCATTCTGGGCACTCGATAGCATCATGTGATGATACATAAACTGCAAGCTTGCATGAACCTTTCAGGCAATCACATTACACCATTGCTCTCCATCTTTAAGTGCCTGGACCATGTTAGCACTTAAACCAAGGCTCAGTCTACTCCAGGCCATACAGAGGTGCAGACTTTCTATGAACAGGAAGGAGCCAGGATAACTATTCTGTCTTTGTTGAAAGGAAAGGAGACAAATTCACCAAGTAATACAGGGGAATAAATTTTAAAAATTGGGAAGTAGGAGAGAGGAGGAGAGTTCAGATTTCTGCAAGTGTAGGCACAGCCTTGCCCTGGGGGGTAGGTGAGTAGGGGGAAACTGCTTTGTCTCTTTCCTGTTCTCTGGGCCTCCACCCAGCCCCATCCCTAGAATGTCTCCTTCTGCAGCTTTGAGGTCAGTCTGTAGACACTATCCATGTCTGTGCTTCTACTCTGGGGATGGCATGAGGGAAGTCTGACCCAGGCTTTGTCTCA
>CM053599.1:137144280-137158437 GCA_028646575.1 Pseudocheirus occidentalis | reverse complement strand
TCTGCATGTCATAGTTGCTTGACAAAGTTTTAAAAATTGAATGAAAACTTTAGAAATGAGATTCGGTAGGTCGTGCCCCCAAACTAGTTCTTTGCTGCATCTCAGAGCTATATGTAGGGAAGGAGTCATGGTTGCCTCTCAGTAGGCTAGTCGGCTTCCTCAGGGCCACTCAAGCTTCCTTATATATTATCTTCTTTATTGCAGCCTATCACATATTGTAG
This sequence comes from Pseudocheirus occidentalis, assembly GCA_028646575.1. NCBI lineage: Eukaryota > Metazoa > Chordata > Mammalia > Diprotodontia > Pseudocheiridae > Pseudocheirus > Pseudocheirus occidentalis. The sequence goes on along the minus strand of CM053599.1, from coordinate 137,158,216 downwards.
TCTCCACTATCTATTGCCATTCATTGCCCCTCCCGAGAAAGGGAGTTGGAACTTAACCCTTAGTCACCATCTTTAAAAATATATTTAAGCTGTGGGAATAATTGGTCTCCTCCCCAGGTGCAGATTTCTATTCTTTGCTGCCCCAGGGGAGATGATTCTTCCCATCATTCCCAAGATGGGTGGTGGGGAAGAAGAGGAAGAAGGAAGAGAAAGTATTGGCTGGGGGGCTGTAGAAAGGAGTAAAAAGGAGACCAGGGAGCAAGGTTCCACATTTTCATTGCTAGGTTCCTGACTTACTAGGATCAGAGGTTACTCAGCAAAAAGGATTAACCCATCCTGCCTCAAAACCTGTTTTAATAGGGATCTAGTTGAATAAAGGTTAGGCTCTACACTTTCTCCTGTCATCTTGATGCCCCCCTTCTATTTAGACCAGTCCTAGAGAGGAAACATGGAGATCATTGTTATCTCCTTCCCCTTTCCTCACTAACTAATATCAGAACCAGTCTACCTGGGTGTCTGTGCCCAGAGGCTGATTACAGGGTTGGCCGGGAACCTGCGTCTCCCCTGGGATTTTTCTGCACAATGAATCATCGAGCTACCGAAGGACAAGCAGGAAAACATGAAATGATTGCCTGGGCCTGTGTTCCAGCCTCCCATTTTTCTCTTTTTTTTTTCCTTTTAAATTTCAAACTTGACAGACATCAACAAGAACATTTCCATTTGCAAAATAAAACAAAACAGAATAAAAGGATTTTCTCTGGAACCGTGAATTTATATTACATATAGATTGTTGCTTTTAAAAAAGATATTCGATTTAACACGGTAATATTAGTGTTGCCCTCCTTATCTGTGTCCCCTTTGGAAATTCCTTTTGTTGTCTTATGTATATTTTTAAAATGTTTCATTAAGTTTCCTTGTCTCTTCCCTTCCCCTTATCTCCTCCTCTGGCTTCTCCTCTCTCCTTTCTTTTTTTCTCTTCTCCATTCATCTCCTCTTCTTCCTTTAAATCTTTTCTTTAAACCTTCTTCTGCCTTTAGTTCATCACTACCCCTTTGTTCTTGCACATTGCTTGAGTCCCTTTAAATCCCTTTTAACCTCACCCCATCCCCTTTCCTTATCAGGAAATAAGGACTTGAACCCTTCATTCTGACCTCTACTGGGGCTTACTCTTTATTTAAGGCATTCCCTTTTACTGGAAATATTCAAGCAGAATCTGGATGACTGCTTCTCAGGAATGCTGCAGAGAGAATTCCTGCAGTGTTTAGGAGGTTGGACCAGATTCAGTTCAACCATGTAGTAAGTATTTATTAAGCTTGTATTATGGGCAATGACCAATGCTAAGCACTGGGAATGCAAGGATGAAAAAAACCTTTATCATTGCCCTCAAGAACCTTACAGTTTAACGGGAGGGGGAAATAAAACATATGCAAAAATAAGTAGGCTATAAGGTAAAATATATTTTTTTAAAATAGTGTTTTATTTTTTCCAATTACAGGTAAAGACAAATCTTAATATTCATTTTTTCAAAAATATTGACTTGCAAATTTTCTTCTTCCCTCCCTCACCTTCCGCCCTCCCTAAGATGGTCAACAATTTGAAGTAGGTTATACATGCGCAATCATGTAAAACATATTTCCAGATTAGTCATACTGTGAAAGAAGAAATAGACCAAATTAAAAAAACACAAAAAATAAAGTGAAAATGGTATGCTTCAATCGGCATTCAGACTCTATATCAGTTTTTTCTCTGGATGTGAATAGCATTTCTCCTCATGAATCCTATAAGGAAAAATATGATGACAGCAAGGAGTTTAGAAAAAATTACCATAAGAAATTTAAGTAGTGGAAGATATCAGAAAAGGCTTTATGGAGAAGGAGAAATCTGAGCTGGGTTTTGAAGGGAAAAACGATTTCACCAGCCAGAGATGTGGAGGGGCATGCATTCCAGGCATGGGAGAATGGTTTGGGGGAATGCATGGAGGTACAGGACAACGTTTGGGTATAGGCAGCTAATAGTACAACAATGAAGGGATAGCATGAAATAAAGCTGGAAAAGCAGGATGGAATCTGACTGTGGAACTTAAATGCTAAGCTAAGGAGCCTGCATTTTGTAGGCTATATCAAAGGGGAGCTGTTGAAAGTCGTTGATGACCTCTGAAGTCCTTTTCAGTACTCTGATCACACAATAACAGCTAGAGTACCCTCTTGGATGTTTTAGGGATAGCCTTTGTGTATCACTTCATTGTCATAGCAGAAAGCTTCCATCACAAGAAAGAAGAGAGTGCCTCTGATTTTTCACTATTCTAAGCATTGTCTGACTTTTTCTGTCATTTTGGAATCTCCTTCTTTTCCCCCAGGTAATGGCTTCTGACAATTTCACCCTGTCCCTTCCTGACATCAGGCTAGTTAGTTCTGATTCTTTTTTCCTTCATCTTTCCTTAATGATATTTAAATAGCTTTTTGGAGTTGTAGAAAGATGTTCAAACTTCTCCTTTATATGTTTGCATATTGTTTTTCAAGTGCCCTTCTGAAATAATAAGTCCAGCTATTTAGCTTTTGGCATTTAATTCAATTTCCTTTATTTTTCATTTAATTCAGTTTCTATTAGCAGTGTGGTTTAGTGGAGACATTATGTCACTATGTATTTTTATGTACTGATGCCATCTTGTATTATGTCATTATGTATTTTCTTCACCAACAGATGCTAATAATACAACTACTATTATGTGGTGGTCCGTGACATTTTTAACCTAAAAAAAGGGCTTCTTATAATCCTTTTATAAGAAAGTTGTGAAGCACTGATCCAGGTTGTTCCTTTGCCCTTACCTTTATCAAAACTTGCCCACAACCTGCCCGAGTCCTTTAAAATCCTGCTCTCTGATAGGTAACAATGACCAGCAATGGAGTTTCTCATAATCATAACTGATATTTATAGAGACATAATGGGGCTTTGTGAATAGAGATCTGGGCTTGGAGTTGGGATGATGGGTTCAAATACAGCTTCTATACTGGATTTGTGACTCTCAAATGTCATTTAACTTGTGAGAGCCCTAGGCAACTCTCTTAGACTGAAAGTTGAAGAGAAGGTGCTGATCTGTATTGGCAGAGGGAGTTTCTTTCCGTGGGGGTTTCTTACCTCAGTGGCACCAAACTCGAGCAGAAATGAGGGCCACTAAATGATGCATCAGGATCCCTGTGGGCTGCGCATTGACTTAGAAAACCATAATGATGTTTTATTGTATTTCTTATTTATTTTGATAAATATTTCCCAATTACATTTTAATCTCATTCTGGCCACGTTGGGATGTGTTATGGGTCAAATGTGTGTTTGACACCTCTGACTTATGCTAGCAAAATCAAAGGTCTAGACCAGAGGTGGAGAACCTGAGGCTTCAAGGCCAAATGTGGCCTTCTAGGTCCTCAAGTGCAACCCGTTGACTGAATCCAAACTTCACAGAACAAATCCACCCTTAGTAAAAGGGTTTGTCCTGTAAAACTTGGATTCAGTCAAAGGGCTGAACTTGAGGACCTAGAGGGTCACATGTGGCCTAAAGGCATCAGATTCCCCCCCTGGTCCAGACCCTATCCCTCTCCCTTAAAAAAAAAAAATAGCCCTAGCTCTGCCGTTAACAAACTGTAGGGCTTTGTGGAAATTATTTAACTTTTCTGAATTTCAGTTTCCTTACTTGTTAAAAAGAAATTAGTCCTTGGGTGATATCTGAGTCTCAAATGAGATATATGTGAAAATACTTGGAAAAAAATGTAATACGCGGTATAAATGTGAAGTGTTTTTACTAAGCACCAATTGTGCCGTCCTCCCTGTTCAAGGTATAAGTGGGAGTAGCCAAGGCTCCTTGCCTCCTCACAAACGTGTGGCTTTGAGCCCCGCAATATTAGTTATGTGATTGTGGACAAGTCACTTCACCACTCAGAGTTTCGTTTCATCACCAGCAAAATTGAGATAAATATCTTAAAGTACTCACCCCAAAGGAGTATTGTAAAGAAAGAGCTTTGTAACCTGAAAAGGCTTATATTAATGTAAGATATTATTAGTAATAGAAAGATTCCTCCTTTTCTTCCTTCTCCATACAAACGATATCCTGGATATGTGACAATCTCTCCAGCTCCATGTTGGAGATGCTAGGGCAGAGTGTCATTGATTTCTGAGGCAATATGGTTGCAAAGGGGGCAGTGAGGTAGAACAGTGGATAAAGAACCAGGCCTGTAGTCAGGAAGACTCCTCTTCATGAGTTCAAATCTAGCCTCCGACAAGTGTCCCTAGCTGTGTGACCCTGGGTAAGTCTCTTAACTCTTTTTGCCTCAGTTTCCTCATCTGTAAAATGAGCCAGAGAAGGAAATGGCAAACTCTGTTATCTTTGCCAAGAAAACTTTAAATGGGGTCACAAAGAATTGGACACAACTGAACAACAACAACATGATTCCATAGAGTGGAAAGAGCACTGGGTTCAAATCTCACCTCTTAAGCATACTAGGTGACTTTAGACAAGTCCCTTAGACTCATCTCTAAAGCTGGGAGGTTGAATTAGCTGTCTGAGCAACCTCTAGATCTATGATCTCCTGCCCCTTTCTAGCCTCCTAGTTTAATTCCTCAGCTTCTGGACAATGTTATAATCCCCCCACCTCTGATATCATTTTCTTCTCCCCATAGACCCTCTCTGGAAAGCATCTGCCTTTTGCCTCTGTTCATCTTTATATTTCTCTCTGTCACAGCTTTCCCATCTTTTCTCTACATATGGCTGGCTGCAGTCTTTCTCAGGCTTGAATTTTGCCAAGTTTGCTTGGGGCTACACGACTCTGATTTGGAACCAATTTTTTTTTCTTTTGCCACTTAAGAGAAGAACATTCTTCCAAAATCCTGGGGAGGATCTCCTCAGAGCTTCAGGAGAGAGGAGTGTGGGGATGAGATTTAGGAAGAACAATTTTGAAGTTTTGTGGTTCTCCCTCATCTTTTTGGGGGGGGCTCCTAATACCCTTTCCCCCTTTCCCCAGTGCCCAGTTATCTACTGTGACATTAGTGCTAGTTCCACTAAGGTCCAGTAGTTTCATACTCTATATGAAAGTTCTATATGTAGTTCTCAAACTATTTTGAGTTCTATATGTAGTTCTCAAACTCTCTATATGTAGTTCTCAAACTTTTTGATCTTAGGACCCATATATATATACAAAATAAAATTAATATTATAATTAATAATTAATATAACTAATTAATACGTATTAATTAGTTGATTTAAATATATTTTTAAATCAACTAATTAATTTTTTTTGTTTTAAACATTCACTTTTATAAGATTTTTGAGTTCTGAATCCCCCCTTTCCTTTCTCTCCCCCCTCCCCAAGATAGCATGCAATCCAGTATAGGCTATACACATGCAATTATATTAAACATATTTCCATATTAGTCATGTTGTAAAAGAAGAATCAGAAAAAAAAGGAAAAGCTATGAGAAAAAAAAGAGGAAAAAATAATATGCTTCAATTTGCATTCAGACTTCGTGATTCTTTCTCTTGATGTGGATACAGTTTCAGGACCCTTTTATATTCTTTAAAATTATTGACCAGCTTTCCCTCTCCTGCTGCTCAAGGAGCTGGCCACCATCGTGAATGTCACTATAACCATTAGAACCAGGAAGTTCATGACAAACAGACTTCTTCAGTGTAAACAGATGGTTATAGATGTCCTTCATCCAGGAAAGGCCACAGTACCCAAGACTGAAATTTGAGAAAAACTGGCTAAGATGTGCAAGACAACTCCAGATGTCATTTTTGTCTTTGGATTCAGAACCCACTTTGGTGGTGGCAAAACAACAGACTTTGGTTTATGATTTCCTGGACTATGCAAAGAAAAATGAACCAAAGCACAGGCTTGCAAGGTATGGCCTGTGTGAGAAGAAAAAGACATCAAACAAGCAGCGAAAGGAACGCAAGAATAGAATGAAGAAAATCAGGGGTTTGCAGAGGCAAATGTCGGTGCTGGCAGGAAGAAGGAATAAAAGGCACTATGGATTGTGTTCATCCAGGAAGATATTTTTCCACCAAAGCATAAATAAACTATGTAAAACTTAAAGAAAATTATTGGCAACCCTTCCTCACCACCAAATTTTTGTTTATGCAGCATGTATCTATCAGCACTTAATCATATTAGAAATGAAAATATTTAGTATTATTAGGAAAATAGTTTTGACCTCATGGATCCCATGAAAGGTCTCAGGGGCCCCACAATCATACTTTGAGAACCATTACATTAGACCTGTCTGCAGAGGATCCTTGGGAGCCTTACAGTTTTTTCAAGTAATGCAGGACTTCATAAGTAAACAGACTTCCATTGAAGTCTCAATGTATCTAACATTTTTAAAAAGTAAGTTTTATTGAAATTTTCTGTTTCTTACATCATCATAGTATCCCATGTATCTTTTCCTCTTCAATCAGAACAATTAATTGATATATTGAAAAAGCATGTACAATGTATAAGACTTGTAGATCTTTCTCCACAAAGGGGCAGCTTGGGGGTGTCTTCTCATATCTCTTCGTTTGATTTCTTTACATTTTCAAAATATGTAGATGTTGTTGCTATAAGTAAAATTCAAATGTATTTAAAAGTATTACCAAATTCACGATAACTTTTGTCATTAGGTATTTTCCCCAACAACAGATACTAATACAACTCCTTTTATGTTAGAGTACATGGAATTCTTTTTTGGGAGGAGGGCAAATGTGTTTCTTTCTTTCTAAAAGTGTTTTCTTTTCTTATTAATTAATTTTTAATTTTCAACATTCACCAGATTTTGAGTTTTAAATTGTTTCCCTCTACCTTCTTTCCTTTCTTTCTCCCTTCCCCAAGATGTGTGCAATCTGATATAGGCTCTCTATATACATTCATATTAAACATTTTCACATTAGTCATATTGTAAAGAAGAATTGGAACCAATGGGAGGAGCCACAAGAAAGAAGAAACAAAACAAAACAAAAAAGAGAGAGTAAATAGTCTGCTTTGATCTGCATTCAGACTCCATAGTTCTTTCTATAGAGGTGGATAGCATTTTCCATCTTTTAGAGTTGTCTTAGAACCTTCATTGCTAAGAAGAGTCGAGTCTATCAAAGTTAGTCATCACATGATGCTGTTACTGTGTACAATGTTCTCCTGATTCTGCTCACTTCACTCAGTATGTGAATTCTTTTTTAAAGGGAGTTCTCATATTCCAGAAATATGTGAGCTCCTACTTGAGAATAGATTATTCCCTTTTCCTTTCCTTCATCATGGCTTTCCTGAACTCTGACCCATTCATTCCCTCAGAGCCCTGCTCTTTCCTAGGTAACAATGAGCAGTAATAGATTTTTCTTAAGAATGATAATAACTGACGTTAATTTAGTGCTTTATATATTTCAAAAGCACTTTACAAACATTACGTAATTCTGGACTCAGGACGATCTCATGAGATAGCTGTTATTGATGCTATTATCCCCATTTTACAGATGAGGAAACTGAGTCTCAGAAAGACAATATGAATTTATGGTCATATAGCTAATAAGTACCAGAGAGAGTTAAGATTTGCATGTCTCTCTCTTCCTGACTACAAGTTCAGCACTCTTTTTATCCTGCTACTGTACATGTCAGGAAACCTTGGGCAAGTTACATAATAATTAATGTTAACATTAATAAAACCCAGGGCTGATCACCCCAAGGCAGCTATAGAAAGATGAACATTTCCTTGCCTAAACAATAGAGGTTCTTAGAGCATGTGATAAGCAGATTCAAAATTTAGAGAAATATTTCTGGAATACAGAGTGGTGGTAAAGGTTGACAACAGGTTTATAAACCACTGGATTTATCAAAGGTAAATGAAACTAGTGGTTGGAGCCTGTGAAACAGCCAAGATCTGAGAGTAGAGTCAGAAGACCATTTTATGGGTAACATCTAGGTGAAGTTGGCCAACAAAGCATTGATCCAAGGGCAGAGTTACGGAGACTAGTTTACAGAAACAAAATGATTTATAGGAGCATTTCAAAATCAGCTCCATCAAAGAAATTACAAAGAAGTTATTGTTAAGGATTTAGTGACCAATCCAGATTATGCAAAGGAGTGGAAGAAATGACAATATATCACTGCAGGCTCCACAGTTTAGCACCTATCAAATGCCTAGTAGGGTGTGTCCTGGTGGAGAGAATTCTATCTCAGAAGATCACTGGCTTATCTAAACTAAAAGTCTACACGTCTGTGGGCTGCAGATGCAGAGTGCAAAATATTCTTGAGAATTAGGTAAAATGTTCTAGAACTGAACCATTATCACAGACAAATTACGTGGATAGGACAACAATCCTCACAAATTTAAGAGCCTCATTTTTAATAGATGTTGCCATATTGAGTACTCATAATCTTTAAGCCAGGTGGAATGAAACACTTTTGAAATAGATCCAGCAGAAAAAAATGAAAACCATAAGGGAACAGGGTGAAGTACAGATCTTCCCCATCATCCTGTCTGCTGTTAGAGTTGCCCTGAAGATGTTTTCACTGAGCCGATGAAACATGGACTGATGCTCTGATGCTTTTATTCAATTACTGAAAACAGTCATCCAGTCTACTTGTAGAATAGTCTGTAGAACATTAAAAGATTTGTAGGGAATCAATTGTCCCCAGCACCACTTCTCTCTGAGTTGTATCAAGAAAAGAGGATAGGGCAGCTAGGTGGTGAAGTGAACAGAACCTGGAGTCAGGAGGACCTGAGTTCAAATCTGACCTCAGACACTTGACACACTTACTAGCCATGTGACCTTGAGCAAGTCACTTAATCCCTATTGCCTTGCCTTCTCCCCTCCAAAAAATAAAAAAGAATAGAATGAGATAATAATAATAATAACTGAAATTTATATAGCACTTTAAAGTTTGCAAATAAATTTACATGCATTTTCTCTGAGGTTCAGTTTCATCATCTCTAAAAATGGGTAAATGATCTACTCCCTGGTAAGGGGTTAACTACTTATTATGTTATCCCTCCTAGGTGTTACTTAAGACTTTAAGGAATAAATCTAACATTGAAATTTTGTGTTCTGTTGCAAACTCTGAAGGAATATTTTGGAAGGAGGGAAGTAGGGGTCTGTTTTCTGCTGCTTTTTAAATACTATGAATGAAGGAATGAAAAATCTTTTTTTTTTTTTTGCTTTTTGGAGGGCAGTTGGGGTTAAGTGACTTGCCCACGGTCACACGGCTAGTTTTTTGTGTTAAGTGTCTGAGGCCGGATTTGAACTCAGGTACTCCTGACTCCAGGGCCGGTGCTCTATTCACTGCACCACCTAGCCACCCCTGAAAAATCATTTATTAAATGTTTATTATGTGCCAAGTACTATATTAAGAGCTGAAGGTACAAATAGAAAAAGATCATTCCTGTTCTGAAAGAGTTCACACTCTAATTGGGGGGAAACACATATGGGACAAAGTTTTACTTCTGGACAGATGGAAAGGTCCAGATGGCTTAAAGGGAGAGTGACAGTGTGGATAGTATGGCCTGGGAATCCTTAGGACACACATAAACATCACTGCCATGGGGAATGAGGTGAGTGAACTAGAGAGCTGGAGTGGAGAGGGAATTCTGGGTTTCTTCTGTTAGGAGGAAGGATGGGAGGGGGTCAGCCAGAATGAGAAGAGTAAGGAGGCATTGGTATTACGGTTGGAGTGGGCTCTGGGGCAGGGAAGGGATAGAATAGTTCCACTTGGAAACAAGTCCAGCTGGGACCCATCAGGCACCCATGAGGTCTGTGATGGCCTGCCATGGGGAAAGGGTATGATAAGCCCCACTTAGAGCTCTCCTATAGTAGAAAGAAGCACCCTACTTAATATTATTACAAGGCAGGAATCTCTGAGAGATAACACGATCCTAAGGACAGTTCTGAGATACCACTGGAGAAGAGTGCCTGAATTTTTCTCTCTCCCCAAAGCTGTCTTCATGGCTTGTGGTTTCACGTCCAGATGATCAGGGGACCCACACTGAGGTCACAAGATACCTGCCTGCCTACAAATAGGAGAATAAAATCTCTATGGAAAATGAAAGAACTCCTAGGCAGGCGTGGGGAACCTGTGGCTTTGAGGTATATAGTGTATATATGTAGAATCTGACTGAGTCCAAATTTTACAGAACAAATCCTTTTATTAAGGGGATTTATTCTGTGAAGTTTAGATTCAATCGAAGAGCCTCACTTGAAGACCTAGAGGGCCACATGCGGAGTGGAGGCTGCAGATTCCCCATCCCTGCACTAGGTGATACTTCAGAATGTGAAAGGTTTGTGCTCTCCTCACTTCCCTTTTCTAACTAGAAAGGGTGGTAGGGTGGGAATCCCTTCAGATCAGTCCTCTTGCTGCCTTTCTGTGCCATCTTAGAGATGGAACTTCCCCTGCTAAGTCCCTCCAACCTCCCTCCCCACTTCATTCTTCTGGGTCTGGGGAAAGAGGGGACAATTTCAGAGGTCCTCGGCACCAGGCTCTTCAAATGAACCTGATAACCTATGGTAACAACTAGCTCATTCTTCCAGGGCAGGCATTCTAAATCATTGTTTGTCATGGTCTCCTTTGGCAGTCTGGTAAAGCCTACAGACCCCTTCTCAGAATATTTTTAAATTCATAAAATAAAATACATTAAGATTACTAAAGGAGACATTATATTGAGATACATTCAAATTTTTTTCATGAAGTTCATAGATCTCATGTTACAAACCCTTGTTATAAGGGACATAGAAATGAGCCTTGAGTTCATGTTTTTAAGGTTCTATGGCTCGAAGGAGTTACAGAATCATTCATGAACCTAAACTGTAGCTCAGTGGTCTCCAGAGGAGTCTCTCTCTGTCTCTGTCTCTGTCTCTATCTGTCTCTCTGTCTCTGTCTTTGTCTCTCTTTTCCAGAGGAGTCTCTTAAACCCTCCCTCCTCCCCTAATCCAGAACTGGAGGGTCAGGTTCTGATAATGTCTCTGCCTCTATTTCCTCCTCTTTAATAGGAGGGGGTTGTAGAAGTTGCTTCCTAAAGTTGATAACATCTCAGCTCAGCCTCAGTTTCAGTAAAAGTTGAATGAGTCATTTTCTGTTAACTTTCCTTTCTGGGGCCTACATTTTCTTTTCTATAGAATGAAGGAGTTAGACTATATGATTCCACAAGGCCTCTCTTCTGGCTTTCATTTTCTGTCATAACACTTTAAAGTTCTGGAAAATTAGGCTCAAGCCTCTATTCAGTCCTCTTCTCCATCACAGCCATCTCTTAGTTATAGAGATTACCATTCCACTGTTCCCATCCCCCTAGTAACTGGGTTTCTTAGATGCCAAGTAGGAAAAAAAAAAATCAAACAAACCAACAACTAATCTTAGCATCTAGTTATTCATAATCATTAATTAAAATAGAAAGCTGCCTGATGTCTTTCTTCCTCTTCCTGGTTCTCAGTTTGCTCTCAAGGGCTGTTGTCTCTCCTTCCCTCCCCAAATGAGAAAACCTTTCATGCTGGTTTCCCAGGGCAAAGTCTATGGTGCTTGCTCAAGGGGCAACAATTCCTAGTTACAACTCTGTCTCCAGGAACTGGGTCTTTCATCCTGTGCTCTTTTGATCTACAGGGATAGTTGGCATTTTCAGAGGATACAAAGCTGGGAGGGATAGCTATTATTGGATGAGAGAGTTGGGATCCAAAAGGACCTTGACAGGTTAAAGCAATGGACCAAATCTAATCAAACAAAATTTAAGAGAGAAATGTATGGTCTTTAATATGGGTTCAAAAAATCACCTTCATAGAAAAAGATAGAAGAGTTCATCTGGATCAGATCTGGGTTTCTTTTTAATGATTGTGAGCTCACTATGAGCCCAGCCATGTGACAAGAAAGCCACAAAATCTAATATAATCTTAGGTCTATAAAGAGTCCAGTAAGTGAGTCAATAAACATGTATCAAACACGAACTGTGAGGGCTGACTAGGTGGCACAGTGAATAGAGCACTGGCTCTGAAGTCAGGAGGACCTGAGTTCAAATGTGGCCCCAGACACCTAACACAAAACTAACCGTGTGACCTTGGGCAAGTCACTTAACCCCAATTGCTCAGCCTTCCCCCTCCAAAAAGAAAAAAAAAACACCAACTGTGAGCCAGACAGCGTACTATGTAATGGAAATAACAAAGAAAAAGACAATCTCTCTTCTCCGGGAGATCACATTCTACAAATAACTGTTTACAAACATGCTATAGAGAGGATAAACTAGAAATAATAAACAGAGGGACGGCACTACAAGTAAGAGGAATCAAGAAAGTCTTCCTCAAAAAAGGTAGGATTTTAGCTGGGCTTTGAAGGAAGAGGTGAGGTGAGGTGAGGAGCTAGAGCATTCTAGGAACTGGGGACAGTCAGTCAAAATACCTGGAACCAAGAGATGGAGTGCCTTGTGAGAGGAGTACAAGGAAGCCAGAGTTACCACATCTCCTGGTATACAGTGGTGGTGGGGGGTGGGGGTGGGGGAGGAGCGGTGGTGTAGAGTGTAAGAACACTGGAAAGGCGTGTGCAGGAAGGGCTTCAGATGCCAGCGCACAATCAGTGAGCTCACCACTTGTTCTGCTTGGATAGAACAAGGAACAACAGGTAGTAAGTTGTAGAGTCCGATTTTGGCTTCACTAAGGAAAACCCCAGCAATGGTCAGAGCTTTCCTAAAGTGGAATGAATGAGTGGCCTTTTGAAGTTCTCTGTCATTGAAGGTCTTACGGGGTATATTTTCTTTATATATTTTTTCTTCAGCAATGAGTCAGTGTATGTGAACTTGCTGTTCCCTTTCCTCTCAGAGATTCTGTTTCAAAGTCGATTTTGCTTTCTCTTTCTTCTGACCTCTTTTTTTCTGTGCTTAGGTGAGAATCATTACCCTGCTGTCAACATTTACCATTTTAACTCTCCCTTCTTTTTTTTTTTTGCATTTCGACAGATTTTTCATAACGTGTTATAATTCTTGAGTCTGCCCATTCTTTCTCTTTGATTCTCTTTGAGGGCAGCTCCTTCCTTGTGACATATAAGGAAGCTCTTTAATCTCCTCAGCAGGCCGGGTAATGGAAAAGCCATATGCCAAGAGCGCACTTTATTGTTAGAAGTTAAACAATAGCTCATCTTTATATAGCATTTTTTAGAATTAGGAAGCACTTTCTTCCTAGTAATTTTCTAAGGTAGCTGTTTTTAGTGGGTAGTGAGATGGCTTCAAATTAGGAGGGCCTGGATTTGAGTTCTGCCTTGGATGCATACAGCCTGAGTTTCCCTGGACAAGTCACTTAACCTCTCACTCTCAGGCTTTTTTTTTTTGGGTGAGGCAGTCAGGGTTAAGTGACTTGCCCAGGGTCACACAATTTTCTAAGCCTATAAATTGCAGAGGGTTATGGTTGTGATGATTCATTGGGCTTTTCCTATTCCATTGAAATCCTGGTCCTGTCAAGACAAACAAACAAAATTTTGTGAGAAAGGCAGTGTTGTGAATGTTGTGATCCCCATTTTACATAAAGGAAGTAAGTTCAAAGGAGTTCAAGGGCCTGGGTGTCAGGAAGTCCTGATTTCAAATTCTGCCTCAGACCCTTTATAGATATGTGACCTTGGGTAAGTCACTTAAACAGAGAAAGAAAATTATAGGCCAGTTTTCTTAATTAATATTAATGTAAAACTTTAAAATAAAATACCAAGGAGCAATGTGTCACAAGGATCATACAGTATGACCTCTCAAAAGGCTATAAAACTGTGCATACCTTTTGACCCAGCAATACCACTACTATACTATATCCCAAAGAGATCGAAGAAAAAGGAAAAGGACCTATATGTACAAAAATAGTTCTAGCAACGCTTTTTGTGGTGGAAAAGAATTGGAAATTGAGGGGATGCACATCAATTATGGATCGCTGAACAAGCAGCAACATATGATTGTGATGGAATATTATTGTCAT
>CM053599.1:137119149-137143780 GCA_028646575.1 Pseudocheirus occidentalis | reverse complement strand
AGTCTGAATTCAGATTGAAGCATGGCTAATATGGGAATATGTTTTGCATGACAGCACATGTATAGTCTATAGCAAATTGCTTACTTTCTCAGGGAGGGAGAGAAGGAGAGAATTTGGACTTCGAAATTTAAAAATTCATGTTAAAATTATTTTACATATAATTGAAAAAAATAAAATGTTAAAAAAGATGTTTATTAAACACCTACTATATGTGCTTATTCATTCCCACGTTAATACCTGGGTCTAGGTTTTCATTGTTTCTCTTATCAGGCTTTCATTGCTTTTGTCAATAGCTTCCCCACCAAGGCTCCTTACCTCTAGGGCAGTGGTTCTCAACCTGTGGGTTGCGATCCCTTTGAGGGTCAAATGACCCTTTCACAATGGTTACAGGGGTCACCTAAGACCATCTGAAAACACATATTTCTGATGGTCTTAGGAACCAAGACACTGCTCCTCTGTCCGTCTCCTGGCAGGTCTGCCCACATGCATATATGCCCATGTATGAGTATTAATGGGTCACAGCATTAGGAAGGTTAAGAACCATTGCTCTAGGGTCTCCCCTCTCCAATCCGTCCTATACTCCTTTGCTAGATTAACCTTCCTAATATGTTATTCTCATCCTATTACTCCTGATCTCCCAGATCTTCAGTGGTTCCCCATGCCTACAAAACGAACCTTCAAGGTCCTCCACAATCTATTTCCAACATACTTTTCCGACCTTATTTCATACTACTCTCCTGTTGAAATTGTAACCCTAGGGGCCACTATATTAGACTCATGCTGGATGAGGCAGATTTAAATGGCCCCAAGTTGGCAGTAATTCTGTTCTTGGAGGTATAGTTATGAAACATATGAATGGCTTGTGATTATGCCTTCACTGAAAGAGCAAAAACTCACTAATATTAAGCTAAAGTGTGTGTGTGTGTGTGTGTGTGTGTGTGTGTGTATGTGTGTATCTGTGTACGTGGCAGAGGGATAGTTAGAATCCCAGGCCACTGCTGTGAAAGGTCATTCTCCCTTGTGTAGTTAGTTCCCAGAGCTGACCTGAGCCCTCATGCCTCAAACAAAGAAACATCAGGAAATGCAAGGACACTGTGTACCACAAATGTTTAACAGAAATAAGATTAGATCAGTCAGATGCTGTTTTTAACAGAATAAAAAGATGTGATTAGAAACATGTTCCAGTCACACTCATCTGAAGTAAAATGGATGTGGGGATTTAGGACCCTGTCCATTTTCTCTCTTTAGTGTCCCAATTGTTTTTGTTGTTCTGTCATTTCAGTAGTGTCTGACTCTGTGAGCCCATTTGGGGTTTACTGGGCAAAGGTAATGGAGTGGTTTGCCATTTCCTTCTCCAGTTTATTTTACAGATGAAGAAACTGAGGCAAATAAGGTTAAGTGACTTGCCCAGGGTCACACAGCTAGTAAGTATCTAAGGCTGAGTTTAAACTCAGATCTTCCTGACTCCAGACCATCACTTTGGCACTTATTCCCCCATCTGTGCAATTATCCCCAGTTTAAAAAACCCAAGTCAGTCACATGCTATTTCATATGTCTTTTTGGAGTTCATCTCCCATGGTCTATTATGGAGGCTTGAGCACTGCAGGTTTAGCTCCGTTGATCCATCCTGCTCCAACTTTAGCCTCTTTTCCTCTCTCCTCTCTTTCTTGAGAGATCCTCATAAACTCCCACTATAGGAGGAAAACCACTCTCCAGGCCTGATAGCCGTTAGCGTCTTCTTTTCTTGTTTTGGGACAAAATACAAGTCCTAGGATCTTCAACAATTTAGGTCTCCTTGTTGGCAATCAACCCGAGCTTTACTGCACCACCTAGCCGCCCCTATAGTTCCCTATTCTTGTAATAATATTCTTCCCCTATTGAAATCCTATCTGTTCTTGAAGACTAAGCTCAAATGTCCCATTTGCTTGAAAGAATAAGTTTTATTGATGCTTTTTGAGGAACATTGCTTTCCCTCCTCACCATCATCACCCTAACAACCCTCATTTGTGCAAAGTACAGTTAAGCAAAAGCAAACATATTGATTGTGACTGGGAGAGGATGGATGCTTCATTAAGCACCGGTAGTACTCCACTTCTTTTTTTTTTTCCTTTGGAGGGGGGAAGGCAAGGAAATTGGTGTTAAGTGACTTGCCCGAAGTCACACAGCTGGTAAATGTGTTGAGTGTCTGAGGTTGGATTTGAACTCAGGTCCTCCTGACTCCAGGGCTGCCTTGCTGCCCCCAAGTATTCCACTTCTTGCTGAAAGGAGGGAAGCATATTTCATTAGTTCTTTGGAGTTAAGTTTCACCATGGTACTGATGTCATTTAGCGCTGTTTTCCTTTACATTATTACAGCAATTTAATCTTGATTCTGCTTATGTTACACCGCACGTAAGTCTTCCCAAGTTCTTCAAAATTCCTCATCATCTTCATTTCTTCGGGCGGGATAACATTCCCTTATACTCACATATCACAAGTTGTTCAGCTGTTCCCCAATCCATGCAGGGTCACTTAACCCCTAGGGTGACACCATAGTGCATAGAGTACTGGCCCTGAAGTCAAGAAGACTCATCTTTTTGAGTTCTTTTTATTTTTATATTTTTGGAGGGCAGTTGGGGTTAAGCGACTTGCCCAAAGTCGCACAGCTAGTTTTTTTGTGTTAAGTGTCTGAGGCTGGATTTGAACTCAGGTACTCCTGACTCCAGGGCCAGTACTCTATTCACTGCACCACCTAGCCGCCCCCATCTTTTTGAGTTCAAATCCAGTCTCAGATGCTTACTAGTTGTGTGACCCTGGACAAGTCAGTTTAACCTGTTTGCCTCAGTTTCCTCATCTGTAAAATGAGCTGGAGAAGGAAATGGCAAACCACTCCAGTATTTTTGCCAAGAAACTCCAAATGGAGTCATGAAGAATCAGACATGACTAGAATGACTGAACAACAGAGCAGCAATACTTAACCCCATTTGTTTTAGGCTGCCACAAAAAAAAATGCTGCCATAAACATCTTGATATATATAAGAATACAGTGTTTCATATAGAAGTTTAACCAATATAAATCAATTGTCGTAAGAAGACTAAAAGAGACCTTTGTCAGAAAAACCTTGATTTACTTACCTATTAAAGAAGTATGGCAGTCTATGGCAAAACTAGATCCCAATATAAGCTGATTTGTAACGTCTTACACAGATGAATACTACAGGACTATGAACAATATCACTTAAAAGCAGAAAGAAGCTGTAAGGAATAAAACACAGTTTAAAGAAGGGCGGCTAGGTGGCGCAGTGAATGGAGCACTGGCCCTGGAGTCAGAAGGACCTGAGTTCAAATCCGGCCTCAGACACTTAACACAAAAAACTAGCCAGTGTGACTTTGGGCAAGTCACTTAACCCCAATTGCCCTCCAAAAAGCAAAATAACAAAACAAAACGGTTTAAAGAAAGATTGGTAAAAGAACCTTCCATGGAATGTAATTCAAGGGCATTTAAGGCTGAGAGTAAAATGAAGACAACAGAAGAAAATCAGAAAAGATCAGCCTAGCCCTTTATAACAGACTCTTTTTTGCCTTCAAGGAAAGAGAAGCCACTGTACTTGGGATACTGTATTACAGAACCAGATTTGCTTATTGAGAAGACAGAAAGGGAATGAAGATGGGGAAAAGAGCTGCTTTAGACCAAGCGTGCATAGAAGAGGCCTTTGTTGGAGAACACACAATCGTGAATGTGTTGAAGGGCTGATTCTCAAAGTAGCTGAACAATGAAAACATAGCAAAGGCAGGGGAAATCTCAAGGCTTTTTACTATCAAATAAAAGACCAAGAGGACATAAACAGCTGTATTGAGCTATATGCCTGCTTTCCTATCTATATGAAATTTGTATGAGATAATCTATATGCCTGTCAAGATTATTCTTAATGAGAGTATTAGAAAGGAAGAGGCAAGCCTTTGCAAATGATATTCTATACTAGACAATATCTTTTTCTTTTTTCTTTTTTTTGCTTTTTGGAGGGGAGAGGGCAGGGTAATTGGGGTTAAGTGCCCAAGATCACGTGGCTGGTAAGTGTCTGAGGCTGGATTTGAACTCAAGTCCTCTTGACTCCAGGGCTGGTGCTCTATTCACTGCACCACCTAGCTGCCCCAACAATATCTTTACTAGCACAAAATGACTAAATATATAAAGAATTCATGCTGTCCCTGTGCTTTGTTTGTTGACACATTTTGATTTTGTACAGCAAAAATACCACCTTAAAGGCTCTCCTTGAATAAGGTATCTGTTATGCACGTATGGAAGCAACATGAGATTTCTTCAAAATATGACAACAGCAATCCTCTTGATGTCAAGAGAAATCAAGCAAGGTCCTCTATGGATTAGACAGATCCCCTGAGGTTTCTGAGAAAATGGAAAACATCACGCAGGATGGGTGAGCATGTATTATGGACTGCAATCTGCAGCACTGAAGGGAATATTCACGTTGGTGAGGTGGTCTTCCAGTCAATATTAAATGCCTACTGTGTGTCAGGCAGGGTACGGGGGTGGGGGGCAAGTGGGGGTGAGTGGGACCCGCAGTGTGAGGGCATTGGAGAAAAACAAAAGCCTATGTGAAATGGATTACAAATCTATTTATGTATTTGAGTGTCAGTACCTTGATCTGCATGGGACCTTCCTCACCCTTTGTCTTTGACCTTCTCAGAATCTACTCTCAGGAGCCAGGAGTGGGGTCAATAGGGCAAGGAAATGAATAGTTTAGTTGCTTTCCTATTATAGTTTCTATCAGCTTAGTCACTTCCAAATTATTATCTAAAACAATTAATAACTCCACCAACAATGTATTAGTGTGTCTGTTTTCCCATAGTTCATCTATCATTAATAATTTCCTTCTTTTATCATTTTTTGCCAGTTTGATAGTTATGAGTTGAAACTCTAGAACTGTTTTTTAAATTTTAATTAATTAATTTTTAGTTTAGAACATTCAGTTCCACAAGCTTTTGAGTTTTAAATTTTCTTCCCATTCCTCTCCTGCCCCCTCCCCAAAATGGCATGTAATCTGATAGAGACTCTACATATACATTCATATTAAACATATCACATTAGTCATGTTGCAAAGAAGAATTGGAACCAATGGGAGGAGCCACAAGAAAGAAGAAACAAACAAAAAAAGAGTAATTAGTCTGCTTCAATCTGCATTCAGACTCTGTAATTTTCTCTGGATGTGGATTTTCCATCATGAGGAGAATGTTTTAATTTGTTGTTCTCATTATTAATGATTGGGGCATTTTTTCCAATTTGCTGATAGTTTGCATTTATTCTTTTGAAAATTATTAATTTACATTTTTTTTACCACTTACCTAATGGGGAGTGGATCTTGGTCTTGCACATTTGTATTAATGTCCTATATATTTTGTACATCATACTTATCAGAGATAAGAATTTTTCCAAAAAGCTTTTCCTTATCTTATATCAGTACTAACCTCTCTTTCCCCTGAACTCTCACAGTCTTTTGTTGATGTTTCTTTTATGATATTTATCACATCCTGCTTTGTGGTATAAGAATTTGTACTTCTCTACTAAGTTATTACTCCTCCCTACTAAATTATAACCTCCTTAAAATCTGTATGTTATATATAATAAATATTATGTACGTGTTTATATATATATGTGTATATATACATATATATATATAGAGAGAGAAAAAGAATGAGAGAGAGAAGATAGAAGAGAGAGAGAGAAGAGAGAGAGAGAGAGAGAGAGAGAAAGAGAGAGAGAGAGAGAGAGAGAGAGAGAGAGAGAGAGAGAGAGAGAGAGAGAGAGCCAGCCAGCCAGTCAGCCAGACTGGGTCTCTCTGTCTTGCCCAGTCTACAAGCTCTTTACTGATCCAATCCCACCCTGATTAGCAAGGAAGCTTTGACCTCCATTTCTAACCTGGGCTGGTTTGCCCCTCCTTAGGCAACCTAGTGGGCCTCTTTCTCTCTGCTCCTAGGAGTTTGCCATATTAATGCTGAACTTAGTGCATACATCTGATTTAGACCTAGTGAAGTCTAGGGCTCTGAGCTTAATATCTGCCAGCCTCAGCCTTCCTGGTAGCAGGGATTAGAAGTGTCTCCCACCACACCCAGCCTGCATCATTACCCTCTTAAAGGCAAAGACTATGGTTGTTTTTGTTTTATCACTTTATCACTTGGCACAATGCCCAACACAAAGTAGGTGTGCAATAAATACTTATTAAATGAATAAATGAGCAAATGTTTTACAAAGCTAATCTCATCCTTATGTATTCTTGTTGACTTTAGTCTCAGAGCTGCCAAATTCTTCCTAACAATAGAACTGAAACATCAAGAAAAAGTGCTACTTTGGGAAAACAATTATATTGAAATACGGTTATCAAAATATTTTTTGAAACAAGTTCACAAACCCCAGGTTAAAGCCCCTATAATCTAATTCCTCAGACTAGACAATTGATCTGGCTTTGGGACACTTGGGACAAACATTGTAGAAATCCCCATTCCTTCTTCTGGCCCTCTTGGTACTTTCCTTCTCAAGTCATAGTTAGAAATACCCCTCATCTTCCCTTCTAGTAAGGCCCCTGGGAATTTGTAATATCAGGAGTATCTCAGTTCCCCTTCTTCCCATCACTAGGTTGACACAGGAAACTATTTCAGCAAATGGCACAGTCATATGATGGTTACAAAAATCTCTCCCTCTCTCCTGAATATGGAAACACAGAATTTTTTCCAAGTGTTAGCACATTCACAGGCAAGGAAGGCTAGGAGCTAGACAGTAAGTGTAAGAAATGGAAGATGGGAGATCAAGGAGGGACAAGTTGTTTAGGGTCATATGTCACTTGTTTTAGTGGATGACCTCTGATACAAGTTCCCTGTCCTGATGAAAGACCAAGATGTTCTGACTCCACCTGTCCATTCACCTGGAAGTTTTCTTTCCATCCTCAGAGGCACAATGCTGCTGTCCAAGTATCCATGATCTCATCAGTCTTTGGTCTTTGTTTTCACTGAATAATGAGCCACACCAGCATGCTTTTTATCCCTTCCTCTCAGAAGACTCAACAAGCAATCATTAATTTCCCAAGCTGCTCCCACTGGGGAGCTAGTTCATTGCCCAGTGCTCCATTTTACAGATGTGGATAAGATACTGAGATTAAGCCAAAGCAGCATAATATGTCCAACCAAACAAAGCATCTGTGATGTTTCAAGCCATCTGGCTTTTGTCTTCTGATCTCCCCATTCACCAGCCTCACTTCCCCCCATCCCAGTAACCTCATGTAGTGATACGTTACACTCTACTCCACATTCTACTCTGGTCTGGTCGATCTTCTCTGGGGCAAGTCTTTCAATGTAAACTCTGCTCTATGAACCCTATGATCCAGATCTTTCTTTGTGAACTCTATGGTCACATCTCTTGTATCCATCCCTTTCTCTTTACTCACTGACACTTTTTTTGTGTTGTTTAGTCATTGTAGTCATGTCCAGCTCTTCATGATCCCATTTTGGGGGTTTTCTTGGCAAAGATATGGAGTGATTTGCCATTTCCTTATTCAGTTCATTTTATAGATGAGGAAACTGTGGCATATAGGGAGAAGTGACTTGCTCAGGGTCACATGACTAGTAAGTGTCTGAGGGTGCATTTGAACTCAGGCCTTCCTCATTCCAGGCCCTGGTGCTCTGTCCATGGTACCCATGGATACTGTCCCACTGACACTAGTTCAGATCCCCATCTTCTTTCACATGAATTATTATAATTGTCTTCTAATTGGTCCCATGCCTCAAGTCTCTCCCCCTCTATACTATAAATAAATATAAATACTAAACATGTTTAAGTTCAACATATCTAGTCGGCCTCAGACTCTGGCTGCGTTCTGCCTATCTTCTCACCATGATCACCATCCCAGCCTCCCTTTTCTGCCTCTAGTTCTGGCTCTGGGAACAGTAATCAGACCAACATAGCTTTTCCTAGAAGGAAAATGTCTATCAGTTGCTATATGACTTCACTTACCATCCCTGCGACCTCCAACTTCAAAATACCACTTCCTGGCTATAACTCCTTATTTATGTCATATTCTCTTACTAGAACAGAAGCTCCTTGAGGGCAGGGACTGGTTTGTGTGTGTGTGTGTGTGTGTGTATTTGTATACCCAGCACTAAACACAGTAAGTCCTTCACTCGCATTCATTCATTCACTCATACATCTGCCAAAGTGATATTTCTAAAGTCCACATATGATCATGATACTTCTCTGTTCACTAAGCTTCAGTGATTTCCTATTACCTTTAGGAACAAATACAAACTCTTTTGGGCACTTAAAGCCTCTCCTAAACTGGCTCCAACTTTCTAGCCTTATTACACAAATGTTTTTCCCCTTCATATACTTTGCGATCTAGCCAAATCAACCTTCTCGATGTTCCTCACACATGCATTCTGTGTTCTTCGGTCATTTCAATCATGTCCTAAACCCCATTTAGGGTTTTCTTGGCAAAGATACTGAAGGGGTTTGCCATTTCCTTCTCCGGATCATTTTACAGAAGAAGAAACTGAGGCAAACAGGATTAAATGACTTGCCTAAAGTCACACAGTCTGAGGCCAGATTTGAACTCAGGAAGATGAGTCTTCTTGACTTCAGGACTGGTGCTCTATCCACTGTACTATTCAGTTGCCCTCCATCTCTTTGTCATTGGACAGATGTCCCCCTACTCTGCAGTACATCTGTTCCCCATTTCCATCTCTTGGAATTCTTGATTTCCTTCAAAACTCAAGTCAAGAATCCTCTCCTATATGAGAGCAGTTAGTGCCTCTTCACCTCCCCAAATTACCTTTTATTTACTTTGCATTTACCAATATGCATACATGTTCCTTCACAGATTGTAAACTCCCTGAAGGCAGGGACCATTTCATTATTATTTTCTTTGTAACCCTAGTGCTGAGGGCATTTAATAAAGATGAACAGAAACAGAGTCAGGTCTTAGAACCTAGATCTCCTTTCAAACTTACATAGATTACAAATAATACCAATAACTTTTAAAGGGAAGTCTAGAATTAGGCACTCTTTGCAAAACTCATACATACTTGTTCATTTTAAATTGTAACAACACCAAATCTAAATCTGTCATTGTGACAACTGGAAATCTCTAGTAATTGACTTTAGACTAGAGAATGTGGTGGTGAATAAAGTTAACGAAGTTCATTCTTTGATGGTACAGAAACATCTTTCTCAGGTGTGGAATATCAAAGGGAGTCCACAGGTCTGTTCCAGGGTTTTTCTGCTATCCAATGAAATACCTGGACACTGATAAGCTTATACACATATAAACTCTCACTTAATACCTGTATGATCTGGGCAAATTCCCATTGGTCCTAATGTTTTGTTGGGGTGTTTTGGTCTTTTTTGGACAGGGGGAAGGCAAGGCCATTGGGGTTAAGTGACTTGCCGCAGATCATACAGCTAGGAAGTGTGTCAAGTGTCTAAGGCCAAATTTGAGCTCAAGTCTTCCTGATTCCAAGACTGGTGATCTATTCACTGTTGCACATAGCTGCCCTGGTCCTAAATAATGTTTACAGTTGCTTCTGGTTCTCTGTCTTATAATTTTCAGGCTTGTTTTCACTTTTATTGCTTTTTTGCTCTTTTGTGAGGCATTATTGTTTATATCTGCTGCCCAGAGCTAGACTAGCAAGGGTTGGGGTAGGTAGGTAGTACAGTAGTAGAGCATTGGCCCTGGAGTCAGGAGGACCTGAGTTCAAATCCAGCTTAGTTGTGTGACCCTGGGTAAGTCATTTAACTCTGATTCCCTCTCCCGCCAAAACAGAAAAAAAAAATAAAAATACACTGACAGAGGGGAACCCCAGGCCCTGACATCTGGCAAGTGAGGTGAGCTCATCCTGCCCTCATAGACAGCAAGTTACCTGATGCTTCACCTTTCCCTGGGTTGTTTCCCTGAGAAGTATCTGTGTTTCTTAGCTGCCTCCTCACCTAGAGCTGTAACTAACTAGTGTGAGGGTGATTAAGTCTTTTTTCTAGGGCACCAAATTGAGAAAGAAGTGGTAGTGTTTGAAATTCTTTAGCAATGTATTCTCCCAGGGTGACCTTTCTGCTAGGGCGGAGTGACTCCATCTCAGCCTGGTTTGAGGACTCACACCCCCCATCCCCCAAATGCCTAAAATCAGCATGGGGTTGGTGGTAAAGACAGCACATGCCAGTCACTTCCTGCTTTGCACCTTTATTAACTCTCTGAGTTCAGGGATGAACAGTGTTTCACATCTCTTACTGATTCTCCCTTGGGATAAAATACGGCACCCTGCACAGAATAAGAACTTGATCATGTTTGTTGATCAGGATGTTAACATTGGACACTGTTTTATATCAAACAAATAATCTCCCCTCTCCCTCTCCATACCCCATAATCATCTTAGGGAGCTCCATCTCAGAATCAGGATCTTCTGAGCTATTACCATACCATTCTAATTAGAACCTTGTGGCTGATTCATGTTCTCTATTTATTGCCCATGCATCACAGCTAGCAAATTCCTACCTCCTGCTCCTCTCATCCCTGTGGTTTAGAATTGTCTTCTGCCTAGATGAAAACCCTTTCCCCCTGCTATCTCTCCCTCCATTGTTGTTCCTAACCTGCTCTGCCCTAGTTGTCCTTGGCCTCCAACTCACTTTAATCTCCCCTTTCCACTGTACTCTCTGGAATTTCCTCTACCCTTAACTCACTTCCCTTTAACCTATGTCTCTTCCTTTCACATTCTTTCCATATTCCAATATTCATTGAAAACTAGTTTTTTCCTGATGACATCAGATCTCTTAACTTTAAGCCTAACTATTCCTTCATTCAAAGTCCTTGATGCAGGAAGCCAGACAGGAGAGTTGATTTACTCCTTTCCTATACTTTCAGACCCTCCCTCTGCAATAGTCTGTCATTAACCACTATCTTTTCCTTCTTTATTCTGTCTTGGCTGGATTCTTATTGCTTCCATCTATGGACTTCCAGGTAATTTTTCCTCTTTCCCAATAAACTTAGTCTTTAACTTACCATCTTCCTTTCAATTCCGACCTCTGTCCCCTTTCTAATACCTGGAGCCTCCCAGGTTCTTAGAAACCTACCTCTCTAGCCTACCTCTGCCACCTGCAGAAGTGGTCATAACTTAAACAATGCCTCCTTCATCACTGAATTTACTGAAATCCCTCTGTTTTCTCTATTGTTCTCCGCAATATTATGTAAATGAACTTTTACCCTAAACTAGCTTCCATGTATGGATGGAAAAATTGGGAAAAAACAGTTTATTTCAAGCATGTGTGTCTGTATAGAGTTCTATCCCCTTTCCTTTAGAGCTATTACATATGAATATGGTCCTTGGGAGAGATTGGGGGAAGGACTTATCATAAGTGACATAAACAATATTAAATCATAGTTGGGACACTAGAGATTAAGAATCTGGTACTAGCTCTACCATTGTCTTGCTGGTCTCTGTTCATTTCTCCTGATGTCCTGGTACACAAGGATATATATCAGCCATGTGGTCCTGGAGCTGCCTTCCATAGGATACTGGGGCCCCTTGCACTGGGCTGAAATCCAGCAGAACTCTCCATTGCAGATGGGAAGGTGGGGCCCATGGGTCGGTTGGATAGCCTTTTATCTCCTGCCAACAAGCTTTTTGTTTCATGTAGATTACATATGCTGAGGTGCTTCACTAAGGCAGAAAAGTTGCCTTGGAGGAAGGAAGGAGAAGTCTTCATCAGCTATGATTTCATTGGTCTACATGCAACCCCAAGAGTGCATTCTGGTTTCCTCAAGCTTACACTTTCCGCAGACAGAGAGGAGCTTCGAAAGATTTACACAATGGCATCCTATTGCAGGGCAGGTTTGTACTTAAATCTTCCTAGATAGCCAGGAATCCAAACTCCATTTTAATCCATGTGGTGGGAATTCGCCCAAAGTAAGCACCCTGCTGGAAGGGGCAGTCCCCAAAGCTATGTATAACACAGCTAGTTGAGCTAAGCAAAACAACAGCAGCAGTCAGCTTAGGCAAAGATAGACTTCAAAGGAAGGCTTTGTGGGCCATATCTAAATCCAGTTAGTCCTAAGCCCCACTATGGCAGCCCCTCAGATAGGAGGTCTCTGCCCAACACTACCATCTAGACAGCTAAATCAAGTCATCAAGATCCCTCTTGTGGATGTGAGGCAGGTCCCTCTCACCCCCAGCTGTCTCTTTATACTAGATATCTGGTCAGTGGTCTGGGCTGGTCTGGGGAAACCTTCCCTTCACATGGGTGGAGAGATTTCAGTCCAGGGCTGACTGGAACTCTGGGCCATCCCCTCTCTGTTCTCCTCTGTATTCGATTAGGGCTTGTTTCCAGTATTTCCTTGCTAAGTGGATGGCAGATTGCTCCCATCAGCAAGTTTGGGCTATGAAAGGAGGGGTTCCTGACATCTATTAACTAGGGCTCATCTGAGATGAATCTGGGACAACCCTAAATCAGAGTCAGGTCTACACCAGGAGTGAGCTGAGTTTGTGCTGGCTGTACTGGAAAACAGTTTGCTTAGTTAGCAACATAGAAGTTTCCAAGAAGCAAAAACTTAGCTCCAAGATGGAAAAAAATATAGCTGGCCTGGTGTTCCTGATGACAGTGCCATCCTTTGACAAATTCCCTCCATTCTTCCTGGTACCATCTTTAACCTGACAGCTTTGCTCTAGAGCCCTGAGAAACTGCTCTAACTTGCCTCCTGACTTGAAAGTTCCTTTGTTGGCATACTCTGATTCACTGGATGCCCAGACAGATGCTGGTCTCTGACTCAACTATGGAGATTTAAGAGTGGAGGGATGTGTGTGTGTGTGTGTGTGTGTGTATGTATGTGTGTGTGTGTATGTGTGAGACAGACAGACAGACAGACAGAAAGACAGAGAGACAGAGACAGAGACAAAGACAGAGAGAGATAGAGACAGAGAGAATGAGAAAGTGAGAATATCTGGCAGTATTGATCACTGTGGCCAAAGAGTCAGGTCAGGCTGGTGAGGGCCAATTAATCCCTTCTTGGCTAGGGTCAGGTCTGAATAGATGTTAATAACTATATGCCTGTGTAGTAGGAGACATGGATAGATGTTAAGGTTGTACATACCTTCCTTGATACTAATCCCATCCAGCACCTTGTTCTGGGCTTTATTCTCAAATAGAAATCCTAGAAAGAGGATGGGGGGTAGGGTAGGGTGATGGGTAGGGAGAATGTTTTGATGACAGGTACCCTGATTCATGGGATTATAGGTTTAAAGCTAGAAGGGACCTCAGAGGCCATCTCATCCAATTCCCTCATTTTACAGACGAGGAAACTGAGGCCCAGGATCATTAAGTGACTTGCTCAGTACCACATAGGTGGTAAGTTAAAGAATCTATATTTGAATTCAAGCCAGTACTCTTCTAACCTTTACAAACTTCCGCTGACTACACAAGGGCTAATATAATATGTCCACTCCCTGATCCATGCCTAGGTGTGTATGTGATTTATATTAAGTTAAATCCTGGAAAGCCTGCCTCTAATGCAGTGGTTCTTAACTTTTTTTGTGTCATGGATCTTCTTTGTAGTCGAGTAAAGCTTATGGATTCCTCAGAATAATGTTATTAAATTTATAAAAGTAGGAGTATAAAGGAAACCAATTATATTGAAATATAATTATCAGAATGGTTTTTTGAAAATATCATGAATCCCCAAATATGAACCCTTGATCTAATTAATTCAAAGGGTGGGGCTCCCCTTTCTTCCACTCAATGACTCTTAAACCTTCACCCAGCATAAATTTAATTATGTCTCAGTTTCCTCAAAAAGAAGGAAGTAAAAAGCTACTCAGTGAACAATATGAATCAGATATGGGACAGGAAATTTATTTTTATATAAAAAATAAATGCTAAGTCTAAAGACCCACAATGAACATTATTGAACAACAAAATGGGATTCAATAACTTAGCTTACTGGGCAGTGAAGTGGCACAGTAGATAGAGCGCTAGGCCTGGAGCCAGTCTCAGTTAAATCTCAGTTAAAATCCAGTCTCAGACTAGTTGTATGACTCTAGGTAAATCACTTAACTCTGTTTATCTCAATTTCCTCATCTGTAAAGTGAGCTGGAGAAAGAAATGGCAAACTAGATCTTTGCCAAGAAGACCCCAAATGGGTTCGCAGGAAACCTAGTAACAATTGAAACAACTTAACAGCAATAACAATTTAGCTTACTATTATAGACTTCTGGGAGGCTGATCCTTAAAGCACATCAGAATATAAATCCATTTCTGAGATTGCTGATTAGGGATTGAATATTTTGCATTAGCTCTGCACTGTCTGAACAATCTCTTGTATGTGTCTGCTGGTAAAATGGCCAGGCTTGGGCCAGCCCCTTTTTTGGTAGTGGTCTTTTTCAAGAGGCCTGTAATAATTGCCCTGATACCATTTAACTTTGACCTGATAGGACCCCGATACTCCTGACCTCTGGAACTTACTAAGTCGCCTCCTTCAAGCCTGGATCATCTCTCTCAGGCTAAATATTCTTTCATCTAAAATCAGGAAAGGACAAATGCAAAAACAGAAAAGATGGTCAGGGGACCAGACCAAAGCCCATCTAATTTAGTCCCCCTGCTCTAGTTGACACATAAGAGAGGTTGCCATGATGTTGGAGTAGAGAAACCACTACCCCACCCCTCACCTCTCAGTCTAGGAGTTATATGATACCATGTGGAATGTTGAATAGAGGAGAATCTTGTCTTTTAACTGATGCTACACTCTGTTTACCTACATTGTCATGGGGCAAATATGGAAGAAGGGTAAAAGAGACCATTCAGGTTTTGCCATATTATACTCAAATGCCAAATTTCTTGCACTGCTAGGTCACCACATGGTTGGAAGCAGGTCCCCATTTTCACTTGGTCACCCAGAACCAGGAATGGCAACTTTGAGCTTTGACTTGAATAATCCCTATAGGTCAAGTCATCCCAGTTACATTCTTTTAATTATACTATGCTCATTCATTCATTCATTCATTCATTCGTTATCTTTTAAATGCCATTTCATGTCCCAGACACTTCTTGCCATTGGGTATACAAAGACAAAAAAAGAAACAGTATTTACCCTTAAGGAGTTTATGTTGGTTGTCAACAGGATCAAAATGACACCACCCTGTTGGGGTCAAGGTACAGCTTGTTCCACTGTGGCTGATTAGATGAATATGAGCTTGGGAGGCTCTACCACAGGTCAGGCACAAACAGTCCATATGAACATTTGGAGTGAAAATGTCTCTAAATTTGTACATCCCACATTTCTCTTGAGCTACTGCAATTTTGCTTTGTTTGTAGAGCACAAAACCTTCTTTGAAGAGTGTATTCCATGCTGGGAGTGCCTATGCTGGTGTCTCCCCTGTCTCACTATTGATTCCAGAGTTCTTCAGAGAGACCTTGAGAGTGTCCTTCTATTGCTTCTTCTGACCTAAGGACTTTATATACTACTATGGTTAAACAATGCACACAGTTAAGTCACTATAGTATAAATACATAATGAGTTGGGCTAAGAGGGTGCTAACAATTGGGAGGATCAGGAAAGGTCTTGTGTAGTGTATAACATTTGAGCATAACCTTAAAGAGGGACAGGGATTCTAAGAGATGGAGATGCATTCCAGATATAGCAGACATATTGTCTGTTCAAAGACTTGGAGATGGAGTGCTGTGTTTGGGGAACAGCATATAGATCAGTTTGGCTTCATATGGAACATATCCCAAGGCAGGACTTGGAGAGGGGGTCAAGGTATAAATTTGTAGGCATTTGGCCCATTAATCCCTCTTTTGCTGAGTTTTGATGCCACTGCTCATGTTTTCCTGTCCATAAAAAAAATATGGTTTAGCTTCATGAAGTCGTAGGAACTAGGGAGATTTAAAACTGGGAGGGTTTCATTGGGTTATTTCCCTGCTGGTAAACAAGAAGGTTCTCTGAGTCACAGAGGATGCTGTTTTACTGTGAGCTTCCCCCACCTCCCCACCCCAAACCCTTATGCCTCCCTCCCTGTTCCTCTCTGGGGCTGCAGGATGACGCTCTGTACCAACTTCTGCATATGAGTGTGACTCACTCCTCTGCATTGAGTGCTAGGATCCCACAATTGAGACCCCTCAGAGGGGTGGGCCCTGGGAGAGAAAAAAAGGTTGGGAAGAGGGGAGGTGTTTGGAAACAGTAGCTTTTCTGGGATCCTGAGCACTATCTTTCCAGAGGTCCTACTTCTGTAGAAAACTCACCACTTGCTTTAACTGGTTAGAACACAGCTCTCTCTTGAACCTATCTTTAGCTTTTAGAAAGTCTGGTTTAGGTGATGCTGGGTACCCTACTTCTTGCCCTGGATGGTAACCAGAGCTCGAGTCTTACTGTGTAAGGCAACATGGTCTAATAGAAAGAGCATCGATTTGGATTCAATCCCACTTCTAATATTTATTAGCTGTGTGACCTTGGACAAGTGATTTAATCATCCTGGGCCTCAGTGAACTCATTTGTCAATTTAGGAGACTGGAATAGATGGTCTCAGAATTTCATCCCACTTGTAGGCGTATAGTTCTGTGATCTAAATAGATACAATCTTATGGTACAATTCAGTCTTTTCTAGTTCTGATGCTACCTGTGTAGTTAGCTAAACTAAAATTTAAAAAAATCAGTCATACCAGTTACTAGAATACATCTGGCTTCTATGATAAAATACTCACCCAGTAGAGGCAATAGCAGGCCATTGGCAACTCTACCTGTGTCCTAAACTTTGTCAATTCTTTGTTTTTTCAGTTGGGTTTGATTCTTCATGAACCTATTTTGGGTTTTCTTGGCAAAGATACTGGAGTGGTTTGTCATTTCCTTCTCAAGCTCATTTTACAAATGAGGAAACTGAGGCAAATAAGATTCAGTGACATACTCAGGGCCACACAGTTAGTAAGTATCTGAGGCTGGGTTTGAAATCAAGTCCTCCTGGGTCCAGGCCATGAGCTCTATCCATTGCTCTTCATAACTTCATTCAAAACTTAGCTAATTGGGGCAGCTAGGTGGCATAGTGAATAGAGCACTGACCCTGGAGTCAGGAGGACCTGAGTTCAAATTTGGCCTCAGACACTTGACACTTACTAGCTGTGTGACCTTGGGCAAGTCATGTAACTCCAACTGCCTTGCCTTCCCCCTCAAAAAAAAACCCCAAACAACAAAAAAAACCCCAACTCAGTTCATGTTACTTCCTGCAGGAAACCTTTCTAAATCCTTTCAGTTCCTTATGCCCTCCCCCTGAAAATCTCTTTTTATTTATTTGTTTTTATCTATTTTGTGTACAATTCCCCTGACTAGACCTTTCCACACCCTCCCCCACCCCCCCTTGTAAGTTCCTTGAGGGCAAGGATTGGTCTTGGTTGTCATTGTTTTTTTCTTTATGTCTCTTGGAGCCTACATACTGCCTAGTATGTAGTATTTAATAAGTGCCCATCGTGACCCTTCCCCTTGTC
Organism: Pseudocheirus occidentalis; assembly: GCA_028646575.1. Classification (NCBI taxonomy): domain Eukaryota; kingdom Metazoa; phylum Chordata; class Mammalia; order Diprotodontia; family Pseudocheiridae; genus Pseudocheirus; species Pseudocheirus occidentalis. The sequence continues at coordinate 137,126,290 of CM053599.1, read as the reverse complement.
CTGTCAATGCTAGCCTCCTTAGTTCCCTAGAGAATCCCCGTTCACATTCTGACTGAGTCTCTCGGTCTCATCTCTTTCATTTCTAGTTTCCATCCCAAGTTCTATCTATTCTCTTACGCATGTCACATCCAGCTCCCCTTCTCTCTGTCACCATTGGGAATGTGGATTATTCTGATGCTCAGGAATCACCAGTTTCCCAAGAGTTTTTATCCTGCCATAGTTCATGGTTATTGCTCCTCTGGACAAGGCTGTCCCCAAATCTCACTCCTCATTCTGTAGCAGCAGACTTCTATGTCTCTCTCTTCACTTCTACACATGCAAATTGTTTATTGACTTACTTTATTCTTTTTGCAGTTAGTAACCAGGGCAACAGGGGATAGGGGAGAAGTAGAATCGATAATGAAGAGAGAAATGAGAATGGTGCCAGGAAAATCATGGTCTGGGAGGATGGATACAAAAACTTCAGGAAATCCTCTAGTTTGGTTCCCTCATAAAGAAAGAAGGAACAATGCCAAGTAGATTAAAATGAAAGGGAATTTGTGATTTGACCCCAGATATCCAGAGGGATAAGCTGTCCTTTGACAGGGTCTGTATACATTTTCAAGTGACAGAATCTCCCCATCTATGCAGTCAGTTCTGTTTCTGGAAGTAACTACAACCAAAAGTTTTGTTCTGGACTGGGCTTGACTTAGGCCAGTCGTCTGGTGGCTTATGTTTGTAATTGGGCCAGGATGAGACACTCATATGTCATTCAACAGTTAACAAAGGGATTGATTTCACCATAGAAGGAGAATGTGCATTGAAGATACCCTGAGTTGAGGAAGGCTCCCTTCTCATTCAAGCATCAAAGAGAGTCTCGAGCTGTTCATGGCTGTTTTGAGCCTTTAGTCCCCTGATCCCATCAAGTCCTGAGGGTGGTTTCAATACCTCATAAGGAAAAACTAGCCCAACTTGCCTGAGGTTGGGGGGATTAGTCTATTGTTCCCACTACATATTCCCTAAACTGTCAGGAAATAACTGTTGGTATCCAGGATTTATCCTTTCCATGGACAGGAAAATTCAAGCATAAACAAGACTATTATTAATTTGCAGGAAATGTGTAGGGAGGAAAATAATTTCAAGGGAAAAAGCAAGGGAAAAAAAGGGAACCCCTTGAACTTCTGAATATTGGAGAACTATGGGGATATGATGATGTGGCATAGTAGAAAGAGAATTGAACTAAAAGCCAGGAGGCTGGTTAACCTTATAATAATACCAAGCAAGTCTTTACCTTTGCACATTGTCCATGGTCACTTCAAATTTTGTCCCTGAAATCGGTACGTAGGGTCAAAGAAGGCTTTGGAACGTCATGACTCAAAACTACCATCGATGAGCCCCCATTGAAGTTTTTCTTTTGCCAGATTAAAGCAAGGAACACATTAATTCAATGCAGAAAGCATTAAATTAAAACAAAATAGCAATTTAAATAATAAGGAAACACTATCCGTCCTCCATTCACACAAGGGAACACTCTTTCACAAGTTCCACAGGTAGGAATGGGAACACACATAGGGAACACATGTAGCCAGAGAACTCAACTAAGCTGTACAAAACTCATGCTCCTAGATATGGAGTCCAGATGAAATGCTTTTTTGCCTCTGAATCTGACACTTGCTTTCTCTCCCAATAGTGTCTAATATTATCTGTTTGTTCAGTGATGTAATTTTGTGGTCTAATTTCTCCACTGAGCTGCGTCTGCTGCTGTCCATCTGCTAGGCCATCTTCTCTGATCCGCTGCCGTATGTTGGTTCTCTACTGAGTTGTAGCCACTCTCTGGTCATTGCCCCACAAGGGAGTGGTCACGCCTCTTTTGTGAAAGAGCCCAGGGCTATCTCCTTGTGAGAAGGAGAAGGGGATATGCAAGAGCCTACTATAGGTCAGGCACTCTATGGAAGCCTAGATAAATATCATCTCATGTGACCCTCACAAAACCCTGAGGGGTAGGTGCTATCATGACCCCCATTTTACATGGGAGGAAATTAGGGAAACAGAGGAGAAGCAACACTCCCAGGATCCCACAGCTAGTGAGGCTAGATTTGAACTCAGGTCCTCCTGATTCCAGGGCAGGTGCTCTATTCACTATGTCACCTAGTCACCCCTGAAAAGCTTTTTTTTTTCATTCATGCCATTTCCAAACATATCTCTGTAATGACAAATAGCATGTGTATTTTGCATCAAGGTCTGATTTACTGCTGTTATACTAATAGGAGAACACAGCTCACTTGTTTAACTTCAGGATAAACATCAATGTCTCTACTCTTTGAAATGTTTTCAGTAAGACACCAAAAGTATATATATATATATATATATAAAGACCTGAAAGACTGCACCTTTCTTTTATGAACATAAAAGGTAGTTGAGTGATAAGTTTTATATACATGAAATGATGGCTATTTCTTTATTTTTTTTTGCAAGGGGGAAGGCAGGGCAATTAGGGTTAAGTAACTTGCCCAAGGTCACACAGCTAGTAAGTGTTAAGTGTCTGAGGCTGGATTTGAACTCAAGTTCTCCTGATTCCAGGGCTGGTCCTTTATTCACTGCACCACCTAGCCACCCCAATGATGGCTATTTCCAATAGTTGTATAGAAAGAAGAAGAAACACTAGTTTGAGGTGTTTGGATTCAGAGGGGGTTTACTAAGATGGGACTGAAACTGGGCTTCAACAGAAGGATCAATTTGGGTAGGAAAAGGAGAATGGGGAAGACATTCTAGAGGGGCAGATGATGTATGTCAAGTCAGGGATGTGAGAATGTGCAAAGCATGATAAGAGGTGATGAGTTAATTAACTTTGCTTGAACAGAGGGCAGGTATGGGGGGGTGCAGCAGGAAATATGGAAAACTGTTATCTATGACTGAAATGTAAGAACCATAAGTCATCCTGAGCTTTGAGACTCAGGATTAAGAGACATTGAAAGACCTGAAGGAAAGAGGTAAACAGCAGAAGACCCAAAGCATAGAGAGGGGTCCACCAGTGGCAAGGAGAAGGCTTTGTCATGGAGCTTGAAGGGAGATTAGATAGATATCTCTAGTCTCTTCTCCCCCCCAATCCTTCTCAAAGGGATTAGATGTTTTTGGTTTTTTGACGAGGAAGGGAAAAGGGAGGTTGTGGTCAGAAGGGCAGCTACCCTGTCCTACTCAGACAGACAGGGTACCAGGCTTGAAATATATTTACTTGATCCCTTAAATGTTGTTCATCTATGGAATATGATTGGGGTCCGTCTAACTTCTGATTGCTTTTTCATTTGTGGGGAAAGGGATACTCTAAGTTCTATATCCAAGGCTTGACCCCTTTCCTATCAAATACCAGCTCCACAATGAATATGCACAATGAATAACAAAGAAGCCCATTCATCCAAATCTTGGCGAAATTGAAATCAGGGAAGGTATACATAGGAGAATATATACCAGACAATACAGAATGAAGGACCTCTCCCATTGGGATCAAGATAACTCAACTCAACTGAGAGAGTATCCTGGATTTCACCCAGGGTGACACTCCCTTTAGTCTCCTTGAAGTGGCAAACTGGGAGTAGAAACATGATGAAGACTGCCAGCACCTTTCATATCTTCCCAGAATCTTTTCCTTCAACAACCCATAGTAGGATTGGTCTCTTCCATCTTCTCTCTTGAAGCTAGAAGCCAGAAGTGCCTGAAGTAACTCGATGCTTGAAGAGCCTCAAAAAATATTAAAGCTTAATGAATCCCCAAAGGGGACTGAAGAAGACTGGAGCTGTCTGATCTCTCCATTACTCCACCTGCCCATCCCATAGGGAAGAACGTTTTATCTCCCCCAATGAGGAGAATGTCCCATGCCAATGGGCTTTGGGCCAAGGGTTACACTGACAATGGAGTTCTAAACACATTCAGCAGAGTCCCCAAGCCCTGTGGGTACCCACTAGACAGCTTGCATTCGTGGGACTTGATAATCAGGGCCTGATTGTTTGCTCCATGTACATATTATCTTCTGGGTATACCTTATATACCTCATATACCTCCAGCATCTTTGGATGAGGCTGTGAGGCTGGTAATAGGTGTAAGAAAAGTACAGACTTAAATACCTGCATACCAGTTATTTACTGACCTGGATGTCTGGAGAGAACTGCTTTTATCAGATGAATATATACCTATTTCCTATTTATAGTGACAAGCTATGGAAGTAGTTACCACTAAGCCCACCCAACCATCATGCTCAGTCATCATGGGCCCCTAGATGGTAGACTTTCTGAAGAACTGATTCTTTCCCCATAATATGGTTCCCAAACTTTCACTTTCTGCTCTACTTTTCTCCATGATTCAGACACTGTCTACAGGGAAATCTGTACCCCTGCTACCTCCCCTGACATCTTCATCCCTATCACTTTAGCACTCCCTCTTCTGTCCTTTCATGCCTTTATGACCTATGGAAGCCCTCAATGTTCACAAATTCCGTTTTTTCCTAGATCTTGTCATCTCATATTCTTTCTGTCTCCTGGCACTCACTAAAATCTGGCTCCCTCTGGAAGACACTGTATCCCTGGCTGCACTCTGGGTAGTACTGGGTGTTCCTTCTCTTTGTGCCCCCAGACACACAAGGCCAGGAGAAAGAGTTGGTTTATTCTTTGATTTCAAAGCTGTTAATGAGGAATTTCTGTATCTGGGGCAGGGGTGAGCTGCTCATCTGGTTGCAGCTGCCAGGAGAAGAAGGCATACTCTGACATTCCAGGAGCTTTCCATGCTCGGTAAGGACTGGCCATTGTTGGGGAGGCAGAGAGGTGTGGGAGGCTGCGGTGCGGAGTGGGGGCGTGGGGGGAGAGTGGAGGACAGCTTCTGGGGGAGGAGACACATCGAAGCATGCTGAAAATTCTATGCTATGAAGGATTGGTTGGCAAGGCAGGGGGCTGACGGATTGATTGTTAATGTAGCCTAAGATCTTGTGGACTTTTTGGCTGTTACATGTTTCTGATTCATACTGAACTTGCAGTCCCCTCACACACTCAAGTCTTTTTCATGATTATCCAACTCTGTGGTCTCCACTTATATAGTTTATTGTTATTAGTGTTCCAAGTATAGGATTATATACTTGTTATCATTAAACATTTTAAAGACACCTTTCTGGTGCTTAACAGAGTGCCTGGTATGTAGTAGGTGCTTAATAAATGCTTGTTGAGTGATTGAGTAGGGAACTTAGGGGCTTGACCCCTGGGAGTGTGTGCCACTTTGGAAAAACCCCAAATGGAGCTGAAGTATCTGCTAAATTTTGTCTTCCTCTGGTTTCTCTACTCTAATGGCACCTCTCTCTCTTCCTCATTACCACTTCCAGACCTTCCCTTGATATCACTGGTGTGATCACCTTCAGGTCATTTATTCTCCTTCCTTTCTCAAGGACTTTAGTGCCTGATTTACAGTCGGTTTTCTTTTTTATTCCAAATCCTTAGACTCACACCAAAAACTTTAATATTTACGTTGATGTCTCCTTAACCTTCCCTGGGTTCATCACCTGCTCAACTCTCATGACTTAAACCTTAACAATACCCCAGGTAGTCTCCAAGATTGGCTGCCATCTTGGTTCTCACCAGCATCAAAAACCATGCTCTCTTCATGACCTTAATGACTGAGTATTTCCTCTCTGATTCTGTCTTTCAGGAGCTCCCTCTGCCATATTCCTCCTAAACTGATTCTGACTTTCAGTCCTCTCATCATTTTCCCTCCCCTTTTTCCTATCCTATCACCTCACACTCGCCTTGCTTTCTCCCTCTCACAGTCTTGATTCTAGGGTTGGTCAATTCAACTCTGCATTCTCTAAAAGTCTTTTGTCCTATTGCCATTAAACTTTAGTAAATTTTCTGTTTACCGCCTTTTTGTTAGTGTTGTTCAGGTGTTTCAGTCATGTCTGACTCTTTGTGACCCCATTTGGGATTTTCTTACCAAAGATACTGGAGTGATTTGCCATTTCCTTCTCCAGCTCATTTTACAGATAAGGAAACTGAGGCAAACAGGGTTAAGCGACTTACCCAAGGTCACACAGTTATTAAGTGTATGAGGCCAAATTAGAAGTCAGGTCTTCTTGACTCTAGGCCTGGTGCTCTATCCACTTCACCACCTAGCTGCCCTCTACCATCTGCCTTATCTGTTCTTGCTTCCTTCCTTCCTAGTTTTGAGTATTACTGGAGAGAGTCATACAATTGTGCTGACTGGTTAATATACATTTATTTTATCTGATTTCAGTTGGATCCTCACTGCTTCATGCTCTGTATTGGCTGTATTTATTCAGCTACATTGTTTTTTTGTTCTTCATTTTCAAAGAGGACCAATGACATCAGGAGGGGGATGTCTTGATTTGCAAGTAAATTGAATTTAAGTGAGTCAGGGCTGTGCCAAACTCTTTCCTCCAGGAGCATCTGAGTCTAGTGGCAAGACATAGGTCAGGATGACTGGAGGTGGTCCCAGATGAAGTGGAAGACCTTGACTTTTTTAAGGCAAGAGCTTTCACAGGTTTCAGTTTGTCTGAAGCAACACCCATTCAGTGATTTAAGGGTAGGTAAGAGATGAGGCAAAAGATGAGCCCACTCAAAAAAGTTTGCCTACTCAAAAAAACAAAACAAAACAAAAAAGTTGAGAGGGGAAGACCCTCAGAGTTTCTGGCCAGAAGAGAAAGAATTGTTTTTTACACTCATTCTGAGTCATTAAAACCCAAACAGTGACCAAGGAAGGCTTGAGCTGGGACCTATTATTGGTCAATCGGTAAGAGCTAGAGTGATTTGGGTTTAAGGCATGGTCAAATAACTCCATTTGAATCCCAGTGGGCTTTATCACAGATCGATTTTCCAAAACTCTGTTTCAAGAAATCATAAATGAAACTACATGGGCCAAAAGAGTTAATTGTTAGGGGCGGCTAGGTGGTGCAGTGAATAGAGCACTGGTCCTGGAGTCAGGAGTACCTGAGTTCAAATCCAGCCTCAGACACCTAACACAAAAAAAAAAAACTAGCCGTGTGACCTTGGGCAAGTCACTTAACCCCAACTGCCCTCCAAAAAAAAAAAAGCAAAAAAAAATAAAAGAGTTAATTGTTACAATTTTTTTAAATGTTAGAAAAAATAAGTAGGGAAGAGAAAAAAACAAACCC
>CM053599.1:137107850-137118649 GCA_028646575.1 Pseudocheirus occidentalis | reverse complement strand
TTACACAGGCCTAGAATCCGAAAGACCTGAGTTCAAATTTGACCCAAGATGCTTACTAGCTATGTAACCCTGGGGCAAGTCACTTAATTTCTGCCTGCCTCAGTTTCCTTATCTGTCAAATGGGGATAATAATAACACTTTGCCTCCCAAGGTTGTTATAAGACTCAAATGAGATGATAATTGTGCTTATAACACACTACATAAATGTTATTTATTATCATTGTTGTGAAATCAATTCCAGTTCGTTAGCCTATATAATGAGCCATTCCATCCCTTTCATTGTTTGAAAGCTGAGGCATTTTATTCTCCACTTTTATTTTCTGTTTAAAATCACCCTACGGGCTTGATAAGGCTGATAGGAAGCGGGTCTCGAAACTTCTTTAGCCTCTGCATGCTCTGGAATATCAGTTCCCTGCTGGAGGCACTTTCTTCCCTCAGCTGCTTGAGGTGGGAGGTGGGAGGTGGAAGGTGGGAGAGAAAGAAGGCCACTTTAATAATTGAAACACACCAGCCAGCTGGTCCCAGCCCCTCTCCAGGGAAACATGCCATTTTGTTCTTTGTTCACTCATCTGACAGGTGGAATGTGATTCCTTCTCAAGCCAGGCATCTGGACTCTAGCTGGTTCAGACAACCTGAAGAAGCTAAGCCATGCTGCTTGAGACTGAACCATCTCTGGAGGTGGTCAGCAGCCCTGACCTCCCATTCTCAGGCCAGATCAGTGACTTGGTCCCAGCTCACAGGGTGTGCAGGAGAGTATGATTGCTATGGAGCCAAGAGTCTCTTCTCCTTATGGGGCTCTGGCCCTGGCCAAGGGTGTCACAGCCCTGCCATCTTCTGCCCTGGCCAGATCACATCCTGGAGCATTGTACTCAGTACTTCAGAGCTGTATTTAAGGAAGGCCATTGAGTCATTACAGAGTATCCAAAGTAAAGCAACCTGGATGGTGAAGACCATTAGGTAATGCCACATGCAGAACCGTGATTGATTAACCAAGAGAAAAGACATCTTAGCTAAGACATGATAAGTGTCTTCAAGTACTGGCAGGTCTATTGTGCTGGGAAGAGGGATTAGCTTTGCTCTTCTTGGCCCTTTATAGGGCAGGTGTTGGACCAATAGGAGGAAGTTGCCCAAGGGCAGATGTAAGGAAGAACTTCCACCAAATAGAAGTGTCCTGAAGTAGAACAGGGGTAGCTAGGTGGTATAGTAGAGTACCAGGCCTGGAGTTGGGGAGATTCATCTTCCTGAGTTCAAATCTGGCCTCAGACACTTACTAGCTGTGGAATCCTAGGCAAATCACTTAACCTTGTTGGTCTCAGTTTTCTGATCTGTAAAATGAACTGAAGAAGGAAATGGCCAACCACTCCAGTGTCTTTGCTAAGAATACCCCAAAATGGGATCACGAAGAGTTGGGTGTGACTGAAACAACTCAATAACAAAGTAGGATTAGCTGCCTTTGAAGGCAGTGGGTTCATCCTCACAGAAACCCTTCAAGCAAAGACAGAAAGGCCACTTATTGAATATATGGGGATGGGCTGACCCAGATGGTCAGCCTCTTCAAACCCTGAGTTCTTGGTGTGTGGTTCCACGTCTCCAAGGACTTTCATCCTTCTCTGCCCTGTTTCCCTCTCTGTTCTTGCCTGCCTGGAGCATTGCTCACATTATTTTTCCTGGAAGCAGGTTCTCCGTTCCAGTCCTTACTCCCATGCTTGCACCCACACAAAGAAAATGAGAAGGGACACCAGCAAATGACATGTGGGTTCCAGCTGTCAAGAGAGTTGGGTTCTTATTTATAGAAATGATTTTGCTAACCTCCTTTCTCCCCTGCTATTTCTGCTTCACCATCCCCCACCCACACAGAAGCAAGGCAACTATAAGCTGATGGGGGAACACTCACAAGTATGTAAACAGACCCATATACACACTGACTCACAACAGTCATAGAACGCTAGGCCTTAAAGACAATCTAGGCCAGCCCCTTTATTTTGCAGATGTCAAACCTGGAACATCCCACTCTCATATTCATGTCTTTCAGAATAAGTATCGCAGATATAAGGTAGCTTGTGGGTCCACATCCACTTAAAACTATAGTTCAGGAGTTCCCACCAATGTGTTTACTTTTATTAATCAGCCAGAAAACACAATTTGTTCATGAAAAAGGCATTTAATAAAATAGCATAGGAAAAGGGATAATAGGATATTTCTTCTACAAACCTGGGGAACACTATGCCATAGGTATGCATACCATCAGTGGAAATATTTTATATGCTTAAGGAATACCCATAAAGGAGCACAGATGTAGGGAGCGCATGTGGCCAGGGTGCACGTATAGAGAGAGAAATCGCACCTCCAACAATTCAGGGCTGCCATGTTGTCTAGTGATGTCATCCTATTGCTATGACTGGGTCTGATCCTCACACATCTCATTTGGCAGGCAGCCCTGCCAGGTGGTGCTCTGCTTTGGGAGAGGATGTTCAATTCATTTTGGGGTTGTTTCCAGCTATGGCTTTGTTGGGCATGTGCTGGTAAAGTTTCTCTCTCCTAGCTTCTGACTTCAGCTGAGATGCTACCTACTCCCCATAAAAAAAAGAATGACTTCTGTCACCTGTCTTTTACTGTAGAATCCAGAGGCTTAAGATTCAGTCCTTTTAGAAAGGAAGACTCTTCACATATCTGGTGTCATATTAAGGAACAACCTTGAGGCACATTTCTTCCTGAAAAAGAAAGGAAAACTACTCATTTCCCAGAACCATAGGTGTGATTAGATTTTTCCTTCCAGAAAGACTCTTCACCTCTAGGGGTGAAGTTCTGAAACAGGGAAGAGATAATTAAGCAGAGCCCCAAAGTACTGAATTTGTATTTAAATCTTATTTCTTTCTGCTTACCATGAGCAGCATCTCTGCCCCAAGCCTCTGAGTTAGGGTAAGAAAGTCCTTTTAATTTTGGCTTAATTCCTTTATTTCCAATATGAATAATCTTTCCAGGGGCTACCATTTCAACAAACTAGTAGGGGCTGCTGATTATCTCACCCTCCCAATTCCCCCAAATTCTCTCTAGTCTGGCATGGAATTTAAGCCAGGACTAAAGCTAAATGAAAGGGGGTGATATCATGGCTCTCAACTAACCAGGTCTCATTCCTGTCTTTATTTTGTGTAAGTGGCCAGTAACAAGCTTCTCGAGGTTTGAGTCTCTGTATAAAGATGAAGCCCAGAGAAATATGACCATTTGCTCAAGGTCACACATCCAATGAGTGTTACAGCCAGATTTGGGACTTTTTCAGGGGGAAGAGTTGGACTGACAAAGAAAGGGAAACATCCTGTATAGTCTTCAGCTCTCTCTTCCTGGTTACAGAGCAAAAGTAAAATGTTGATGTTTTGGAGAACAATGTGTAACTATGCCCAAAAGGCTGTAAAATTGTGCATATCCTTTGACCTAGCAATACCTCTACTAGGTCTGAATCCCAAAGAGATCATAAAAATGGGAAAAGGACCCACAGATACAAAAATATTTATAGCAGCTCTTTTTATGGTGGCACAGAATCAGAAATTGAGGAGATGTCCATCTACGGGGAACAAATTGTTCTGTAAGAAATGACGAGCAGGCGGATTTCAGAAAAACCTGGAAAGACTTATGTGAACTGATGCTGAGTGAAGTGAGTAGAACCAGGAGAACATTGTACACAGTAAAAGCAACATTGTGCCGTAACGAACTTAGCTCTTCTCAGCAATGCAACGATCTAAGATAATTCCAAGGAATTCATGATGGAAAATGCTATCCACATCTAGAGAAAGAACTATATAGAGTCTGAATGTAGATCAAAGCATACTATTTTCTCTTTTTTTCTTTCTCATGGCTTTTCCCTTTTGTTCTGATTCTTCTTTCATAACATGACTAATGTGAAAATATGTTTAATATTTTTAATAGTATTTTTATAGCCTGTATCAGATTGTATGCTGTCTTGGGGAGGAGAGTTGGGGGGGGGGTAGGGTGATAAATTTAGAACTCAGAATCTTTTAAGACTGAATGTTGAAAACGAAAAAGAAATAAATTCAACAACAACAACAACAACAACAACAACAATAAAATAGAAAGTTACTAGTTCTTAGAAAACCATTCTCAGTGAGACCCTGCAGAAAATCCACTTTTTAAAGATACAGTCTATGTGGAACCAGATACTCTTCCCTGCACTTTTTTCCACCCCCACCTCCTAAAGATTCAATAGCGTGACCTGCTCTATTTGATAATAGGTGTGCCATTCCCTCCAAGGAAACTGTCTTCTGGAAAGTTCCAGTCTAGGCTCCACCAGCTTCTGAGAAAAATTCATTTCTCCCCTCCCCCCGCTCCCTCAAAGTGCTAAAGATTCTTTAGGAGAGCTTGCTCTTTAGGGAGCTATGGGAGGGAGAGAGGGGGTGGTAGCAGTACCTAGCCCTGATTCAGAGGCCTGATCTGGGTTCTGGATTAGTCTTCCCTTCTCTGGAAATCTTTGAAAGGGCTTGCCATTCCTAGAAGTCAGACAAGAACATAATTCTTGCCTCTTACCCAACTGTATCCCATAAGCAGGAAGAGACTTTGTAGATCAGAGTGGGCCTGGAAAATGGTTAGTATCCCTTCCTTTAACAAAAGTATTTAAGCATTACAAAACCATATTACCATAAACATCTCAGATAATAATTAGATATATGTGTAATATCTAACTAGCATTTATATAGCACAGTCCTTTAGGGTTTGGAAAAAACACTTTACCTACATTATCTCAGAACAAACCCCAAAGGTAGGCACTATTTCCCTCCCATTTTATAGATAAGAAAACTGTAGGTACTATTATTTTTCCCATTTTTATACATTAAAAAAAAAACTGAGACAGACAGAGGTTATGTGACTTGCCCAGGATCACACAGCTGGTAAGAACCTGAGGTCAAAATTTCACTTAGATCTTTCTAACTCCAGACCCAGAACTTTATGCACATTGCCACCTAGTAGCCCCAATTATTTTCTGGCATAATTTTAGAAGATATTATTAAAGGGGGGGTAGTTTCTGTATAAAAGAAAGTCTCTTAAACATCTCTCAGCTTCAGTTTTCCCATCTGTGAAAAGGGGACAATAATAGCACTTATATCATGAGATTATTGTGAGGATGGCACTTTGCACTTGGAGTGTTATATAAATGCAATTCATTAAACATTTATTAAGCACATCATAGGTGCTCTGAGTTGGTACTGGGGATAAGAAAATGATTGATTATACTTTCCCTAGTCTTAAGGATAATGTAAGGAAAAAGAGGATAAAATAAAATAAAAGGAAAAAGGAAAAACATGCATAAATATGCTTGAAAGTAGGAAATGGAAGGAGCAAAGGAGAAATCAGTACCAAAGCACTCTGATGCTTCAGTGGTTTTGTGACCTTATCAATGGAGGAATTCTCTCCAAAAAATTCGAATAGAAACCCATCCATCTAAGTGTAGTCTGTGTGATTTTCATCCACTCTCCTGTGTGTTTGCCACAGAGGGTGCATAGTAGGGTTTGCTATAACCAGCATACTAGGGAGCTTCTCCATGTACTCTTTTTTTTTTTTTTTTTTTGCTTTTTGGAGGGCAATTGGGGTTAAGTGACTTGCCCGAGGTCACATGGCTAGTTTTTAGTGTTAAGTGTCTGAGGCCGGAATTGAACTCAGGTACTCCTGACTCCAGGGCTGGTGCTGTATTCACTGCGCCACCTAGCCGCCCCCCATGTACTCTTTACATTGTAAGGATACCAATGAAGCATGTGGGCTGTCCATTGATTATTCCTAGTTATTGCCAGTCTATGATGCAAGAAGGGCAGCTAGGTGGTGAATGGGATAGAGTGCTAGACCTGGAGTCGGGAAGACTCATCTTCCTGAGTTCAAATTTGGTCTTGGACACTTGCTAGCTGTGTGACTCTGGGCAAGTCATTTAACCCTCTTTGCCTCAGTTTCCTCATCTGTAGCATGAACTGGAGAAGAAAATCGTAAAACCACTTCAGTATCTTTGCCAAGAAAACCCCAAATGGGGTCATGATGAGTTGTTTGTGACTGGAAAATGACTGAACAGCAAAAATGATTCAAAAGAAAGGGCTCTAAGATAATAGAAGGAAAAAAAGGAAGGCAACAAGAATTTAAATGCCTACTATGTACAGGGCACTGTGCTAAGAACTTTACAAATATTATCTCATTGGGCCACACAACAACCCTGGGAAGTAGGCACTATCATCATCCCTACTTTACAGCTCAGGATCTAAGGCAAACAGAGGTTAAGTGATTGCCCAGGGTCATACAGTTCTTAAGTGTCTGAGTAGGGATTTGAATTCAAGTCTTCCTGATTCTAGGAAGGGAGAGGTCACTTTCCACTGGGAACATCAGGAAGGACTTCTTGGAGCAGGCAATATCTAAATGGAGACTTGAAGGAAGATTTTAATAGGTGGAGTGTTTCAGGCATGTGCAATGATCTGTGTGAATGACACAGAAGTAGGAGAGAGCTGGTACATGCAGCAGTGCAGTTTGGCTGGAATAAAGAGTGAGGGGAGAGTAATGCTTAGTGAGGGTGAAAGGTGGCTGAGCCTTCCACCCCCCTTCCCAAGAGGGGCCATCAACGTGTCCCAACAGTGGCACTTGAAGACAAACCTTCTAACTCCAAATGCAGTGTTCTTTCCTCCACTCCTGATGGCCTGTTTTCATTTAGAGCACATCCGTGTGCTTGTTATCTCTCTGTCACAGGGTCTCTGACACATACTCATTCTCATGCGCCTCCAGCCATGAAACTCCTTCCTCCTCTTTTCCCTGAGAGCAACTAGTCAATGCTTTGACCTGAAGGAAAGAGCTGGCCCCCTCCTCCCTTTCCCCAGTGTGATCCCCCTACTCTACCTACCCTAAGCTCACAGATGTCACTCTAATCCTTCTGCTTGCCCATAGAGAAATTAAACACTGACCTTCCCAGCCCTGTCTTCAGTTTTCATTTTGGGATCACTGAAATGAAATGGAAATGCTTTTTCTCTAGGTCTAAATGTTGATTCCCTCAAATTCTCCTTGGGATTGATTTGAGCTTTCCCGGCCCTTATAGTCCCTTTTAATGAAAACACCTGCTTTTTTTCTTTCTCATGTTTGCACTGAGTCAAAGTCTTAAGCACATCTGTTTAATTTAGCAACCTCCTCCTTCTAATGGTACCATTATCATCAGGGATGGGCCAGGAGTGTTTTTTCACTCTCCCACTTCTTTCTCCCCAAAGAAAACCAAGGACTCTGGGTATGTGTTCTGCCTTACTTCTACAATTCAATTTAATTTATTAAACATTTATTAAGAGCCTACTCTGTGTCAGTGTGAGACCCTGGGCAAGTTACTTAACCTCATTGGCCTTAGTTTCCTCATCTGTAAAATAAGCTGGAAAAGGAAATGACCAACCACTTCAGTATCTTTGCCAAGAAAACCCCAAATGGAGTCACAATTGAAAAAACATGGCTATGTGCCACTGTGCTGAGCAACAGGGATATGAGTAAGAAAAAGATAGTCCTTACACTCAAAGGACTTATAGTCTAATGGAGGAAGACAAAGGGGGAAGCATATGGTGTATGTAGGGGGAACCATGGCATAGGGGCATGATGTTCTTTAGAGTAGAAATCAAGCAGAACTGCTGTTAGAAAATGAAGAGTTGGGGCAGCTAGATGGCACGGTGAATAGAGCACCAGCCCTGGAGTCAGGAGGACCTGAGTTCAAATCTGACCTCAGACAGTTGATACTTACTAGTGGTGTGACCTTGGGCAATTCACTTAACCCCAATTTACTTGCCTTCCCCCCTCCAGAAAAAAGAAAATGGAGTATAACTAATTCTCTTTAGAAAAGTCACAGCCAGCCAGGTGCTCAAAAAGCTACTCCTCTCTAGGCTCTACCCCTTCATTTTGGTTGTATTCCAGACTTATACAAATATACAAGTAACTATACATACATATTTGTGTGTGTGTGTGTGTGTATTTAGGGTTTTCTTGGCAAAAATACTGGAATGGTTTAACTATTTCCTTCTCTAGCTCATTTTACATATGAGGAAACTGAGGCAAACAGGGTTAAGTAACTTGCCCAGGGTCACACGGCTAGTAAGCATGTAAGGCCAAAATTTCCTGATTCCAGACCCTGTACTCTATCCATTGAGCCACCTAGCTGCCCCAATGGTACCTTGTTCTCAGAGGTACACCTTTGGCTACCAACTCCCAAGGGACTAGAACCATAAAGTGACCATTTGAACAGTTGTAGATACCTTACTTTCGACCTGGAACTGAAAGGATCAAGGAGCCCAATAAATCAGGCCATCAGAGGTTCTCATGGACCCCTTTGGCAGTCTGGTGGAGCATATGGGCTCCTTGACAGAATAATTATTTTAAATGAATAAAGTAAAATCCGTAGGATTAAAAAGGAAACTGATTATACTGAAGTACAGATAGCTAAATATTTAAAAACAAAACACCAAACATGTTCTCTGTCCCCAGGCTAAGAACTCCTAGACTAAAGGCATAAGCTGTCCACCCTAAGTAGTGAAACTTTTTGTTCATTTGTGCTAAATTCAACACCCCACCCACACACCCCTCCCCCATCTCCCCCATCCTTGCCCCAAATAGTGATACTTTTAGGCTGCTTGGGACAGTGGTAAAGGTCTGGCTGGGTTTGTTTGAAAATAGATTTGAGACTGAGAGGGTGTTACTGTCGCCATATTGGCCTGTTTTCTCTTCTGTTGTTTTCTGTTCACCCTGTTCTTTCTCATTTCAGGCACGCTGGGATTTCCCCAGAATTACCAGGCCCATCCCTAAAATGCTGAGTCACTGGGTAGTGTCAACAGGGGCTTAGGTCACTGCCCTCTCCTGTCACTCCATGCTGTGTCAAATAGAGGAAGTTCACTGATTTACTCTTAGGTGTAGAATCTTCCCTCTCCCCGCCCCCCCCCCCCAGGTTTCCCATCTTAGAGAAAAGACACCATGGAACTTGGCCTTTGGAAGTAAAAATCCTGGCCCTGCCTGGGTTCAGGGATTACAGAATTAGATTGAGAGCTAGAAATTATCTTAGAAGTCATTTAGTCCAAACCCCTCATTTTACAAACAAGGCTCAGAGAGCCAAAGCAATTTGTCCAGGGTCAAACAGTAAGTGATAAAGTCACAATTCTGATCCAGGTCCCTCTGTGTTTCTTCCACAAATGAGTCTGGACACACAAGGGATAAATTATGATCATTTCCCTCTTATACTACTTCAGTCTTTCTCATGAATCTTCCTAATTGGGCCTATTTTAGGAAATTACAGCCCTGAAGGGACAAATGAGTCAGGATCTCTTGATTCTGAATGATGATCCCAAAGAGTCATGTCTTACAGATTTGGGGAAGGGAAGAACAGAAGTGCCCTTTGTGGATAGAATTCTCTGTTGGGGCTGGACAAGCTGTGGTTTGAAAGAACACTGGAAAAAAAAAACTGGCAAACTCTCTATGTGACCATGGTCAAATTGAGTCACCTCTCCAGGCATCGGTTCTACCTTCTCTAGAAAACTGCAAAGACTGATTACTGACCAAACTAGGCTTGGGTGGATGAGGAAGCTGCCATGCGTATAGCTAAGAAGAGGGGTACAGGAACAGCTCCTTGCCTTAAAAACCATCCCAATCCCACAGAAGAAGACCTTCAAGACTATTTTGGGAATAGAGTTTTTAAGAAGAGGTTGAAGGAACTGGGATGGAGGAAACAAGAATGTAGAAGAATAATATCTATTTCTATAATGATCTAGCAATATCTCTATCTCTCTCATCCGTCCATCCGTCCATCCATCCATCCATCCATCTATCCATCCATCCATCCATCCACCCATCCACCCACCCATCCACCCACCTGCCCACCCGCCCATCCATCCATCCATCTATCCATCCACCCACCTACCCACCCATCCATCCATCCATCCATCCATCCATCCATCCATCCATCCATCTATCTATCAATCTATCTATCTATCTATCTATCTATCTATCTACCTACCTACCTATTTATCTATCTGTCAATCACCTGTCTGAAGAGGCATTAAAGGACTTCTTGCTTCAGCAATGAGTGAATAATCCAAAATAATAATAATCTAAATAATCCAAAAGAACATTCAAAATCTGAGAGTAACTATATATATTTTTCCTATCAGGAAAGATTTTGATTTTCATGCTGTGTAAAGGAGTGAGACAGACTTCTAGTTTTCAGCTCCTCTGATTCCTAGTCCTTTGTGCTATGTGCATGTGTCTTTGAGGCCTCCCAAGAAACTGATTTTGCTAGGAATGGAAAGGAAAACTAATGGGGCCCTATGAAAAACTATGATGTCAGCAAAATTTGTCTTCCAGGGCCCCACAGCCCTTGATATTCTTTGCTCAATTTACCTCTTTTTCTCCCCCTTTCCCCTACTCAGCATGGGGTAGAAAATGTTTTCACTTTATCCCTACTCCCTTCACTATGAAGATCTGAATTCCTAGGACAGATTTGACAGTCACACTGAAATAGGAACGACTAACAAGGCTTAATTTGTCACCTCTTGAGTTTTTAACAGAAGAAAAAGCATTAAGTAAAAGGAAGACAGGTTTAATTAGAGAGTTTTTAACATCAGCAGGTCTTACAAGATAAATGTGGGGGTGGGGCAGGGACAAGAGAACCTATTACCCTTAATAATAGTAATGATATCTATAGATGCCTATCTATCTGTCTATCTATCTGTCTGTCTATCTATCTATCTATCTATCTATCTATTTATCCATCCATCCATCCATCCATCTATCTATCTATCTATCTATCTATC
>CM053599.1:137083242-137099047 GCA_028646575.1 Pseudocheirus occidentalis | reverse complement strand
ACATCCGGGCGTATATATAGGATTCTCCTGGGTCAGAGAATGTCACAGCCCTGTTGACCCACTGTCCAATTATAAAGTAAGAAGGTGTGGCCATTCCCCAAAACCAAGCTTCCCACCACAGTCTCCGTGTGACCACATTCAGCCTATTAGGGGGCAGAGTATACTTTCAAATCAGGGAACAATCCCGGAGCCACTTAAGCCTATGAAAGGGTCTAGGGGCAGGCAATATCTTCAGATTCTCATTACACCAACCAAAGGCTCTTGCCTTTCTGTTCTCTTCTTTGAGCACAGGTCAGAGACTAGAGGTCTCAAGAATGCATTTTTCACACACTGCAGAGACTGCAATGGTCATGGTAGTGATGAAGTTCCTGTAGTAATATATGGTAGTTGTAGACGTGGGCTTGCATGTAACCTAAAAGATAGTCTAATGAATATGGTCTTTTCCATCTTTGGGCTGGGTGATGCCAATTGTAAGTGCTACCATGTGATCCAGAGCTTCTGATTTTTATCATTCATGCACTGACCCCCTAGGGTGAGATTTATTTAGCAGCATGTTTCTTGAAAAAGATGGAAAATTTCTAACAGGATCATTCAAAAGAGCAGAAACCTGCCATGTTGTCATTGAGAGCCTTGGACTTTGCCAGCCCTACTTTTTGCCTTGAGATGTTCAGAAAATGGAAGTCAGATGTGAAGATAAATTGTTTGTTCAGTAGCCATTTTTCCTATCTCCCAAAGTGTGTTTACCTTCCTGGGCTTTCTGTTCCTATATTTTTCCTGCAGTACTTTGTGCCTTATGCATTTCCTGTGGAGGGGAAAATAACAGTGGCCATATGTACAATACTAATACATTGAGTGCCCCTGTGGTAGTTGACAACCTTGTTGCCCATATTCAGGGAAATCCAGATATGTCCAGAAAACATATATATATGGATATATATGTACCTAAGCTTTATTTTATTTTATTTTTTTTGCTTTTTGGAGGGCAATTGGGGTTAAGTGACTTGCCCAAGGTCACATGGCTAGTTTTTGTGTTAAGTGTCTGAGGTCACATTTGAACTCCTCCTGACTCCAAGGTCAGTGCTCTACTCACTGCACCACCTAGCCACCCCTCTAAGCTTTATTTTGGATATTTTCCCTAGAGAGAAACTCCCAGGTGGAGGTTCAAGCCAAAGAAAGAAATTGACTCTCTTGAGAGTCAGAGAGCTAGGATCAAATCCAATCTGTTTGAGCCCAGAGTCAGGGCTGGGAGCAGGGGGAACAGGGAGAGGGCTATGGAAAATTGGCCATGAATGAGAATAAGTTAGTGGGGGAGGGGGTAAACAAAGGCAAAACCCACTCTGCTGGGAATACAGACACTTGGACTCCAGTCACAATTTGATTACTAACTCCTATTGTGACTTTGGGTAGGTCACTTCATCTCTTAGGGGCAGAGTTTCTTTTTCGGCAAAAATGAGAATGTCGAATTAAATAGTCTGAAGTTCCTCCAAGCTCTGAAATCTGTTGATTTATTCCTGGTGCTCTCCCTCCTCCCACTGGTGTATTTCTGCTTATCCATACTACTTAGCAGTAATTGATGGAGTAATAGTCTCATAAATTCCCATCAAGGGTCTAGAATTGATGTAGGTGGTTAATGAAGATGTGTCTGTTCCCCTAATAATTTCCATCTCTTTAGCAGAATTGGCATGTGCATTCCTAGAATGAGAACCATAGTGGAGAAAGGCAGGGTTGCTTTTGGATTTCAAAAGATCTAAAGGATTCCTTAGATTCTAAGGGGCCTTTTCTGATTGTCTCCAATGCAGCAAATCTGTCTGTCTGTTTCTGTCTCTGTCGCTCTCTATCTCTCCCTCCCCCCAGCTAAATAGCACTTGTAAGGAGTGTATTTGGATAGCAGAGAATCTTTGGGGACCTGTTGTTGATTGAGAGACGGTCCTGATGGTCCCTGCCCACAAGTCCCCAGTATGAGGCTTAACATAGTTAACATAATTTCTCTGAGGGCAGGATTTTTTGAAAAGTAAATCAGGAAGAAGCTAAATGAAGGTGATTATGATCATGTGCC
Organism: Pseudocheirus occidentalis; assembly: GCA_028646575.1. NCBI lineage: Eukaryota > Metazoa > Chordata > Mammalia > Diprotodontia > Pseudocheiridae > Pseudocheirus > Pseudocheirus occidentalis. The sequence continues at coordinate 137,096,991 of CM053599.1, read as the reverse complement.
CAGTCCCTTCCAGGCATAGCACATAGGCTAAGCAGCACATGCAGCAAGGGCCCTGCTGCAAGGAAATGGGACATTGGGTTTCCCTTCTGGGAGGGTTTCCTTTCAGCTATGGGCTAGACAGACCATGCCAGTGTCTGCTAAAAGTAGCTTTCCTTTCCTTCAGCTGAGTTCCCATCCATGCTGCTGGCTTTGGCACATTGTCTTTTTCATTCAGATATCCTCAGTGACACCATGAGCTGATTGTCTTTTTCATTCAGATATCCTCAGTGACACCATGAGCTGACCCATGAGCATATGAAGTATTGCTGACTCCATCTCACTTTCACACCCCACTCTTTTCCTTTGTTGTGGAGAGAGAGGACAATTTGGGAACCAGTGCCATGGCCTGACTATATCTACTCATCAAAACCTGGCAGCTGCATGAGACAGGGCAGAAAGCATACCAATGGGAGAATGTTAACCAGCAGTATCAGTTTGTGAGGCAGTAACCAGATTCAAATTAGGGAAGTGGTTTGCTCTGAGAGGCTATGGGGGAGAGGGAATAAGCAATTATTAAGCACCTGTTATGTGCCAAGCACGGTGGCAAGTACCTTACTAATAAGATACAACGTACCTTACTTTGATCCTCACTGCAACTCTGGGAGAGGCAACTGTATGGCCCAGTGGATAGAGTGCTGAGCCTGGAGTCAGGAAGACCTGAGTTTAAATCCAGTCACAGACTCTTACTAACTAGTGACCCTGGTCAAGTCACTTAACCTCTGTTTGCCTTAATCCACTGGGGAAGGAAAGGCAAAGCACTCCAGTATTTTTGCCAAGGAAATCCCACGGACAATACTGGCGTGCTATGGTCCACAGGGTCATAAAGAGTTGGACATGACTGAAAACTGAAGAACAACAACACAACTCTGGGAGGTAAATACTATTATTATCCATTTTACAGTTGAGGAGAGTGAGGCAGACAGAGGTTAAATGATTTCTTAGGGTCACATAGCTAGCGAGTGTCTGAAGCCAGATTTAAACACATCTTCCTGACTCCAGGTCCAGCATTCTATTCACTTTGACACCTAGCCTCAGGAGGTGAGATGTGACTTCATGGTAACCAGCTATTTAGTGGCAAAGTCAGATTTCCCAGTCCAGTATTCTTCCTATCATACCACGATGTCTCTGAAAACAAATCACTCACTTTCACATTCTCCAACCTAATCTCTCATTATACCCCTACACAGACTCTTTGTCTCTGCTAAAGTAAGCTGCTCTTTATCCTTCACACATAAATTGCTTATTCTCACCTTCCAAACCTTTTCACAAGGACCATGACTCATTTTAAGTGGTCCTATTTCTTTCACTGCCAATCATTCCCTTCTTCAAAATGTGGCTCAAAGATCAAAGAAAGAGAAAACAATTCTATGTGTTCAAAAATATCATTAGCAGCTGTTTTGTGGTATATAGAACTAGAAATCGAGGCAGAGGTTACCACTAATTGGGAAATGGTTAAACAAATTGTGGTATATGAATGTAATATAATATTACTGTGCTGTGAGAAGTGAAGAGAGTGATTGCTTTAGAGAAACCTGGGAAGACTTATTTGAATTGCAGCAGAGTGAAATGAATGGAACCAGGAAATAGTTTGTAATATAGTAACAATATTGTAAAAACAATTTAGAAAAAAAATTGTATTATGAACTTTTAGTGCAATATTCTGCCATGATTGCAGAAGACTGATTATGAAGAATGCTACCCACACCTTGACAGAAATATTTGAACTAAATATACAGAACGAGACACCCATTTTGAGACATGGCCAATATGAGAATTTATTGTGCTTGCTTGTGTATACACAGATTTAGGGAATCCACCCTAGATGTTCATATGAACAACTTGTGCCCTACTTGTGGTAGAGCATTCTGAACTAGTATTGGTCTGATTAGTCAGACAGTTAAAGTGATAACTGGACTCTAACATAGTGATGTCATTTTGGTCCTCTTCAAGAACAAAGGATAACAACCAACCAGCTCTGAGCCCTAACTCCTATCTACACATAAAACAAAGAAAATTCTTTTCCTAAAGGTCATCACTCTTCTCTCTTAAACTTCCCATTTCATTGATCAGACAGGCAGTCAACTAGTCAAGTGCTGGTTATGTACTAGGCACTATGCTAAACGCTACAAAACAAAAATAAAGACAAAGCAAAACCAAAACCAAAACCACTAGTAACACAGAACTACCTGCTCTCAAGGAGTGTACAGTCTGATGGGGGAGACAGCCTGCAAACAACTATGTATAAACAAGACAGATTCAGGATAAATAAGGAGGGCTGGGAAAGCCTTCTTGTAGAAGGCAAGGCAGTCTATACTCATGTCAGACTTTGGAAGCCCAGGAAGCTAGGAGGTGGAGATAAGGAGGAAGAGCATTCCAGGCACAAGTTTAAATAACATCAGTGTTACTGGCTATACAATTTATTATCAGTGTAACAAAAAATAGAAAGACATTTAAATATTTCAACAAGGATTAGCTATGAGAAAGATTACAGACTCTCTTCTAACCATTATATGCAAATGTTAATTTTTACCACAGATATTAGAAATATAGTTCTCCCAGAAAAACAATTCAAGTTTCTTATCTCATGTTATCTCCCCAGCAAATGAATTAAATGCAGTTGTCTCCCAGTGTCTCTTCAGATTATGTCTCCTTGACAGTTAGCTCATTCAGAGTTTCCTCAGTCCTTTCTCTTTCTCTTACATAGTCTCCTCTCCAGCCATGACAGTTAACTCTCTCTGGATGACAGTTAAATTATACCTCTCAAATTTTATTCTGCTTCTTAAAGATGCAGCTAAAATGTTGCATGGTCAAATCAGGACCACATAGTCTCTGTGGGAGGGGCTGTCAAAGCTGGTATTTTATATTATTAAATGGATGACCATTTAGAAAACGAGGTGGTGCTCACCAAGCCAGCATGGCTTCATCAAAAATAGGTCATGTCAGACTAACCTAATTTTCTTTCATGACAAAGTTTCTATACCAGTAGATCACAGCAGTTCCAAAGATCCAAAGATTGACACTCTCTCTCTCCCTCTCTCTCTCTCTCTGTCTCTCTCTCTATGTGTGTGTATGCATGTATATATAAATATATGCATACATATATGTATACATGTACATATATGTATGCAGATATTTATGTATATATGTGTATGTATAAAAATATACACATATATAGAGAAATATATATATATATTTGTACAAAGCATGTGACAAAGTCTCATGCTGTCCTTGTGAACAAACTAAAAACATACTAGAAATCAGAATATGATACATACAAGAGTCAGATAATGAATAAATAATTTCTAGCTGAAGAAGTCAGGGAGTATTTATGGAGGAAGTGGCATTTGAGTTTGGCTTTAAAGGGAGGGTAGGATGTCATGAAATTTCTGAGCTGGAAGGGACTTCAGAAACCACTTAATCCAACTTACCCTACAATATCTGCAGTAAGCAGTTGTCCATTCTTTATTTAATAATAGTACAGTATGGTGGCTCCATAGTTGGTTGGATGATTAAACCAAAGAGTATTTATTAACTAGCTGATTGATATCAGTTTGGAGAGAGGTACCTAGTAGAGTGCACTAAGGATTCCTCTGTGGCCCTATACTGTTTAACACTTTTATTAGTGACTTGGTTGAATGTCTATGTAATGATAAGGGAATCTGAAGATCTTCCCTGCTCCTTAATGGGCCTCACGTGGAGCCCAACAAGAAAAGCTTGCTTAGGGGAGGCTTGTTTTTCAGGAAGGTCTACCTTTTGTTACTTTGTAATTAGGCAGTGGGTCATGAAGGTTGTGATATCTTCTGACCCTGGAGAAGGCTACACAAACACACATATATCTAGAGTGAGGTTTTGCTTCATGGGAAGAGTTGTGTGATTTGCCCAGACAAGACTCTTGGTAGCTGTTGAGCCCCCTGGCTTTGAAAACCCAGATATTGGTGCTTCTCTCTCTCTGGTAACTAACTATATAGGTATGTGATGGTCAGACAGCTAGAAACCCTGTCTGTTGGTCTGTTGAATTGTGTTATTTTCCCTGTCTGTATTTTTTTGTCTGCTTGTAATTTCTGTTTGTATTTTTTCTGAAGTTCAGGGTGCTGACCTTTTCCCCTGAACTAGGTAAATGATATATGTTTGAGTAAACTAAGATTGTTAACCCCTTTTGAGTTGCTTTCCTTTAGAAAAGCAGATCCAAGAATCTGTGCTAGTAGCCATCCTGGGTATGTTAGGGTGTTTGCTGCTACAATATAAAATGCATGTTTGTCAAATTTTGAGATGAAATGAAGTTGCAAAGGATAACTAAAATGGTAGAGTCAGGATTTTTCATTATTAAATTTTATTTTTAATTTATGGAATAAAACAAGCATTTCCATAACATAGTACAATGAAAAAGATGATTGCACATAATACTGCAAATCTACTATATACAACTTGCTATTCCTTTCAAATATACAACAAAATTATCATGCAAATTTCTTTTTTTTTCTCCACTCCCCCTCCTCTCTCTGCCCCAGGATCCAAGAAGACTTTACAGGGTAAAATGAGTTGGATGTAAACACATTTAATACAGATAAGTATAAAGTTGTATACTTTGAATTTTTTGAAAAATCAACTTTATAGATACAGGATGTATAAACACAAGACGTGGTAGAATGTGGCTGGATGTGTGGAAGTTTGTGTGAAAAAAAGTGAAAGTTTTAGTGGAATGCAAATTTAACATGGGTTAACAGCATGATACAAGAATAAAAAAGTCTAACGTTATTATAGACTGTGTTAAGAAAAATAACACTGTCTAGATCTAGAATAAGGGAGGTAATTTTTCTGCTATATATTCTTGCCTGGTTCCATTACATCTAGGCCATTATGTCCAGGGCTGGACATTACATTTTAGAAAGTTATTGATGAGAACAGTGACTAGTAGGTGAGGGACCTTGAAAGTGTGCCAAATGAAGATCCGATGAAGGAACTAGGGATCTCTAGTCTGGAGAGAAGACTGCTTTGGTGAGGAACAGGATAGCTATCTTTAAGTATTTGTAGTATGTCATGTGGAAGAGGGATTAGAGACATTCTGTTTGACCAAAGAAGGGAGGACTAGAACCAAACAGTAGAAACCACCGAGTCAAATTTAGGTTCAGTGTTAGGGGTAAAAAATCTCCTAATAATCAGAACTGTCCAAAAGCAGAATAAATTGCTTTGGGGGCATAGTAGGTTCTTCTTCAAGCAAAAGTTGGATGAATACTTGTTAGGAATATTGTAGAGAACCCAGGAAGATCTGAGTTCAAATCCTACCTTTGGTCACTTCTTAGCTGTGTGATCCTGGGCAAGTCATTTAACTGCTCAGCCTCAGTTTCCTTGTCTATAAAATGGGGATAACACCTGTTTCACAAGGGTTGTTGTGAGGATCAAATGAATCAACATGTAAGGTGCTCTGCAAACCTTAATGTGCCATAGCTATTATAATAAATAATTATCCGTATTTATCATTAATTATTCTAATTAATAATTATTATTAATTACAATTTATAATTATTGTTACTAGAGAGATTACTATTCAGACATAGACTAGTAGACTAGTTGGTCTCTGGGGTCTCTTACAGCTCTGAGTTTCTGTAGCATCTTATGCTTCCACCCAAGGCCATCTAAAATGCCATGTCCATGAACCCTCCCTGATTCCTTTAGTTAGAAGTGATTTCTCCCTCACCTGACCTTAGAAAATTTTTTATTTCTCTTGTTCATGTTCTTATCTTGCCTCCCTCTATTAGATTGTTTTTATGGAGGGATGCCAACTGGGGCTAAGTGACTTGCTCAGGTCATACAGCTAGGAAGTGTCTGAGGTCAGATTTGAACTCAGGTCCTCCTGACTCCAGGGCTGGTGCTCTATTCACTACACCACCTAGCTGCCCCTCCCTCCATTTCTTTATCTATGAAATATGGATAATAATAATAACATCTATCTCCCAGAGTTTGGGGGATTTTGTGTGTGTGTGTGGCAACAGTAATTTTGTTTAAAATTTAATTAATTTACTTACTTTTAGTTTATAAAATTCAGTTCCACAATCCCTTGAGGTCCAGATTTTCTTGCCCTCCCTCTCCTTCCCCCTTCCCCCTTCCCCCACCATGGTAGCATGCAATCTCGTATAGGTTCTACAAATACCTTCACACTAAACATTAGTAAAGTTGTAAAGAAGGATTATAACCAAACCCAGAGTTTTTATGAGGATCAAAAGAGTCAGTATTTGTTAAGCACTTAGCACAATGCCAGGCACACAGTACCACTTAATAAATGCTTGTTTACTTCCTTCCTTTGCTTTCCCCATTGCCCACTGAATAAACTTCTGAGGCTCCTTCCAGCTCTAAACCTACGATCATATGATCCAAATTCTTTAATCAGGCATCCAAGATCTTCTATGATTTTTTTCTGCAATCTACATTCTCCCCCATTATCCTACACTAACAAGCTAGTATATAAGGTCTCCTACCTCAGTGCTTATGTTAATACTCTTTCTTATTCCTAGAATGTTCCTTTTTTCACTTCCCTTTGCCCAGTTCATGGCCATCATTCAAGGATCACCTTGAATTATTACTGTGCTCAAAAGGCCTTAAAAAAAAGTGACTTCTTCCTCATTAGAATTCACTTTTTGCTTCTCTTATTAACTCATGTTACAGTTATTAGCATACATGTCATACATACACGTATATATGTCTGGTAATATAGTATATATTAATACAATAAATTAATATATAGTATATTAATAATATATTACTATAAATATATCTACAATATATGAATATATAATTAATATATACATATATATATATATATATATATATATATATATTACCAGACTTCAAGCTCCTTGGGGGTCAAGGTCTTTTTTAGACTCTTCTCTGTGTCTTTCTCATTATATGCTTTGCACATAACAGGTCCTCAACACATATTTTCTGAATGAATGCATGAATAAATTAAAAATCACTTCCTCCAGGAAACCTACCCCAATTAACCTCATCTCTACTTATCTCTTTCTCCCTGCCATGTTATTTCTTTAGCTCTTATGAGGTAACTAGGTTGCATAGTGGATACAGTGCTGGGCCTGGAGATAGGAACAGTTGGCTTCAGACACTTACCAGCTGTGTGACCCTGGGCAAGTCACTTAACCTCTCTAAGTCTCAATTTTTTTTCATCTGTAAAAGGGGCTAGTCATGGTACCTGCCTCTTAGGGTTGTTGTGAGGATTAAATGAAATAGTATTTGTAAAGTGAGGGACGGCTAGGTGGCGCAGTGAATAGAGCATCAGCCCTGGGGTTGGGAGGACCTGAGTTCAAATCTGAGCTCAGACACTTGACACACTTACTAGCCATGTGACTTTTGGCAAGTCATTTAACCCCAATTGCCCTCCAAAAAAAAAAGCAAAAAAAAATTTGTAAAGTACATGCCCAAAGGGCTATAAAAATGTTCATATCCTTTGACCCTACAATATGACTTCTAGGGCAGTATCCTAAAGAGATCATACAAATGAGAAAAGAACTCACATGTACAAAAATATTTATAGCCCCATTTTTTGTGGTGGCAAAGAACTAGAAATTGAGGGGATGCTCATCAATTGGGGAATGGCTGAATAAGTAGTGGTATATGGATGTATGGAATACTATTGTGGTATAAGAAATGATGAGCAGACAGAATTCAGAAAAACCTGGAAAGACTTATATGAACTGATGCTGAGTGAGGGGATCAGAACCAGGAGAACATTGTATATAGTTACAATCATATTGTTCAACAACTAACTTTGATAGATTTGACTCTTCTTAGCAACACAAGTTCTAAACATTAGGAAGGTTCTCAACCTTCCTAATGCTGCAGCCCTTTAATACATTTCCTCATGTTGTAGTGACCCCCAACCATAAAATCATTCTCATTGCTACTTCATACCTGTAATTTTGCTACTGTTGTGAATCGTAATGTAAGTATCTGATATGCAGGATGTATTTTCATTGTTACAAATTGAACATAACCCAAAGGCTGAGAACCGCTGCTCCAAGACAACTCCAAAAGACTTCTTCATGATGGAAAATGCTACCTACATCCAGAGAAAGAATTGTAGAGTCTCAGTGCAGATGGAAGCAGACTATTTGCTGTCTCTCTTTTTTGTTTTGTTTCTTCTTTCTCATCGTTCATTCCACTGGTTATAATTCTTTGCAACATGACTAATGTGAAGATATGTTTAATATGAATGTGTATGTAGAACCTATATCAGATTGCATGGCATCTTGGGGAGGGGGGAGAGGGAGAGTAGGAAGGAGGAGAAAATTTGGAATTCAAAAGCTTGAGGAACTGAATGTTGTAAACTAGAAACAAATTTAAAAGAGAAAAAAATTGTAAAGTACTTTGCAACCTTGTTGTTATTTTTGTTGGTTTTTTTCCTTCATTTTCAGAGGACCAATGACATCAGGAGGATGATGTCTTGACTTGCAAGTGAATTGGATTTAAGTGAGGCAGAGCTGTGCAGAGTCACCAGCCTCACTCTCCTCCACAGTCATCTGAGCCCAGTGACATAGGTCAGGACAACTGGACATGGCCTCAAATGCAGTGGGAAACCTTGGCCTTTTTAAGCTAGAATCTTTCCCAGGTCTTAGTTTGTCTGGGCCAATGCCTATTCAGTAATTAAAGGTTATGTAAGAATTGAGACAAAAGATGACCTAGTTTGCCTTCATTAAAAGAATCCGTTTGAGAAGGGAAGACTCTCGGAGTTTCTGCCCAGAACAGAAACAATTGCTATTTACACTCAGTCCAAGTCATCCAAAACCCAAACAAACTGCAACCCTTAAAGCATGATATAATAATAATAATAATAATATAGCTATTTCATAATATTAACACATACAATATGTAATATTAACACAGCATGTAATATTAACACATGTAATACATTATATAATAATAGCTATTATTATCATTATCTCACATGGCTATAGGAGTATCAGGTTAGATAATATACATATAAAGCATTTTGCAAACCTTAAAGTTCTATACAAAAATCTAGTTATTAAGTCACTGATTCTGTGGCAAGTGATCTAGTATTTGTCAATATCTTGGCACACAAGTATTATTGTCTTATTTTATTTGCGCAATTCTGTTTCTTCAATTAGATAGTTCCCCAAGAGCTTATATTTTCAGTTTTTCTCCATCTCCCCTTGTTGTTGTTGTTGTTCTTATCTTTTTCCCTTACCAAGAAGAACACTAAGACACCCTCTCTCCCAAATTTATCTCTTCCATCTGAGAGTAATTCCTAGAAAGAGCCACAATTAAGATACAGTTGTGTTTCTGGGAAAGGGAAAGCATAGTAATCTGATAGTATCCGTTCTACAAATAACTGGCCAATTAATGTATCAGTATATTATGTTACATCAGCTCAGTTACTTTTTGTAGTAGCAAAGAATTGGAAACAAAATTGCTGCCCACTGAATGGGGAATGGCTAAACAAATTGTGGCACATAGATGGAAGGGAATGGTACTGTACCAAAGGCTAGCATCCAAGTCTCTTGACTCCAAATGCAGGTTCTTTCTACTCTATCTTGCTATCACATTTGGCATTGACTGTGGATGTCCAGAGGACCAAATTGGTTAATAGCAGTAAGCTTTGTTGACTTGACAATTTTGCAAAAGGTAGCCTTATTCTATTGTAAGTATTGCTACAAGATTGGGTACATGGGATGAGAGTGAGAAAATAATGCGTGTTTTAGCTAACTATTATGCTTAGGGCCAGGAATGGGGAACCTGTAGTCTCGAGGCCACATGGGGCCCTCTAGGTCCTCAAGTTCAGCCCTTTGACTGAATCCAAACTTCAGAGAACAAATTCCCTTAATAAAAGGATTTGTTCCATAAAACTTGGACCCAAGAACCTAGAAGGCTATATGTGGCTTAAAAGTCACAGGTTCCCCATGCCTGTGCCTTAGACAGATCCTTTCAGCCTGATCTTTAGGCTCCTTCCTTCTTCCCTCCCTTCCTTTCTCCCCCTTCTCTCTCTCTCTCTCTCTCTCTCTCTCTCTCTCTCTCTCTCTCTCTCTCTCTCTTTCTCTCTCTCTTTCTCTCTCTTTCTCTCTCTCTCTCTTTCTCTCTCTCATCTCTCTGTCTCTCTCTGTCCCTCTCTCTCTGTCTCTCTCCCCCACCCCTTCTTCCCTTCCTTTCCTTGCACGTCACAACCTTTCAGTACCCCTATAGACTCTCTAAGATCATAAGCTGCAGAGCAGATGCTGATTCATATTAGAAGAGGAAGTTTTTACCCTGAGATTTCCATATACTAGTCAAAACAGAGGCTGAGTCCAAAAAAAAAAAAAAGACGCTATTACCTTTATCTGTCAGTGTCCACCCCCCTACTAGTTTGTAGGTATCATGAAGGCAGGTGTCTATTCTTTGTATGTCTTCCAGGGCCTAACACAATGGTCCACTCACGATAAGTCCATAATAAATGTCAGTTGAGGTGTGATTTGAATGGAGTTGGGCTGGATAGAAAAGCCTTCTCTCAAGAGCTCTCCTAAATGCCCTTCCCCTGTGAGCCTGCAGGGGGTCTCAGAGAGCAAAGAAAGAAGGCAAAAGAGCCTGGACCAAACAGAAATAATAAGAGAGGGCGAATGAGCTCTTTACAGAATAATAAAGACACTGCAATTATTGGAGCAATTAATTAGCTATAAGAAGTGTAGACTTGCATCTGTGTTTTTGGCCTTCACAAGGGGGAAGATTTAGGCATCTCAGGAGTCTGGTTGGTCTCCCAAACCTCCAACCAAGATTATCCAGCTACTTTTTAGATTTCTGGACAGTTAGATGTTTAATTTTTTTTGTATATGGGTGGGAGAAATAGGTAGAGCCACATTTTCCAGACCTGTGAAAATCAGCGACTATTAGAGGGTCTGTGACCACTAGGCAGGCCTTTAGGCAGCTGTGTCTTGAAGCAAGAGATGCCTCAGGAGATGTCTGAGTCTGAACAAAGGCTACTTACAGTACATGGGACCTTTGACAAGTCACTTAATCTAGCTTTCTGTGCCTTAGTTTCCTCATTTGTAAAATGAGGGGGTTAGACTAGATGATCTCTAAGACCTCTCCCTTTCTACTTTAAATCCAGTCATTGTAACTAAAGGATCAAGGATTTACTGAGCCTGTTTACCACTGGGGGTAAATAGGGAGCCACTGAAGTTTTTTGAACAGGGGAGTGACATGAATCAGAGTAGTCCCATGGCAGGATGAAAGACAGAATGGATTGGAGAAAGAAGGTGAAAAAGACTCTTTTAGAGCTTATTTCAATAATCCAAACTGGTGGAAATAGAGACCCTGTGGAAAGGAGCCAGCCAGACTGAGAATTCTATGTTTGGACACCCAGAGGGTGTTGTAGATCTATAAAATGTCTTTTTCTGTCTCTTTGTACCTGTGTCTGTCTAGGCTCATAGGCTCAGAGCTAGAATAGAACGTAAAAGTTCCCTAGCCCGACCTCTTGATTTTTCTAAATGAGGACCCTGGGGCTTAGAGAGGGGAAATAATTTACCCAAGGCCACATTGAGAACAGAGCCGGGATTGGAACATATCTTATAACTGTGGTCTTGCATCATGTGTTGTAGTTCAGTCATTTCAGGTACATATGACTCTTGGTGGCCCCATTTGGAGTTTTCTTGGCAAGGACACTGGAGTGGTTTGCCATTTTCTTCTCCGGCTCATTTTACTGGTAAGGAAATGAAGGCAAATAGGGTTAAGTGATTTGCTCAGGGTCACACAGCCTGGAATTGTCTAAGGCTGGATTTGAACTCAGGTCTTCCTAATTCTAGACCTTTGCAATCTTTCCACTTTGCCACCTAGCAGCCCATGTCTTACATCATAGCTGTCTCCATTATGTTGAGAATAAGGGTAGTGACTGGATCTGTGATTTGATCAGTATAAGGAACTCCTAGGTGAGGAAATTCCCTCTCCTAATCAATCAATCAACATTTATTAACCACCTACAGTGCCAGACACTGTGTTAAGCAGTGGGGATAGAAAAAGAGACAAAATATAGTCCTTGCCCTCAAGGAGTTTACAATCTAATAGAGAAGACAACATGTAAATTGGTACCTTTTCTGCAACTTAAAATTTTAGAGAATTATCTACCGCAGGGCTTCTTAAACTCTTTGCACTCACAGACCCCTTCTTTGGTGGTATTGTGTGGCCTTAGGGCATGTGCAGAACAAAGTGTGCATGCTTTGTGTTCAGAACCAAGGTTGCTCAATGCAACATGGGCACGTGCTGCCAGAAACACCTTAGATTCCTTATGTATTGATTTTGAATTAACTTTTGGTCATTTCACATTCAGAAACCTTTTTAATGTTGTCAAATTTTTCATGATCCCATTGTGTCACAACCCACAATTTAAGAAGTACTGAACTGCAGTGACATCAAATTAAAATAGAAAGAGAGCCCACTAAGCAGTACTTACAGATCTCTGTAGTTGTGTATAGACTTGGAAAGCCACATATTAATGTTATCTATGTTTTATTGTATTTTAAAATTTATTTTGTTAAATATTTCACAATTACATTTTAATCTAGTTAGGGGCACTTGGGAGTGTTGGGGCCCATTTTGACACCTCTTTTCTTAACTTTTTTGTTTCTACAATTCTATGCCTCTAAACTCTAATCAACAGTTTAGAAGAAGGGGTTAGAAGAAGGATTTTCTTTCTTTTAAGTGAGTTTTCTCTTAATTGTTCCAAGTCTCCCATATGGCTCCTTTTTCTGCTGTGGACCTTGAAAAGTATTAGAATAGACTGGATATAGTAGCACATGACTGTAATTATGATAATTATTATTTAGATAGTGCTTTTAAGGTTTGTAAAGCACCACTGTACATGTTATTACCTCATTTGATCCTTATAACAACCCTGGGAAATATGTGTTATTACCCTATTTTATAAGAGGGAACAGGTGGAGTAAGGTTGAGTGACTTGCCCAAGGTCACAGAATTAATTTCTGTGTTGGGATTTAAAACTTAAGTCTTCCTGACTCCAGACCCAGAATTCTACCAACTGCACCTGTGTGGGACAGAAACCATACCAAAAAAAAATCGGTACAAAAACTTAGATACCTGAAAGCAGAAATGAGTTTATTGCTTTCTCATGAGAAAGGATACTGCCCCTTGTTGCCCTAATGGTGCCAGCCAGGGAAGTACAAATTAATTCTGGAAAGCAAGGTTCTTTTATACCCTAACTCTAGCCCTTGCCTCCCTAACCTCCTTCCCCTTATCCAATTGGCTGGACTTCAGGGGGCACAACCTATTCATGTGAATCTTCCCCAGCAACAAAGAACAAAGGACAAGAAAAGATGGGAAGTTTTGCAAGAGTGCATGGTTTAGGTTGTGTTGCAAAGCATGGTTATTCTGTAAGGGAGTAAACTGTGTTTCAGTAATACAAAAACTATTAACCCTTTTGAGAAGGCTTCACTTCAGAGAAATCATCCCTCACATGCCTATATCCTATCAAGTACACTAGGCTGTCTCTTCTAGCTAGAGGAGAATGAGTCCTTCCTCCACTTCAGCCCCACACAGCAAAAAGTCTGTTAAGAATAACAGTATCAAGGAGCGGCTAGGTGGTGCAGTGAGTAGAGCACCAGCCCTGAAGTCAGGAGTACCTGAGTTCAAATCTGGCCTCAGACACTTAACACAAAAAAACTAGCCATGTGATCTTGGGCAAGTCACTTAACCCCAACT
>CM053599.1:137067866-137083142 GCA_028646575.1 Pseudocheirus occidentalis | reverse complement strand
TGCTCTATTCACTACGCCACCTAGCCACCCCATGTGTCAGGTTTTAAACTTCAATCTTCTTAACTCTAAATTTTACACTCTTTGCCCCTGTATCATCTAGCTACCTTAATCCCTGCTGCTTGTGAGGCCATGACTGATGAATTACACTTAAGTTCTAGGATTTTGTACTTTCTCAGTCAGGTCCAACTCTTCACGACCTCATTTGGGGTTTTCTTGGCAAAGATACTGCAGTGGCTTGCCATTTCCTTCTCTAGCTCACTTTACAGATTAGAAAACTGAGGCAAACAGTGATTTTCCCAGGGTCACACAACTAGTAAGTGTCTGAGGACAGATTGGAGCTCTGAAAGATGAGTCTTTCTGAGTGCAGGTCCTGCATACTATCCACTGAGTCACCTAGCTGCTCAGAATTCTGGGCTACAGGAGGGCTAAAGTCCATTGGGTGTTTGCACCATCTGGCCCCATATAGTAAACTCTCCAGGAGAAGGGTCCAGATCCCCAACTGAGAAGGACTGAACTTAATCAACCAGACTGGAAACTAAACAAAGTCAGCTCCTGTGTTTATCCATGTAGGATAGGATCTGTGAATGGCAGCTCCTAGCTTGGGCAATGTAAAGAGACCTAGTTTCAAGAAAAAACAAAAACACAAGAGTCAGGAAAAATCAGAGAATGGGTAACAAATATAGATGAACAAGCACAGAAAACAAAGGATTAAGAGGGAAAGAGACTTGTGTGTGTGTGTGTGTGTGTGTGTGTGTGTGTGTGTGTGTGTGGTGGTTTGTCTTTTGTTCTAGAAGAGGACCATGGCATCAGTGAAATGATGACATGACTTGCAGTTGACTTTGATTTGAGGGAGAGATGTAGAGATGTGCAAGGTCACCAGCCTCACTTTCTCCTCCAGAGCCATCTGGGTCCAGGGGCCAGATGTTCATCAGGAGGACTGGAGATGGCCTGGGAAATAGTGGCTGACATTGACGCTTTTGAGCTAAGGTCTTTTCAGGTTCTTACTTTGAGTAAGTGAATAAATCTCTTTAAGAAGTGAGTCAAAGGATGGCCCCTTTAATTAAAAAAAAAAATCAAACTGGCAGGGGAAGACCCTCAGGGTTACTGGCCAAAACAGAACCAGTTACTGTTTACATTCATTCTGGGTCAGGAGGGCCCAAAAAAACAACCATTAAATGGTGCTCAGGCAGGAACCTATTGCTGATTGTTGTCCAATCCATGAGATCCAGAGTGAATTGGGTTTAAGGCTTGGTCTTTGAGAAAGAAATCCAGCCAGTAAACCCCAAGTTAACTAGGTAGCTTTTGGCCGTCAAAATTTGCTTCCTCAGGGCAGAACATGAAGAGGAGAGGAGAGGAGAGGAGAGAAGGGGAAGGGATGGGAGAGGAGCAAGGTGAGTTGCCCAACTGGAACTGGCCATCGGGGTCTCCATTCAGGCAACTGGGACTACTCACAGTTTGTAGTTTGTCCTTAGTTGTCAAAGAGGACCATGGGAAAGAGACACATAGACAGAAAAGAGAGAAATAGCCTGAGAGAGAGAGAGAGAGAGGGGAAGGACATCCATCCTAGCAATTAGAGGAAGAGGCCTTGGGGAAGGGCCTGTCAAACCTCAGAGGAAGTAATTCTTCAGAGAAATAGATAAGGAATGTGGTTGTGTTTGCATGTGTGGAGGGGGTGGGAGGGCAGAGGATATTTCTTTGGATATGAGCTTTTTCCCAAAAGAGAGGAGACAGGCTAGCTATTCCAACAATCTTAGAATAGTCTGGGTCATTGAAATATGTGAAGGAAATGGGGGCGAATGGTGTAAAGGGAAGAGAGACCCTCATAAACAGACAAAATGAAAGAGAAAAGGATTATCCTCTTCCAAGTTCTGCTGAAGAGAGGAAGGTGGGGCAACCAAGGGACATAAGCCACTAGTCCCAGTTCATTAGAGAAACAGGGACTCTTTCTCTTTTGGGACAAAGTTCATCCCCCCATCCTTTGTTCTCTGGGATCCCTAAGACTAATTTTGGGAATTTGATATGATTCAAGTGTGAATCATTTGTAAGATTATCTGTATGTCTTTGATTTATTTACATCTTTATCAAATTTGTTATTTACATCTTTTTTTTAGGTGTGGCTGCTGTGAGGTTAGACCCCTGGCCTAGTAAAGGTTTTATAAGCTTAGCACCAGAGGTCAGTGATATCCAGGGAAATTCTCCATGACTATTAAGCTGGTGGCTCTGGGGCCACCATGCCCTACAAAGTGAGGATTCAGGAGGTAGGTAAAGCAGGCAGCAAGCATATAACCAGAGATTTGGCCATGGGAAGGAGGGAAAGATATAGGAGCTGATAGAAAATTGTTCATACCAAACGTAATATGAACTGCCACTCCTTTAATGATCCTAGTTATGTTAGAATTTCAATAATGCCCTAACATTCCTACTCTTAAGATAGTTACTCTCAGATTAGGTTGATCTGAACCATACTCTAACTCCCCGATCCAAAGATTTTACTTTGTAAAGGAACCCAGAACAGTCTGGATCCCAGCTTTTAATGTCCTTACCTTCTATTGGGATTCATGGCATGAAGGGCAAAACATCCAGAATGAAAGTAGTTTTCCTTACCAGGATTGCGAAGGACCACTAGGGTCTCATGACCAGGCCTTGCTACCTCATAATTACCTTCTCTCCTCTCCTCCTAAAAGTTTAAGAAGCTTTTGCATGGGTCTTGGAGTTGGGAAATCCACTGTACTCTACACTTGTGGAATATCCCCCACCCCCATCCCCATTCCTCCCCACCCCCAGGGTGGCAGGTTTGCTACCCTGTTATTTCAGTTAAAGATGCTTTATTCCTCAACTCATGGCGCTGATTTATTTCAGGACTTGGCAGAGTTAGCACAGAGTGGGACCAGACTTCTCTTCTGACCTTTAGTCGGGGCTGATCATTACTGGGGTCTGATACCAAATCAGGCTCACAGAGGCATGAGTGATTACCTGGCCTATGATGGTAAGGGAGAATGGGAATCAGAATTGTTATAATTGACCAGCAGGATTAATTGGGCTAAAGGTCCCCCCAAAAGAGGAAACTGACTGCTAGTGGTTGAGTTTTGTTTGGAGGAAGTTGTATCATTTAGAAAGGACCTTTTCAGTGAAACTGAGGGGTTGGAAATAGGAACGTACCTCATCATTTTTCTGTCTTTGCACGAAGCAGACAGCTTGAGAGAGCCCTTTACTTCTTCTGCCCAAGGCAAAAGAGGAAGAAACAACTTAATTGGGGTTGCAGCCTTTTTGCTAATGCAAGAAGCATCTTCCTTCAGTCTTTAGTGAGCCATATGTGCTCTTAAAATCCTAGCAGGTATAGAACGTCAGAGTTGCCTTTGACTTGAGAGTTCATCTAGCCTGTGCCTTTCCTCCACTTTTTTTTTTAAGAGGAGGAGACTCAGGCCCACATTGGTGGGGTAACTTGCCCAAGATTACCAAACAACATCATGCTGAAGAAGTCTTTTGTTCTAGATTTTCCTAGTCTAGTGATTGGCCCAAGATCACACAGTAAGTGAGGTGGAATATGGACCCAAGTCTTCCTGCTTCCAAATCTATCCACTATGCTGCTCTGCCACTCATTCTTCTATTCAATTGGGTCGTTAAAAAAGGGGGGAGTGGGAGGAAAAAAGCTAGGTGGTGCAGTGGAAAGAGTTCTGGTCTTGGAGTCAGAAAGATGAGTTATCCTGAGTTCAAATCCAGTCTCAGATACTTACTAGCTGTGTGACCCTGGGTGAGTCACTTAACCCGATTTGCCTCAATATCCACATCTGTACAATGAGATGGAGAAGGAAACAGCAAACCATTCCAGTATCTTTGCCTAGAAAACCCCAAATGGGGATATAGAAAGTCAGACAAAGAAATGACTGAACAACAACACGAAAGAAAAGGTTAGGGCCAGACCTCTGAGCCTCATTTTCTTCATTCTGGGGATCATTGATTTGGAACTGGAAAGGGTCTTAGAGGACAAGGAGTCCAAATCCCTCATTTTACAGATGAAAATACATTGAGGTTTAGAAAGGTTAAGCCATTTGCCTGAGGTGGTCCAGCTAGTAAGTGTCAGAGACAGGGTTTGAACTCAGATCATCCTGATTTCAAGTCCAACACTGTATCCACTATGCAATGCTGCCTTTGAATAATGATAATAATAATAATAATAATAAATACACTATCTGCCTCCTAGAATTGTTCTGAGTATCAAATGAGACAGGGATGCACTGTGCTTTGTAAATGGGAAAGACTATAGAAAAGTTAGCTATGGGGGTCCCTCCTAGACAACTGTCATTTGAAGAAGATGAAAACAGAAGGTAAGTTCCTGTCTACAAAACCAAGTAATTTCTGTCTGCTTTTGAAATTCAGACAGGGAGCTCTGGCAGACAGACCATAATGGCAGCAATAAACTGAGGTGACCTCAATTGAAATATGCAGATGTTTTCAGTTGACAATGTATGTGTAAACACTGTGTAATTAATACATCTGGTAAGGGTATATCCTGTTTACTTCCAAGCTTACCTTCAGATGACAGATATTACAGATACACCTACACAGATATAGTAATACCTCCTTTAGCCCTGAGGGAAAGAGATGTTCCATATAAGTGATTTTTCCCAAATTGTTTGCATTTTTTAAATAAATTTTTATTTTTCAATGATCAAGCATTTGCTTTTTTCTCCCTCCCACCTTGCCCCACTCACTGGTGGAGAAAAAAGAAATACAGAACCTTCTTGTATAAGTATTGTCAAACAAAACAAATTCCCTCATTGGCTAAATCCAAAGATGCATTTCTCATTTTACATATTAGTGACTTGCCCAGGTCATACATTTAGTAAGTATCTGAGGCCAACTTTGAACTCAAGTCTTCCTGACCCCAGGTCCAGCATGCCATCCCCTAAACCATCTAGCTGCCTCTAAATGGATCTGTAATCCCATCAATTTGGATGTTTCCTTCTATGATACAAACTACCACCCTTCTACCTCTTGTCCTTCCTGTGAGACTCTTGTTGACCCCCCATGACAGGTCCATTCAACACATTAGAGGACGTCTTCACTTTCTTTGGACATCAGTGGAGCACTCTCACTACTATGTGATGACTCCCTGGTCTCATTATCTCATTTCCTTTTCCTGAATGACATCTTTTACTTCTGTTCTTCAAGGGCTCCTCATTGGTTATTGCAGCTTGCTCCCAGTCATCATTTGATTCTCCATTGTTCTCTGTGTGATCCTTAAAGTTTTTTCCCTTCAGAGACTGTTGATGTCTATATCTCCCTGTTACTAAGCAGAATATCAGTGTTCAAAGGACCACTTTGTTTCCATCAGAAGCTCAAAGTCATTAGCTTTGCAATTTCCAAAGGCAATCAACCTATCTTCCCCCTGTTCTACTCAGAACCCAACTCATTTTTCCATGTCTGTTCCAGTTATATACATATATATGTGTGTGTGTGTATGTATATTGATAGTTGGGCTCCATTGGTTTCAATTTTGATGGAAATCTTTATTTTTTGTTTAATAATATTTTCTTTTTTTCTAATTACATGTAAAACAATTTTCAACATTTTGGGGGGAATGATTTTGAGTTCCAAATTTTTCTCTCTTCCTCCTTTCCTTTTTTTCTCTCCTTCCCCCACCTCTTCCCCAAGATGGCAAACAATCTGACACAGGTGGTACATGTAAAACATTTCCACATTAGTCATGTTGTGAAAGAAGAAACAGAACAAAAGAAAACTCCCCCCTGCCCCCCCCAAGTGAAAATACTGTGCTTTGATGTGCATTCAGACTCCATCAGTTCTTTCTCTGGATGTGGACAGCATTCACTATCTTGAATCTTTTGGAATAGTCTTAGATCATTGTATTGCTGAGAAGAACCAAGCATTATTGCTGTTGCTATATACAATGTTCTCCTGGTTCTGCTCACTTCACTTTGCATCAGTTCATGTAAGTCTTTCCAGGTTTTTCTGAAATTTGTTTGCTCATCATTTCTTATAACACAATGGTATTCCATCACAAGCGTATGACACAGTGGTTCTCAACCTCAACTATGCTTTAATACTTGTATGTGGGCATATCTGCATGTGGGTGGACTCGCCTGGAGACAAATAGAGGAGCAGTGTCTCATTTCCTAAGACCACAGGAAATATGTGTTTTCAAGTGGTTTTAGGTGACCCCATTTGAGAATATTGAGAATTGCTGATGTAATAGAACTTGTTCAGCCATTCCCTAATGGATGGGCATCCCTTCAATTTCCAGTTCTTTGCCACCACAAAAAGGGCTGCCATGAATATTTTTGTACACATAGGTCTTTTCCCCTTCTTTATTATCTTTTTGGGATATAGACCTAGTAGTTGTAGTGCCGGATCAAAGCATATGCACAGTTTGGTTTTCCTTTGAGCATAAATCCAAATTGTTCTCAAGAATGGTTGGAACAGTTCACAACTCCATCAATAATACATTAATGTGTCTTCTCCAACTTTTATCATTTTTGGTAGAAATCTTTCTGAAATAGAGTACATACTTCCACATTTTCTTATCATCTGTCATTTGTGACAACAGGAAGGAGCAGGCATCCTTTTTTCAGAGGCTGGGCTAGGTAACCCAGCCTCTTGGAACTTGGCAGGAGCTCACTTTCAAGACAAGATTCTTTTCAGTTACCCTCAGGATCATTTTTGTGTAAAGGTCACTTGCCCAGAGAGCAAATATCACAAGAAATTAGATATTCGTTCTCTTTATGCATGAGAGACTGGGAGGGAAAGAAGGAGAGATACAAGGCTACAAGTCTCAGCTGCAGGAGGAAATTTAGGCTATGTAAAAAATCAAAATATATCAATAAAATTTTATTTCAAAATAAAAGAAATCCACTCACTTGATTCTTCTATTGTCCTCTATTAAAATAATACCTGGTGTGTGTGTGTGTGTGTGTGTGTGTGTGTGTGTGTGTGTGCAGTGCCCTGGAGTCAGGAGGACCTGAGTTCAAATCCAGCCTCAGACACTTAACACAAAAACTAGCCGTGTGACCTTGGGCAAGTCACTTAACTGCAATTGTCCTCCAAAAAAGCAAAAAATTAAAAAAATTAAAAATGTAAAAAAAAAGGAAAATCTTTGTAACAAATACACATAAAATAATACCTGGGGGGAGGAGTAATCCAAGGATCATATACTCCAACTTCTTAGTTTACAGATGTGGAAACTGAGACTTAGAATGACTCTTGCCCAAAGGTCATGGATTATTTAAATTACAAGGCCAGGGTCTAAACTCAGGACCCCTGACTCCAGAACCAATGCTCCTTACCTTCATTCTTCAGAGACTCTGGTTATCCAAGTCTTTCTGCCATTCAAAATTCCCCCAGGTCAAGTTGCCCCTCTATGTAAACATCCCCAAGCAATACATTTAGATTGATATCAGTTTTCATTTATTCATTTTTCATAGATGTGTCAACCGGACAACTGAATAAGAAAGGGTTTTCCTAATCAGTCTGATAACTTAATGGGTTTTTGAGCCCATGCCTGGAAGGTTCCCACTCCTTGTCCCAACATCCTCCTGGCTTCCCCAGCTTTCCTTCAAATCACAGTTAAAATCCTACCTTTTGCAGGGCTTTCCTGGTCTCTGCAAGTTCTAGAGCATTTCTCTTTTATCTTATCTGTATCCTTGCCTGTTGCCTCCCTCTTTAGATGGTGCACTTCTGGAGAGAAGGGACTGGGTTATGTTTAGCCTTTCTTTGCATCTCCAGCCCTTCCCACAGTGCTTAGCATATCTTGTTGTTGTTCAGTCATTTTCAATCATGTCTGATTCTTTAACTCTTCATGACCCCACTTGGGGTTTTCTTAGCAAAGAAACCTGGAGGGGTTTCCTTCTCCAGATCATTTTACAGATGAGGAAACTGAGGCTTATTTTACAGAGAAGAAACTGAGGCAAACAAGGTTGAGTGACTTGCCAGGGTCACATAGCCAGTAACTGTCTGAGTCCAGATTTTAATTCAGGAAAATATCTTCCAGATTCTAGCCCAGACACTCTATTCGATGCACCATTTAGCTTAGCTTATGGTAAGTGTTTAATAAATGTTTGTTGACTTGACTGATCAAATTCAATAAGTTCTTCCAACAGCCTGATGGAATTACAGAGTATTTAGCTTTTTGATGAAGACAAGAGTTGTGGGAGTAAGCTGCAGGTAAGGAAGGGGAAAGGCAAGGAATGTAGTCTTCAACAGCTGCAGGGAAAAAGTTAAAGAACAAACCTCCTTTGGGCTAACTCTTGCTTTTTAAAGGTCCCCCAGATCCTTCAACCAGCTGGTTGCCAGAAATGCCCTAGGCCTGCCAGTGGCCTTCATCCAAAGACTCACACCCTATAACTTCAACAGATTGATTGAGGAATTTTAATTTGAACCGTCCACCAACAATGGCCCACATTATGTTATTAGGTTGATTAGGTAACTCCTCCTTCATGCTCTATTATAAGTCGTTTAGGAAAACTTTCCAATGACTCCTTTAAACTTTCTTTGTTTTTTCAACAAGTATTTGCTAATGTAATGGAGAAAACAAAGTCTCAGGGAGCTTCTGTTTCATGTAGAGGTTCTGACCTTGCCTTCTTTGAATTAAAAAAAATTATATTCATATTTCAATAAAATTTGTTTCCATAATAATCCTTTGATTTCACTCATTTAAAACTATTATTCTTAGAAGGGATTCATAGTCTTCACCTATACTGTCCAAGGGGTCTATGACTCCTGAAGGGTTAAGAACCCCTGTATTAAAGGAAAGCAACTGGTACATAGAAAAATATATGTAATGTACAAAGTGGATGCAAAATAATTTGTGTGTGGGGGGAGAGGATACTAGCAACTAACTCGGGATCCAGATAGACTTTCTGCAGGAAATGACACCTGAGATGAGTCTTGAAGGAAGGGATTCCATGATGCAGAAGTGAGGAAGGAGCCCATAACAGCCTTGGAAGATAGTTTGTGCAAAGACCCAGCCAATAGGGATGAAATGTGGAGTGTTGTGAATAGCAATTAGGCCAATTTGGCTGGAATTTAGAGTATATGAAGAGTAATATGCAATAATTCTGAAAATGTAGGCTGGAAAGTCAGCGAGAAGGATTAGTATTTCATCTTCCTTAAGTAAGGAAGTGGTGACGCGGTCAAACCTATGCTTTAGGAATATTGATTTGTCTGCTGTACAGATGATGGATTGGAAGGGTGGGGAGGGGGAGAGGAGAATAGATTTCAAGAGACAAACTAGGAGCTTATTGGGTGAAATAAAGAGGTCCTGAAACAGGGTGGTTGCTGTGTGAATGGAGAAAAAGGGTGTATGTGTTATTTATACTTGAGTATTAATTTTGCTGAGATCCATCTCACCTTGACATGGTGGAAGAGGTTTTGATAGGGGGAAGACATAAGTCCAATAATACTTGAAGATCCCTAGTCTGTGTTTTTGTGGGAGCTCGGGGTAAAGGCAAATCTCTGGGAAGATGGGGAACAACAATAAGATTCCTGGGTCCATGGTGGTAGTGGAGGAACAGGGCAAATTTCAGATATCAAAGATCAGTGTAATAGGGCTTCTCTGAGAAGCTTTTTTGATGGAATCCTAATAAAGCTGTCTTCCAGCCCCAACATTCTAAGTTTCTTATGGGCCCCACTGAACAGCAGGCGTATCTTGATTTAACCACATAATCTGGCTTTAACCACACCTCAGGCCACCAGACTCAATATAGCACTGCCCCTAGCTAGCCTAGCCACTGCCCCCAGATCCAATTCACATATTTGAAAAGATGTGTTCTTGCACCCAACCACAATCAAATCATCCATTTAGCCCAAGACAGGACCACAATACCTAACTCTCCTTCTTGACCAGACAGGGCCCCAATGGTTAGCCAATTAGAAAACAGCACAACCTGGGTGTGTGACCACTGAACCATAGAACAGACCCCTCCCCTAAATACCTAACCCCTTAACCCCTCTTGCCTTTTTAATATTCATTATTTCTGTTGTGAAATCAGCATCCTTATACTATAAATTTGCCTGCTAGTTCCCCTTGGAACCTAGCCCTCTTTTACAAGGCATCAATTCTCAATAAATGCCTGCACTTGGATTAGAGGGGGTCTGACTTTGAATTCTTTGAGGTGGTGTTGCCATATGAAACCGAAACATTTTGAGCATGCTCAGTTTGCTTAGCATGGGGCCCAATGCTTCTACTCCCAAATGGGTGGGGAAACGTCTTTATGAGTGGCTGCCTGGGTCTTTAAAACTGGCAAGGCTTGAACATGCCCCTTTTATCTCTTTTTGGCTATTCTTATGTGAGGTCTCCAGCATGGACACCATACTGAACTGGAGTAGGGACTCACCTTTCCTCTGCCCTCCTTCTCTTACCCCCTGTTCCAAGAAACCGATTGGGGAGTGTTTGTTTCTGTTCTGTGTGGTTTGTCCTCAGTTTCAGGTGTCAGAGTTGGTCCTCGAAGGTGAGGAGTTCGAGCCATGGTGACCTTGGAGGCAGGCTTGAAGTCAGGGTGGTACAAGCAGCTCACTTGGCATGGAAGCCCTAAGAAGCCAGGGTGGCTGGGACTTAAGTATGAGGGAAATTTTGCAACTGGGTCTGTGCTCTATGAGAACTCAGCTAAACTACAAATCTAGTCCTCTTCCTCTCCCTTGACAATGAGATGGCTCTAAGAAAGGATGAGAAAGATTACACCTCCCACAAGTTGGGGGAGTACGTTTGTATATTTGCGATTGTGCCTTTTGAAGTAAAAAATATTCTTTGTAAAAGCTCACTGTGTTACGTAGGTTTGGTATGAAATTTATTCAAATAATAACTGTATCTAGATATCCCTCCTCTATCCCTGGAGAAGCTGTCAAGTCTTTTTCGGGCCAGATGCTAAAGGGCTTTAAAGGTGCCGAGCTGAAGAGTTTGCATTTTATCCTGGAGATCCTCCCTGAAGTTTTCTGAACATGGTGAATAGCTTGGTCAGATTTGTGCTTCAGCAATGTTACTATGCAGGCTGTATTGGACGATGGAGTGTGTGTGTGTGTGTGTGTGTGTGTGTGTGTGTGTGTGTGTGTCTAGGAGTACATCAGGACCTATGGAAAGCTATGAGAACTGAAGAGGACCTGAGAAATCTAAGGCCTTCATTTTCCAGATGGCTCAGAAAAGCTAAACAATGTTCTCACAGCCACACAATTAGGTGTAACGTCAGGGCCAAGATTTGCTTCAATTCTCCAGACTCCTAATTGTGCATTTGGGGAGCTTCTCAGCCCAGTTTCTAGAGAGCCTAGGGAGAATCTCACCCACCAGTGGGTCTGCTAAACTGGAAGGCAAATAAAATGAGTAGCCAAACTGAAAAGTAATGGAATTTATGTCCCATTGACAACAGTTTCCATTTCTCAGGGTGCAAATTTATTTTTTCTGGCCCAATCAGCAGCATCCTATGGTTGGTATACAAAGCTTAACTAACCAGTGAAGTGTTAGGTTCCCATATTTGATAGGGTTATTACTGAAACCTATACCAGTTCCTAGATCTGGTGGTCTTAAGAATATTGTGAAAGAGGGGGAAAGCCTCAGGTTTCAGACCTGGATTATTTGAGGCAGATGAGAAGCCTTGCCAGCATGTCACCGTCAATATGGAGGTTTTCAGTCACATGTGATATTTCTAGAATGGCCTTGTTTGCTTACTGCTTTCAGAGCATTCTTGCAGAGCTGAGATTTAATGTATACAATCCACGCTTAAGGTGTAGGATTGAAACAAGAAGCATTATGGAAATTCTTGGAAGAGTACATAGGCGTCTTTGAACCTATGGAGCTTCTGAGAGCGAAGGCTGATGACATTTTCCATATGGAACACTTTTGTCCCTGTAACTCCTGGTAAAGCCTGTGGTGATTTCACCCATGGATAAGGTCAATCCTGTCTCTTTCTTCCCAATGTCCCCTATCACAGAAGCCTCCCAGGTCCCTGGGTATAAGACTTATTTTGATATGCAATATCTAAGTAGCTCCCTGACAAGCTAGGCTGCAGAGGGAAAGCATCAACCAAAGCCATGGGAGGTAGTGACAGCTCCAGCTTCCTAGAGCCAAAGAGGGCTGGAAGCCAAGCCTTCCCCTGGAATGATCTGTTACCATCTTGGCATCAAGGTCAGTGATCAGCAGGAGGGCTATGCCTAAAGCAATGTGAAAACAGGCATATCTGAACAACAATCTCTTTTCTCTAACCAGTCTCCACCTTGTCAGAATCTCTGGCTCTTAGGACAATCTCAGAGTTCAATCCTCTTTTTTTTTTTTTTAAATTCCATTATGAGATGTTACATGTCTTATAGTAGAACCTTACAGTTTTTTTTTTTTAGGACCCAAGCAAGCTTCCTGTCCTATCTGGGTTCTGAGCCTGGAACTGGGGGGGATGGGAAAGGAGGTAGAATGTTATTTAGCATCAATTGCTATTTCTTTTGTATTCATGAAACAGAAAACAGAAAAAACTGAAAAAAGATCTCCATCTGGCACCCAGAGATGTTATTAGACGGTCAATTGTTTCTAGGTCAGACTTTATTACCGATTCAATTGTTTTGTTGTTGCCGCTTCTGCTGCTGTAGGCATTGTAAATATAGATGTGTCACATTGGTACTAAGCAACTCACTTCTCCTGGGGAGAGAGGTTCCAAAAAGAGATTCACATTTTTAGTTAGACCAAACTGTTAAGAAGACTGGTTTATTTCAGAGAGAGCAGCTAACAGCCTTGGCTTTGCAAAGGATTTTTTTGTTTTGTTTTTTGTGGTGGTGGTGGTGGTGGTGGTGTTTTTGGTGGGGAAAAGGTATACTAAGACCAGCCTTATTTGTGGGGGAATATGAATATCTCAGGGGTTCTTAATCTGGGGTCTATCATCCCCATTTCAGGGGGTTTTATAAACTTGGATAGGAAAATAATTAAATATTTCAATACAAGTAGTTTCCTGTGTAATCCTATGTATTTTAAAACATATATTCTGTAAAGAGCTTCACCAGACTGCTAAAGGGGCCCCATGACATTGAAAAGATTCAGAGCTCCTGGCATATATGGTATAATTTCATGGAAACCAGAAAATTGATATAAAAATGATAGCCCACTCATATATTATTTTAAGGTTTGCAAAACACTTTACACACATATCTCATTTGAAATAGGTCCTACAGGTATCATTATCCCTGTTTTATAGGTGAGGAAAATGAATCTTTGTAGAGTTTAAGTGGTCCACACATGGCTAAGAAGTGTCAGCAATGGGATTCAAACTCAGAATTTCCGTTCTGTAAGATTAGCATTCTAAAAGATTGAGTGATTGCTCAAAATCACATGCCACTAAGCATCAGTTAGTAGCAAAATTGGAATTAGATCACAGGTTTTCTCATTCTGGATTTACTGTTGTTACCCTGATACTCTACCCTAATAGCTTGGTCTACTGGGGCCGAGGCAGTTCCTTCTCCCACTCCACATAACTTCTTTTCTTCAGCAGAGGCTTCTGGATACATATATAGAGAATCTTAGGAATCTGCTGTATCCATTCTCTTCCACTGTTAGCATCATTGGGATGCTTTGGACCAGGAAGGAAGCATTTGCATATTTCAGCCCTGTTGGTGCTGCATTCTGTATTTAAGCATAAAGAGACAATGATGTCTTTGCAGCTAGATAGCTTGGTGGTCAGAGAACTAGGTCTGGAGTCTGGAAAGCCTGAATTAAATTCTGACCTTGGACACTTTCTAGCTGCATGACTTTAAGAAAGTAATTTCACCCTGTTTGCCTCAGTTACCTCATCTGTCAAATGAGCTGGAGAAGGAAATGGCAAAGCATTACAGCGTCTGTGCCAAGAAAACTCCAAGTGGGGTCATGAAGAGAACAACAACAATAATCAGAGGAACAGAGGTGGTGATGAGTGAGTTTCCAACTCCTCACAACTCTGTAGAAGTGTAACAATAAAATGGCAAAGAGAAAGTCAAGTGAGGTGGGACTCTTGGCTCTGCGAGGTAGTATGGCTGTGGTAGCTTGAGCCACAGAACAATAGGATGGACCCTGAGAACTCTTGGGTTCCTCTTGTCTATGTATATTTTATCATCCTGGAAAGGTGCCCAGCAGAGTCTACAATGTGTGGTGATTCCCTTAGGGATGTCTTGTGGAGGTATAGTTGTGGTGATGAGCTTGAAAGTTTCACAAGGAAGTTGGCCTGTGATGATTCTCTGCCTAAAATCCTAACATAAACTCTATAGCTAATAATCAAGTCAAGTCAATAAACATTCATTAAACACTCTATATGTATGTACCAGGAATTTTACTCAAGCTTCTATGCGATAATTTCCTCCCTTCAATGGAGGTCCAGTAGGGACTAGAAATGTGAGGCCCTTTCCCATCTCAACCACTGGGCCTCCAGGACAAAGTTTGAGTCCTCATCATAATATTCAAGAGGTATTTTTGGAGATATACTGGAGAACATGATTCCCCTTAAAGCATACCTTGAGATCGCTATTCTCCTAAACATTTGTCTTAGAGATAGCACTGTCAAGACTAAGTATACTGAGGCATTTTCCCATGTCCCTTTGGTAATGTCTACACTACAGCCAGAAGTCTACCTCTCCTACCCCCAGCCTCCAAGTCAATCAGTGAGCAAACATTAAGTGCTTACTATTTACCAGGCATTGTGGGTATAAATCTGAAAAAGAAAGATAGTCCCTGCCTTCAAGGAGCTTGGAATCTAATGGGGGAAGACAATATACAAAAGAGAGTTGAAAAGGGGTAGAAGGGAAGGGGGGGGGCCTGGTGAAGTCAGAAAAATCCTAACTAGTGTAACTATGTGAGAAATGAGGACATAGATGTTCTGGACCCTCTTCTTAAATAGAGGTTTTGGATTTCATGGCTCTACCCTTCAATCAGAGAGGCTGAGGGTAGTGATGAGTGATTCTCCAGTTACTTAAGAGGAGAACTAAGAAGCCCTTTGAAGATGTCTTAGTATCTGCTCCTCTTTGGTGTTTCTGGAGTATTAACAGACCTATCTTCTGGGTTCTATCTACCCTTTGTGTTAAATCAGTCAGTGGTGGGGGTGGGGGGAGACAGAGGGTAGGTACAGTGGCAGCTAGCATTCCTCTGCTCCCTGTTATTGGTTGGCTGGTTTGTCAATCACCATCATGCTAAGCAGAACTAGCATAACAACCAATTAAAACTGACACTGACTGGCAACAGTTAGCTAACCCCCAAAGAACTGTGCCAGCCAATTGCATTGGTAGAAAGGAGAAAATGTGGTCTCCTCCCTCTACATTTTTATGTGCCTC
>CM053599.1:137049260-137067366 GCA_028646575.1 Pseudocheirus occidentalis | reverse complement strand
TCCTCTCATTCAAGTCCTCTCCCACTTCAAAATTTCACCTTTTGAAGTATCATCTCTTCCTAATTAATTGATCCTGAACCCTCTATGTACACATATATACCCATGCTCAGATATGTATTCATACACATATATACCCTCCTATATAAGGGGTACTTTGCTTTTAAATTTTCTAAGACCCTTGGAGGCTTGACTTAAATTTGTCAGACCTAAATGAATATTCTTAGAATATTCTTCCATCCACCAAATAATAGTTTCTCCATCTCTAGACTAGCACCTTCTCTTTATTTCAACAGATAGTTCCCCTTCATGCAAATGCTACGTTTTTTTATCTGAGCTTCTTTATCTGAGCAGTATCCTTTACTATGGTGTACACAGAGGACACCACAAGACTAAATTCATGTGCAATCGATGACAATTTTGCCTTTGTATTTTCTAACTGTTTTTATTTTCATCTGCCCATCTAGTGGTTCATGCTTATGAGATGGCTTACTGGGTTTGTATGCTGCCAGCCATGGTGAAAATATAAGGATCACTACTGAGCACAGGGAGAGACATAGTATCACTGTCTGCAGACACCCAGCTATTGATGAGAGATGCCTCTCAGCTTCCCACCACTGTTTACACTACCTGAATTATATCATACAGCACCTGATTTGTGTCAGAATTTTTGCAATTTTCTTGGAATGCAAATTTCTTTCAGAATTCTTTATGTAAAGTTTAATTTTCATAATATGAATTTACTTAAAACTGAGAACTGTCAATATTGCTTAATGTTTATATCTCCAGCACAGAACCTGGCAGATAGTAGGGGCTTAATAAATGCGTGTTAAATTGAATATTTATTGAAGTTCATCTTCTTCCATAATTGCAAGATATGAAGGATCCAGCCCTAGGCCTTGGGCTTCTCTGACTCAAACTTGGTTTCCCGACTTTGAAGCTGATCCAGGGGACCTAGGACTTTTACCTTTGACCACTTTCCAACCTTTCCACCTCACTGAGCCAAAACTCACGGCTGAGCCTCCTGGACCCTTATAACAATGAGTTCAGAGCTCTACTCTCAGAGAATCCTAATTACATCTCCCAATTTGTTCTGATTACAACCATTGTAACTAAATGCCTGATCTGGTATCTCTTCTTTCCTTTCCTTCTGCAGGAATGAGGTCTCCAAGGCAGCTAGGTGATATGGTGGATGGAGCTCTGCATCTAGAGTCAGGAAGACTCGAGTTCAAATCTAGCCTCAGATCCTTACTAACTGTATGACCCTGGGCAAGTCATTTAACCTCTGTTTGCCTCAATGGTAAAATGGGGATCATAACAACACCTACTTCCCCGAATTGTTGTTGGGGATCAAATGGGATAATGTTTGTAAAAAAGCTTAGCACAGTGTCTCGCACATATTAGGTGCAATACAATTGCTTATTCCCTTCCATTTCCCCATACATTTCACAGACAAAGGCACTGTGCTTTCCAGAGTTTATTTACAAGGTGAATGAGTTTATCTGAATGTAGAAATATTTCATCAGGGCAAAATAACAAGAAGTGTTAATTCCTAGCACATCATAGGAGGATCTTAATAAATGCTTATTGATTAATTGATAAAAGAATTTTACCTAGTCCTACACCAAGTGGCAACTAAACTTTCTAATTTAATCTAATCCAATTTCATCTCAGCTTTCCCAGGCCTAATGTGGTCCAGATGATTGTATTAAGGCTTGGTGCAAGCAGCTACCTCAAGGCCTCATACAAAGGCAGTCTTCGTTCCCAGCCTCTGTTGTAGACTTTGTCCAGGTGGACTCTTAGGGCCGAGTCCATTGTCCAAGACCAGGTTAACTCATTTAACCTGGGAAACCTCGGCGTGGCACGGCCGGTGTATAGCATATCATACAGACCACTACCTTTAGAAAACTATTTCCTCTCCTATGGCAGAAAAAAAATGAACAAATACAAATTAAAGTCTCATCTCAAATAGCAAGGTAATCTCTAAGGCATGGAAACCTAGGTCTAAGTCTTACCTCTGACATAGTATATTGTCTGTGTGATTCCGATTTTGCTTTGCTTTTACTTTTACTTTGCTTTTGCTCTCATTTTATTTTTTATTTTTCAAATTCAGTTTCATTTTATCTTAATTTCTTAATTCTCTCCCTCTCATTTCTTCTTCCTATACTCATTAGGGAAAAAGAAAACTTCATTACAAAAATGTATCATCAAACAAAATGTATTCTAGCATCAGCCATGTCCCAAAAAAGGAAGGAAATATAAGAAAATATGTCTGCCTGATTATAGACAAGTCCCTTAACCTTTCATTGTCCCAGGAAACTCATTAAGACTATAAATTTCAGAAGAGTTGTAGATCATAATTAGAAGTTTCTTTATCTGGGATATAGTGAAATTGTACCCTACCTCCAAATAAATTCTTTTTACCTCAAAAATTCAAATAATTCTGCTGAGGTCACCTCTGAAATTCACAATGGTTAATCCATTTCCTTACATAAGATCAAAAATAGGTACTTATTTGATTCTGCCATTACACTTCAGCATTATCATTCAGCAGAATGTACCACGGGAAACTGACCTATATTGTTTATCCTTTTGTCTTGCCTGAGAATGTTAACATCCAACTTTCATATCCCATGCCATGGGGCCTTTATTTCATCCACATTCAGAATATTTTAATTAGCCTCTAATTATTGCTTTTCAACTACTGTATATATTTTGGTGAAGTGGTGTAGTGCCAACATGACATTCATAGCACCCATGGTATCTAGGAATATGTCAGTGTAATTCTGAATTGAAAAATATAACAGACTCCCCATATGTAAGACAGAACCAAAACATTTATTCAAACACCAGAAAGGTGATCCCCAATGCCAGAAAGCCAAATCCATCACAGCAACAAAGAAATCTATATGTAATAACAATGCAGGGGGCACCACCATCCCCAAGCCTTCATCCTGCTAAGGTGTTCCCACAGACATATACTGACAGCTCTCTGCCTGCTTCCTCTCTCTCCCTCAGCTCTAACTGCTCTCACCAACTTCCTCTTAGCTCTCTTCCACCCTTTCTGCTCTACCCATGCAGTAAACTGGCTTTATGTGACTCAAACTCATGTGTCTTAGACTTCCATGTGACTTAATCAGGTCACATGGGCCTATTAATGAATGGGAAAGATCTTCCCATTTATATTGCCATTATAGGTGGTGGTGGCATACATTTTTAAACCCCTTCTCCTAAAAATATAGCCCAACAAGAGGCTTTAAGGAATCACCTAGTACAGGGGTATTGTAAGGTTTAAATGAGATAACTAAGAATGTAGAGAATTTTTTTAAACCTTAAAGTACTATAGAAATACCAGTTAATATTATTTTTGCTGTTGTTATTATTATTATTATTATTATCATTATCATTATCATTATCATTAATCTACCATACCTGACCTTCAGTTTGGTGATGGTTTCTGCTGCTGAGCCTTCTACTGAATTTCTGCTAAGTGTTAAGCAATTTTTTAAATAAAAAGATATTTTTTAAAGTTATGGAATAAAACAAGCATTTCCATAACATAGTATAACAAAAAAGTTGATTGCACATGAAAGGGCAAATCTGTTGTGTACAACTTGCTATTCCTTTGAAATAAAATAAAAATTATAAAGTTATCATGTAAATTTCTTTTTTTTCTTCCCTTCTATAGAGATGGCTATTATTAGACACAAATAGGTATTGATGATAATTTAATATAACATTTTGGCCAAAGTCTGAATTAATCAAACAGACTACTTTGCCTTATTTTACAAAAGAAGTCTGTCTTTCTATGTCAGCCACTCCAGAGACCAAATAAGGCTAGGAGTAGGATTTAAAACATGCATCCAGAGATCATAAATTCTAAACAGACCCAGCTTTGTCTGTGAATATCTCTCCTTATGTTAACAAAGCAAAAGAGGCCTGCTTTATGGCCCTTAAGGACAAGACCCTCAATTCAAGGCATTAACTTGAATAATGAGACTTTTTTAATCTTAAGATTTTCTGGGCATATACCACTTTATGGAATGTTAATGGTAAAGAAAACATAGATATTCTGAATCATAATTTCAATTGACGCTTTGTCATCTCTCTTGTTTTATTGTATTTACCATTTATTGAATTAAGAAAATTCCTTTCTCATACAGCGATTAAACCATTATGGGGATCATAAATGTGTGTGACTCAACCACCCTGAATTGGGATGGTCCTAAAATGTACTTAAGCTCTCTCATCCTTTTGTTCCTCAGTCAGGACTCTAGTCCATCACTCCATGTACAAGTAGTAAAGCTAGCCTTAAGGGAATAATGAATAAATGTTGTAATTTTATATTACCATTTGTTTGTCTCAACCAAACCTTTTCTAGAGGTCGACAGTATATATATATATATAGAATCATTCTGTTGAGGTTTAGGGATGCTAGGAATCCCCAAAATACCCACATGCCAGGTCCTGCCCAAATGAATTTGACCCAAGTCTTCTTTCAGCCAACAAACCCCCCCAAAGTTTATTAAAGATCTGCCCTATTGGGTAGACTCTTAAGGAATCTGGGCATTTGTCATCCTTAAGTGGGTCTGATAGAATCTGAGCAAGGTTGAATCTGAGTGCCTTCATGGAGGCAAGATGGATCTTATATACAGAAAGGCTATGGGAGGGATTTAGGCATGGAAAAGTAGTCTGGGGTGACTGGAGGAGGGATCCAGGTCTGATCCTGATGGGAGTGGTCTGTAGATTGGGGTAACTAGAGGTGGAACTCCAAGAACCAAGAGAATGGAATTTTGGTAGGATCAAGGGTGGGAACTGTGTAGTTTTGATAGTGCTTTGAGTCTTAATGGTAATTACACCCCCTTTTTCAGAGAAATTTTCATTTTCAGGTTTGGCCATTCCAGCCATTTTCCTCATGGCCATCCCCACTCCTACCTCCTTCATGTGCTTGTTAAATCCTTTCCTTTCCATGAGATGCCACTTGCTCAGCAGCTTCTAGAGAAGGACCATGGTGAATTCAGATAATAAGAGGAGGAAAGAAGCCCTGGAAGAGTGGGGAAGCAGTCCTTTCTTCACTGACAGCTGGTTTTGAGGAATGACCACCTCTCCTTTGCTTCTGGGTGTCCTTGGAAAGCCCTGCAGTCTCTTTGTGTTTAGAACAGCTGTTTACAGGATGAAAAATGCATGCAGGAAAACTGGTTGGGCTAAACTCATTGTTAACCTAGGACTATCTTTTGCAATTGGTATATGACATTTCTATTGACTTAAAAAGGAGGAAAAAGGCAGAG
Organism: Pseudocheirus occidentalis; assembly: GCA_028646575.1. Classification (NCBI taxonomy): domain Eukaryota; kingdom Metazoa; phylum Chordata; class Mammalia; order Diprotodontia; family Pseudocheiridae; genus Pseudocheirus; species Pseudocheirus occidentalis. The sequence goes on along the minus strand of CM053599.1, from coordinate 137,062,081 downwards.
TAGCCTGGGTCCTGCAACAAGTTGGGCAAGACTAGAAGTCTCTCACAGATTTGAGAGATCATCTTGTTGAAGCTTCTCATTTTTTTTGTTTGCTTTTTGGAGGGGGGAGAAGCAGGGGAATTGGGGTTAAGTGACTTGCCCAAGGTCACACAGCTAGTAAGTGTTAAGTATCTGGGGCTGGATTTGAACTCAGGTCTTCCTGACTCTAGGGCCAATCTTCTCATTTTTCAGGTCAGGAAACCAAAGCTCATTGAAGTTGAAGGACTTAACTAAGATCAGACGGATGTTATACAGTAGAACTGGGATTCAAACCCAGATCCTATTAGCTCTAAACTAGTACTCTTTTTACACTACTGTGAAAGAGACAGAAAGCTCCTAAGAAGAAAATTCTGAAGACAAAAACAGAAGAAATTCCAACAAGGAAAATAAAATGAGAATTCTTGAGGAGGTCTCTGAAGGGATTTCTCTGGATGCACAGGAAATTCACTTACCTATCAGCTATAATTTTTAAAAAAATATATGCACAGAAGATGCATTTAAGATAGGATGAAATTAAAAGTCTGTTGAATTGTAAGAAAAGTGTCAGGGATACTAAAGTCTGGAATGAACTAAAGAAGGTGATGAAATCTAAGAATAACAAAAACAGGTTTTGTTTGTTTTTGTTTTTTGTTTTTAATTAAATTTATTTATTTTTAGTTTTCAACATTCATTTCCACAAGATTTTGAGTTACAAATTTTCTCCCCATTTCTCCCCTACCCCCACCCCAAGATGGCTTCCATTTTGATTGCCCTTTTGCCCAGTGCTGCCATCCTTCTATCATTTCCCCCTGAATTCCCTTCTCCTTTATTTTCTTGTAGGGCAAGATAGATTTCTGTACCCCATTGCCTATATATCTCATCTCCCAGTTGCATGTAAAAACAATTTTTAACATTTGTTTCCAAAACTTTGAGTTCCAAATTCTCTCCCTTCCTCACCCACCCTCATTGAGAAGGCAAGGAATTCAATATAGGTTATACATGTGTAGTTATGCAAAACACTTCTGTAATAGTCGTGTTGTGAATAACTATATTTCCCTCTATGCTATCCCACCTCCCACTTATTCTGTTTTCTCTTTTGACCTCGTCCCTTTTCAAAAATGTTTGCTTCTGACTAACTGCTCCTCCAATCTGCCCTCCCTTCTATCATTCCCCATGGCCCCCATCTCCTTCCCCCTGACTTTCCTATAGGGAAAGATACCCAGTTGAGTGTTTTTGTTATTCCCTCTTTAAGTCAAATCAAATGAGAGTAAGGTTCACTCATTCCCTCTCACTTCCCCCCCTTCACCTACATTGTGAAACCCTTTTCTTGCCTCTTTTATGTGAGATAATTTACCCCATTCTATCTTTCCCTTTCTCTTTCTTCCAATATATTCCTCTCTCACCCCTTCATTTTATTTTTTATATATCATTCCTTCATATTTAACTTATCCTGTTCCATCTATCTAGCTATACATATCTATCTATCTATCTATCTATCTATCTATCTATCTATATATATATATATATATATATATATATATATATATGTATATGCATCTCTCTCTTTGCCTCTCTCTCTCTCTCTTTCTCTCTGCCTCTCTCTCTCTTTCTCTCTTCCTCTCTCTGTCTTTCTCTATGTCTCATTTCCTCCAGCTACCCTAATACTGAAAAAGGTCTCATAAGTTATAAATATCATCTTTCCATGTAGGAATGTAAACAGTTCAGTGGTTGGAGCCAAGATGGTGGAGTAAAAGCAGGAACTTTCTTGAGCTCCCACTCCAAATACCTCCAATACATGTTAAAAAAAATGACTCTAAACAAATTTTAGAGATACAGAACCCACAAAGAGAAAAAAATATCTCCTACTGAAGGCAGCCTGGCAGGCCGACAGGAAAGGTCTGCCACACCAGGCTGGGAGTGAAGCGCAGTCCTGCCTAAGCCACACTGGCCAGACTCATTGCAGACATTGGCTGCAGCAGACCTCAGGGGACTGATTCACTGGCAGTTGTGGTTTTCAGACTTCTTAACCCATAAATGCCAAAGAGCAAGTAAAAGGTCAGTGAGGAACTGTTGGAACTGGATCAGAGAAGAGTGCAGTCCAATCCATACCCCTGGGGTGGCGAAGGTGGCAGCAGCTGCAACTGCTCTTGTGATGGCTGCTTCTGGTTCTAGACCTACAGAGCACAAGGAGACCAAGCCACTGTTCAGAGGGTAATCACTCCTGCTTTGACCTTCTTGGATTTGGGTCGTAGTCTTGGGTGGCAGTCCTGGGGTAAGGAGCACTAGCATAGCAGAAATCAAGACTGTGGAGAGGCAGCCATCCTCACAGTTCTGAGGTAGGTGCCTACAAAAAGCCCTGACAACAGCTGTACAAAACCCCAGAAATTTGGGACACAGCTCTTTCCACTCTGGAAGCAGAGTTCTACCATAGCAAAGAGCTCAAGTCAAGTAATTGGCTGACAAGATGAGCAAACAGAGGAAGCACAATCAAACTATAGAATTGTTTTTTGGGGACAAAGACAATCAAAACAAAGAACCAGAAGACAACAAAGTCAAAACTCCTGCATCAAAAGGCTCCAAGAAAAATATGAATTGGTCACAGGCAATGGAGGAGCTCAAGAAGGATTTTGAAAATCAAGTAAGAGAAATAGAGGAAAAATTGGGAAGAGAAATGAGAATGATGCAAGAAAATCATGAAAAGCAAGTCAACAGCCAGACTTAAGAAAATAACACCTTAAAAAACAGATTAACTTAAATGGCAAAAGAAGCCTAAAAAGTCAATGAAGAGAAGAATGCCTTAAAAAGTCAAACTGGACAGGTGGAAAAGAAATTTTAAAAACTCGTTGAAGAGAATGATTCCTTCAAAATTAGATTGAAGCAAATGGAAGTTAATGATGGTAAGAAATCAAGATACTATAAAACAGATTCAAACAAATGAAAACATAGAAGGCAATGTGAAATGTCTCAGTGGAAAAACCACTGACCTGGAAAATAGATCCAGGAGGAATAATTTAAAAATTATTGGACTACCTGAAAGCCATGATCAAAAAAAGAGCCTAGACATCATCTTTCAAGAAATTCTCTAAGAAAATTGCCCTGAAGAGAGGCATGAAAAAGTAAACAGGAAAAAGAAATCATAAGAGACTTATTAGAGTTGAACTATTTATATCCCTAAAAACAATAATTGTAACTCATGTGACTTTTCTCAGTATGAGGATAGTTGAAGGGAATATATATGTATGCATACACATATATATGTATAAAAGGGTGTATGTGTACATACATATACATGTGTATCTGTCTATATGTGTGTACATATATACATAGAGAGCACAGGATGAGTTGAAAAAGAAGGGATGGTATCTAAAAAATAAAATTAAGAGGCGAGAGAGGAATGTATTGGGAGAAGGGGAAAGGGAGAGATAGAATAGGGTACATTATCTCACATTAAAAAAAAGGAATGTAAACAGTTCAACTTTAATAAGTCCCTTATGATTTCTTTTTCCTGTTTACTTTTTCATTTTTGATTCTTGTATTTGAAAGCTTGAAAGTCCTCACATTCACTGAATATCCATTTTCCCCCCTGAAGTATTATACTCAGTTTTGCTGAGTAGGTGATTTTTGACTTTAATCCTAGCTCCTCTGACCTCTGGAATATCATATTCTAAGTCCTTTGATAGCTTAATGTAGAAGCTGCTAGGTTTTGTGTTACCCTGTTTGTATTTCCACAATACTTGAATTGTTTCTTGCTGCTTGCAATATTTTCCCCTTGACCTGGGACCTCTAGAATTTGGTTACAATATGCCTAGGAGTTTTCCTTTTGGGATCTCTTTCAAGAGGCAAGCGGTGGATTCTTTCCATTTCTATTTTACCCTCTTGTTCTGGAATACCAGGGCAGTTTTCTTTGATAATTTTTTGAAAGATGGCTTTCAGATAGTCTGATAATTTTGAAATCATCTCTCTTGGATCTGTTTTCCAGGTCAGTGGTTTTTCCAATGAGTTATTTCACATTGTCTTCTATTTTTCATACTTTTGGTTCCATTTTATAATTTCTTGATTTCTCATAAAGTCATTAGCTTCCATTTGCTCCATTCTAGTTTTTAAGGAATTATTTTCTTCAGGGAACTTTTGGACCTCCTTTTCCATTTGTCCAAGTTTGCTTTTTAAGGCATTCTTTTCCTCACTGTTTTTTTGGACTTCTTTTGTCATTTGGGCTATAGGTGTTATTTTCTTCAGCATTTTTTTGGTCTCTTTTAGGAAACTGTTGACTCATTTTTCATGATTTTCTTGCATCACTCTCATTTCTCTTCCCAATTTTTCCTCTACTTCTCTTACTGGATTTTCAAAATCCTTTTTGGGCTCCTGCATGGCCTGTGACCAATTCATATTTTTTTTGGAAGCTTTGGATATAGGAATTTTGACTTTGTTGTCTTCTTCTGGTTGTATGTTTTGATCTTCTTTGATTCTTCTTTGTCACCAAAGTAAGATTCTATGGTCTGAGGTTTTTTATGCTGCTTGCTCATCTTCCCAGCCAAATACTTGACTTTCTTTGTCAAGGTAGGACTCTGCTTCCAGTGGAGGTGGGGGTGGATGTAGATGTGCTGTCCTGGGCTTCGGGGGTTTTGTATCAGCCACTGGATCCCCCACCATTTGTGGGTCCAGAGCTCTAGAAGCAGCTGTTGCTGTTGCTGCTGCCTCCACTACCATTACTACCACCACTTCTGTCACCCTGGGGCTGTTGCTAGACCCTAACAGGACTGTGCTCCTCTTTCACCCAGGTCTCACAGAGTTTTGCCACCAACCTTCTATGTTATCTTTGGTGTTTATGGGTTGAAAATCCTGGGAGGCACCATAGAAGCCAGTGATTCAGTCCCCTGAGAACTGCTCCAGTCTTGTCTGTGCCAAAGTGTCCCACACCGGACTGTGTTCTATTCCCAGCCTAGTGTGATGTACTCTTCCAACCCTCCACGTTGTCTTGAGCTGGAGATTTGCTTCATTCTTGTCATTTTGTGGGTTCTGTAGCTCTAGAATTTGTTTAGAGTCATTTTTTGCAGGTATTTGGATGGGTTTTGGGGAGAACCCAAGCAAGTCCATGCTCTTACTTTGCCATCTTGGTTCTGTCCACCTAAATCTCATTTTTATTTTTTAAAATGAATGAATATATACCCTCTTGAAAACTTCCAGGGACTAATGAGCTAGTACCCTGAAGAGAGAGAACTGGTAACAATACATGGGGAAGGAGACAGGGAGGGAAAGGGATAGAGTATAATAATAATATCAACCTCTGGAAAAGCTTGTAGGAGGGACTACAATATGTTAGGGGAAAGAAGATCAAAGAATGGAAAGGAAGATCTTGTGAAAAGTGATTTTCCTTAGTAATCATTATCTTGAAGACTCAGAGCTTCTCCATTCCTTTTTATCTAATTTAATGATTTTATTCCCACTCATTGTAGTAGCCAGATAGGTCTAGGAAAATGTTAATTTCTCCCTATTTTCAAGACAGGTGGTGTGGAAATTGATGTCTCTTTGACCAGGATTAAGTGACCTAAATCACTATACTGTATACACTATATATGTACTGTAGACCCTCATTTTACTATAGGCCACCTCCCAGTGTGCTGACCAATCAGAGTTCATAGGCATCCCTTGGGAACACCTACTTTTCAAAGGACATATAACTCAGTGTCCGTGATCTCCAAATTGAGCCAGTTCTGAACTGGTCCTCTTAGGGGTGCCCAGTTCTAGACTGTAACTTCCATGTAATGCATGTCACCAGCCTGTGAGAGAAATTAAAAATGTAGACATGACCTAATTTGTTTGTCTCTTTCTTAGAACAAACTCTGTGAGAGGTTGACATTTAAATGGTGCCATGTGACTCGGATTTGGACTGGGATTTGGAGGCTAGACTTTTTCTCCTAGCCTTCCCACTTCCCCTCCATTTTCCCTCCCCCCCATCTAGTGCTCCCAGGACTCTCCTCCTGAAGTAACAGTGGTTGAATCTTATTAGCCAAATCCCTGATCCTTATCTATTGGGCTCCCCATATTAGGTTGCAGTTTGCTTTTCTCTCCAAGTGGCTTTGGGGACAGAGACCTCAAGACAGGTCTCTTGGGCAGAGGCCTTAAGATAGATCTCCTCTGAAAGAACATCCCAAAATTGGGGATCTGACTAACAAAACTGCCCCCTCATTATCAGTCTGATGACCATAAATATTGCCAGTGCTGGTGTCAATTGACTAAAGATCATCCTGAATTATACTGGCCACAGTGGGGCTCATCTGACCGGACTAGATTAATATATCTCAAAAGCAAATTACTCTGAATTTTGACCAGTATTATTTTAATTCTAAAAAAAAAAATCTAAAATTCTAATTCTAAATTGGTTTATCTTAAAAACAAACTAGCCTAAAAAGCCAACAAGAAATTAGATTTGTGCACTCTGTCTTATCACTGTCATATCATTCTGTGACTTTCATGCTTGCGGTAAAAGATTTCAAATGCAGCCAGGAAAACTTTTAAGGTCTGTAATTTGAGAAGACATTGGGAAAGAGCGCCTACCTTAGGTTTTCAGTGGGAGATTGACTTTTTTTTTTTTTTTTTTTAGATCCCAACACTGGTCAAGTTGGGACACAAGAATAAAGTTAGGTAATAAGTAATAAAACTGAAAAAGCAGGATGAGACTTTCCCAGAAGTTAGAATGAATTATGTTCATCCATCTTTCAGGACAAATTTGTAGGAAGGCCTATAAATCTTAACACTATATAAATATTGGCTACGGTAAAGATATTGGTTATTGTGATTTGAGATTATTATATAAAATCTTAAAATGTTTCCTTGTACTGTTCAATTAATTATTGTTAACTTTAGAAGCTCTGGCATTTTCTGCCTGGGGAAACTAGCCACACCCTATCATTAAATTAAATTCCTTAGGTGTTTTTGCCTGGGCCAAACCCTTTAGTTTACCTGATGATAACAGGTGATTTCAAACTGTTTGTAAAACTTTATTTTCATTTCCTAGTATATACAACCTGAAATTCCCAGGAGAATGAGAATGGGGAGCTAGAATGCTAGGGCATCTCTTTATCTGATAAGTTTCAATGGAGAAGGACTTGAGATATTTAAGGAAGTACAGGAAAAGTTATTTGGAACTTAGAATTGTCACCATGTGTCTTTTTAAGGGAATATGTGAATTTGTGGATATTATTTTCTTCTAAAGGACCAAGATTTTTAAAAATTAAAATGTTTGTCATTAGTGATTATAAATCCAGACTTGATTTCAGTCAAAATCTGTCCTGAAGGACTAACAACAGCATTTGAGAATACTTTTCCTATTGGGATTAAGCACACAAAAAGAATGTTATTTAGCATTTAGAAATTTATTGGGCAGCTAGGTGGCACAGTGAATAGAGCACTGGCTCTGAAGTCAGGAGGACCTGAGTTCAAATTTGACCTCAGACACTTAACACAAAACTAGCCGTGTGATCTTGGGCAAGTCACTTAACCCCAATTACCCAGCCATCCCCCTTCCAAAAAAGCAAAAAAAAAAAAAAATTTATTAAGTGTGCGTTCCCAAGAATGTTCTGTTTACCTCAGTTTAATGTTCTGGAAGGGGATAATAATGGACCCCAGTTCCCAGAGATGTCATGAGGATCACATCACTTGGCACATCACTTGACTTAGGATAAATTCCATCTGAATGTTAACTGTTTAAATTAAATGTAATTGTTTCATACTTGGCAACTTTACGTGAGTTTTTAGATGTGATTGGTATGCCAATGGTGATGAGATGAATGATTTTCTGTGTAAAGCAATTTAGAAGCACACCTGACTAAATTAAGATCAATTGATTGGTAATTAATTGGTTTTGTTTCAAATTTAAATACACGATAATTGTTTATGGTACTGTTCGATTTCTAAAATTTTCCCATATTGTGTAATCTGGCAATAATTTTATCACCTATATTGTTAGAAAAGTTATTTCTCTTATAATCCAGATGTTGTTAGATTAAGAGTTGTACTGTCAGAAAAAAAAACAAAACCTGAATGGTTTAGGAAGCTATTAGTTCATTCTGTCTAACCATGCACTGTAATATTTTGAAGTACTGTAATTTAAGAAATCATGAACTTTCAAGTTTTGTCTATATTTTAAAAGGGAAGTTTCAGCTAAAACTATTTGGCCCTCATTTATGAAAATTAAAACTGTTAACTAAGCTATTTGGAGAATTTAGTTTGTTATACTAACTTCAGGATAAATTGAAAGCTGTTTTTAAGAAAGAGAAATACTTTTATAAAAAGAAATGTTTTGCAGAATCTTTTGTGTGGTTTTTAGAAGGCCTACTAAAATTCCATTTGCAAGCTCATAGTAACAATTTGATATTAATGACAGTTATATCCAAACCTACTGTGAATTTTGAGTTTCATTCTTAGATTTTCCTTGAGCTGGCCTTAAATGGATGCTTTCAGAGAAACAGGAGTCAGAGTCAGTAGCTCAATGGGAGGTAATGAGCTTTAAGTGGGAAAGATCTTGTTGTTTAGCTCTGTATTCATTCCATGGCCCAGCAAGGGTTAGAATTATTATTTGAACTTATCACATGTATAAGATTCAGTTCCTGAAGTGTATCATTGTTTCAGATTGAGTATGCTTAGAGAAAGATAAATAAGCTTGAGAAACATGCAAATTTATTAAGAGTAGTAACTTCTGAACTATCTTATGTTATCTTAATGGGAAATTTTATTTTACTCATGTTTGTTATTTAATCAAGAACTAGTACATATGTAGGAATGTATGTAAACTACTTAAGACCCACCTTAAAGATATTCCTATTGCTTAAGGGATTCTGAGAGCAGTAGTATTTTTCTACATACCTGAAAGTGATTTGAGACTTTTGGGGACTGTTAACTGACATTATTGTGAGTCTGACTCAAGGTATGCTTATCTTTTTAAATTATTAAAAATTTTTTTGCTTTTTGGAGGGCAATTGGGAGTTAAGTGACTTGCCCAAGGTCACACAGCTAGTAAGGGTGTCAAGTGTCTGAGGCCAGATTTGGACTCAGGTCCTTCTGACTCCAGGGCAGGTGCTCTATTCACTGCACCACCTAGCCACCCCCAGGTATAGTTATCAAAGAATGCTTTTGAGCCACTGATCCATGATGCCAGCAACCCTGTGGGGATCTGTGAATTGCATCTATGAACTGCAGAGCATGTTCTCATGGGAGAAGTTAGAAGAATGACTATTCTGCATGAACTGAGGTAGGATACTCCTGACTTCATTTACCCAATTTGAATATTCCCCCTGGCAGACTTTGAGCCTGGCTCAATGCAATTGGGCCACCTAGGTAACATCTGCCTGGAACTGATGTAAAGTCAGGGAACCATTGTTGCCTTGCTATAAACATATCCCTATTCTTTTCTGGCAAATTTCTATAATTAAAAAGTTTTGTAAACATGATATTCAATCTATTAAATGATAGATTGATACTGGAACATCTGAGGTTACAAAAGTAAGATGCAAGTATAAGATTGAGCTATTTAGCCTAGAATTTTGGCCCAAACAACTAATTAAGTATTTAGCCTTGACATCTGTTACTAGTTATATTTCCTTTATACGTTAGGGTCCTTAAATTCCTCATAACAGTATAGGGATAATTAGGTCAAAGACTTGTGAAATCAGGATATTTTTCTTTTATTCAGTACAATGAGTTCATTTTAGAAGAAGAATGGTTTGTGATCTATCTTGTGAAGAAGCATCCACTTTCATTAGTTATTTGAATGTGGCAAGAAGTTGGAATTGTTTTATTATAAATAACTTACTTGATATGTACTGTGTTAAAATTGATTACTCAATGTATTTATGTATGTATCAGAGTCTGTTATTAATTCCTTAGTGGAATCTCATCCTCCTGATGAGTAATAAATTAATGTAAAGTATAAAAACTAGGTTCTAATTTTTCTGTTTCTTTTTTTTAAATTTGAGTTTCTTAGACATATAAACATGACAATTGGCCAAGGTTCCAATTTTGATTTTATAACAACAGAAACATAAAGTTTGAGTTAACTTTCATTATTTGACCTGGACTCTAAAGGACAGAACAAAAATGACTGATAGAGAATTAATACTCAAGTGGAGAACCATGTTTATGTTTTTGGATGGCTGTCACTGGAAAGGAGATTAGGCTTGTACAGTATGGCCATGGAGAGTAGAACCGGAGGCAATGAGAATTGAAAAGCAGCAAATTTATACTCAATGTAAGGAAAATCTTCCTAATAATTGGAACTAACCAAAGATTTGGTTGCCACAGAAATGTTGGTCCACTGAAGATTTTCAAATATATACTAGATGACCATTTGTCAGGAATGTATGCTATTGCGGGGATTCCATTTAAATATTACTTGGACTAGCTGGCTACTCTAAAAGTCTGGGAATCTGTGAAGATAAGTAGGGAGATGGTAAAAAAAAAACCTAGCTGTCCTACATAAGCAGAAGTCAGATTAACTTCTAGATTTTAATTTTAATACGTAAGCAGGGACAGATTGAATTTTATCCATATCCGTGAAATAATCACTAGATGTACTTGCTGAACTGCAGTTAATGATCTTTAAAAGACTTTGAATAAGAGTGTTGGCTTGATTTTCCAGAATAGAGTAAGAAATGAACTTCTGAAAACTATGGACCAATGAGCTTGACTTTGATTCCTGGCAAAATTCTTGAATGCATTATTAAAAGGTTGGCTAATGAACATCCAGAAAAGGAAGCAGTGATCACAAAGAGTCAACATGACTCCATCAAGAACTGGTCATGCTGGACTAGCATCTTTACCTGTTTCAACAAAGTTACAAGTTTGATAGATAAGAAGAATGCTGTGGTCTCTCATGCTACTCTTGTGGAAAAGATGGAAAGATGTGGGCTAATTGATAGTATGGTCAGATGGGAAGGCTCTACCCTAAGCATTAAGTTATCAATGTCAACTCAATTGAATTTCTTTAGTAGAGTAAGCCAGGATTATCATTTTAGCAATGATTTGAATAAAGGTGTAGACAGTATATTTATCAAATTTACAGATAACAGCTATGTTGGAAAGAGAGTTAACTCAGGATCTAAAATTTTCCAGGCATGCTAGAACATCTGGCTGATTCTAATAAGATGAAAATCAAAAGGAGAAAAATAACATCCTACATTTGGATTTCAAAGTCCAGTTTCAGAAATAGACGATAGTGTGATGTATAAAAGTTTGAGAGACATAATTTCTGGGTAATTAGTCATTTATTAATTATGGCTAGTGATTAATTAATAAGAGGATTGTCATGTGGCCATTTTTGTGAAACAGTGATGGATCATGGAGTCTTCATGACACTTACATGCCTTTGGAAGAGTAGGTGTTCCCTAGGTAGGAACTGATTGGTTAACAACTAATGAGAAGAATGAATATTATAATGAAAGGAGGACCCATTCTAATGAGGGGTTGGGGGAGTTGACCGATTATGTCACTTGTATTCCCAGACTATCTCTAGCCTTGGACAATCTATCAGAGGTCCCCAAAGTGGGTGATACAGCTCCCTACAGGGCACTGGAATGATCTGGGGGTGGTAGTAGCCTTGGGTGCAATTGAGGGTGTTGAATAAAAATAAGAGGGCAGTGGAAAAATTTTTTTAAAAAAGAGAAGAAAATCTTGAAAATCCATTTGTAAATGTTTCATCTGTTGTGTAACAGTTAAAATAATTGTTTTCTAAATAAACACACAAAATCAAGTTATAACCAATCAGTGGTCGAGTCTGCTGATAGGTCTTAACAAGAGAGTGTTGACAATAGAGTATGTTGGGCATTGTTGGGAAGTTCAGCATGAATCAGCAGGAATATATGTGTATAATGACTTGTTTACAATACAGTACTATATATAGTTACATGATGCAATATAGTGTCATCAAAATTTCAATGCAGGAAACCCCCCCACAAATTTATAATAAATTATTAAATTTATAATATGTCATATTTTTTAAAACATTTTTTAAATGATGCAAATTAAAAAAACATTAAAGGGTTAAAGAAAGTAGATTTCGGGGAGGTGCTGCTGAGCAATTTTTTAAGGGAGTGGTAGGCCAAATAAGTTTGGGAGCCTCTAATCTAGTCAAAGGATCTTTGGGGTAAGACCCCAATCCAAGCCTGAGTAAAACACAATGGGCTTCCCCACTTGGGTGGGGGTCTGATCAGGATTGAGGAGAAATTTAAATCTAATCTCATTATTATTAGCCTTATTCTGATTTGACCTAGTAGAGAAAGAGGAAATATGACGGGGAAAAAATCCTGGATCTCCCCAATAGTAAATGGTTATTAATATGAAATAATCATTTCTCTCAATAAGGAAGTCTAGTTAGATAATGATCCATCTGAGAACGATCTAGGAATTTTGTGGCATGTAAGTTCACTATGAGGCAATGTATTGTAAGCTGTGCAATGCAAAAAAGCTAATGTGATATAACATTGCATCAAGAGAGTGAGAATAGGGGGCGGAGCCAAGATGGCCGTGTAGAAGCAGCAAAGCACCACAGCTCCCACACAAACACGCTAAAAAACTCATAAAATGAGACTCTAAACAGATTTTCAAGCTCCAAAACTCTCCAAAAGACAGAAAGCACATCTGTTGCTACAGGCAGCTCAGCAGGTGGGGCTCTTCTCAGCAGTCTGGGAGCCGCAGCCCAAATCGGGCCAGCTCAGGCCCTGGGGCATCGGGTGGGGAGCCGCGTCTATAGGAGAGCAGATTGGCTGCACTGGAGGCACAGTTACCACATTTATAAGGCCAGAAGACAAAAA
>CM053599.1:137029448-137048760 GCA_028646575.1 Pseudocheirus occidentalis | reverse complement strand
CCCCCCAAACCTTTTTGTTTATATGGCTAAAATGTGATTAGTACTAAGTCAAACATTAATGGGGGGAGGGGAAGATAGGAACCAAATGAGAACATATACTTTTCTCCTCATTTCCATTTTTATGGCTTTTTGAAAGAAATTTTCAAAGGAATCAACATCTGTAAAGTATTTAATGCAGTCCCTGGCACATAGGCACTTAAAAGCTTAGAGTCTTCTAAAGTACTATGTACTTTCAGCATTTTGTTTAAATGAACAATAATTTTTTCTGTAATTGAGAGAACGTATCCAGGTAAGAAAGAGATGGGAAAGAAGGGTATAATGGGAAGAACATTAGATTGGAAGCTGAGAAGCCAAAGTTCTAGTTCCAACTGTATTCTCTGTATTCATAAAACCTGACTCACCACCAATATATGCAATAAACTATAATTATGTCTGTTTATCACATTCCATCTGCAAAATTGAAATTGCCTGGAGTCTGAGTGAACGATATTGAACATAATAAGGATGTGAAGCCTCAGATCAGGAAATAAGCCAAACAGTTCAGGTCTTGGGTGGATTTAATCCATAAAACAGCTTTTTCCATCACAGATAGCTATAAACTTCTTCCTAGTTGCCAGGGTCCCACAGCAGAGGGCTGCTTATACAAGAGAGTCTATCTCCAGCACCTGGTAATTCAATCCAACCCAGTAAATAAATAGTGATAAAGTGTTTGTCAGGTACAAGGCACTGTGCTAAGGGCAAGCTCAACTGTGGACAGTCAGCAAGTGCCCTTTGAGCACCTACTAGTAATGGGATCATTAGAGATAGGTGCCCTAGCTAATAAAGAAGTGGAAGATTCCCCTCAGCCCCTCCCCCCCATCCCTGGGGAAGAAAAGAGGGAAGGAAAGAAACAAGTAATTATTAAGTGCCTACTATGTATCAGACACTGTACTAAGCAATTTTTACAAACAAAATTTTCATGATGATCCTGGGAAGTAGATGATAATATTATGCTCTTTTTATAATGGAGGTAGACAAAGGTTAAGTGTTTTGACCAGTCACACAATTATTAAGTGTCTGAATCAGGATTCGAACTCAGGTCTTCTCAATTCCAGGCTGAGCACTCTAGCCACTATAGCACCTAGCCTGACCTAAGAAGCCTAGGATGTACCTGGGGAGATGCCATCAAGAAAATGGGGGTAGATGGCTACATGTTTAAAGGTTTTTGTTATCAGAATGATTACGTCTAGAAAATTTTTATTTTTACATCAGAGTGTATCTTGAAGTATCAGCAAATTTGATGTCTAAGGATGGGCAGGATAGAGCAAAAATAAGTACTGGTAAGAACTTATTTAATGAGATGAGCTGAATTCAAATCCTTTGTCTGACTCTCACCACTTGTGTAACTTTGAACAATTTCATCTATCTTTCTGGGTCTTAGTTTCCTTACCTGGTAAAGAAATGGTTGCACTGGATGGCCTGTGGTCCTTTCCAGTCCTGGATCTGTGATCTAGCATCATATTCAAAGAATTCTCATATTCTTCACAGCATGACATGCAGCTTATGCCAAGCATGACTTTCTGCCTTCTAGGAATCTATAGTCTGTTGAAGACATGGTGTTTGTCAGAGAGGATTGATTTTCTGTAAAACAATTAAGAAATATTTGGGGGGCAGCTAGGTGGCCCAGTGAATAGAGCACCGGCCCTAGAATCAGGAGGACCTGAGTTCAAATCCAGCCTCAGACACTTAACACACAAAAAGCTAGCTGTGTGACCTTGGGCAAGTCACTTAACCCCAATTGCCCTCCAAAAAGCAAGAAAGCAAAAAAGGAAGGAAGGAAGGAAGGAAGGAAGGAAGGAAGGAAGGGAGGAAGGAAGGAAGGAAGGAAGGAAGGAAGGAAGGAAGGAAGGAAGATTTGGAAAGGTAATGATACTTTAATGGCACTTTGAGGTTGGCAAAGCACTTTACATAATCTAACTTGGGTCTATTAGCTTCCCTGTGATATAGGTTCTATATATGTTATATAGATTATATAGGCAGTTAGGTGGTTGAATAAATAGAGTGCTGGGCCTGGAGTCAGGAAGACGAGTCTTCCTGAGTTCAAACCTAGCCTCATACACTTACTGGCTGTGTGACCCTGAGCAAGTGGCTTAACCCTATTGTCCTCAGTTTCTTCATCTATAAAATGAGCTGGAGAAGGAAATCACAAAGTACTGCAGCATCTTTGCCAAGAAAAACCCAAATGGGATCACAAAGCATCAGACATGACTGAAACAATTGAACAGCAATATATTATAATCTGCATTTTATAGATGGGTAATCTGAGACTCATTAAGGATAATTATTTTGCCCATGTGAGGGTCAGAAGTGTCAGAAGCAGGATTGAAATGAAGCAGGATTGGAATCAAAGTTTTCTTGCATCCAGCTCTAACACTGTGCTTCTTAGCCTAAGAAAAATATAAGAAAATTTAAAACAATAGTCAATTATTCAGTGGTCATAAAATTCACTAAATGCATAATTCCAATTTTGATTTACCAATCCCACTTGTAAAAAGCAATATTAAGACATTCTAGTCAGTTGGAATTTATTTTCTTCCTTTTGGGTAGGCTTCTGTCTTTGATCTTATCTTATTTTTGATGGCTGATTGGCTAATAGCAAGAATTAATTTTTAATAAGTATATTATTCCCACTCAACTCTGGAATCACATGTTATTTGGGCTTAATGTGTGTAAGCTATAAATAGATGGCTCAACAGTCCTTCTAATGACTATTACTCAACAAATCAAATCAATATAATTCCACAAACATTCATTAAGTGTCTATTATGGGCCAAGCACTGTGCTAAGTGCTGAGGATACAAAAAGAGGCAAAAAACAGTCCTTGTGGGGCGGCTAGGTGGCACAGTGAATAGAGCACCAGCCCTGGAGTCAGGATGACCCGAGTTCAAATCCGGCCTCAGACACTTAACACAAAAACTAGCCATGTGACCTTGGGCAAGTCACTTAACCCCAACTGCCCTCCAAAAAAGCAAAAAAAAAAAAAAAAAAGACAGTCCTTGCTCTCAAGGAGCTTACATTCTAATGGAGAAGACAATGTGCAAATAAATATATACAAAGCAAGCTATATACAGGAAAAATTGAAAATAATTTAAAGAGGGAAAGCATTGGAATTAAGAGAGGCTAGGGAAGGTTTGCCATAGAAGGTGGGATTTTAGCTGGAAAAGAAAAGAAGTTATGGGAGTCAGTAGGTAGAGAAGAGAAGGGAAAGTGATCCAGGCATGGGAGACAGTCAGAGAAAATGCCCAGAGCCAAGAGAAGGAAGCTCTTGTTTTTTAGGATAGCCAGGAGGCCAGTGTCACTGGTTTGAAGAATACATGTCAGGGAATAAGGTGTAAGAACTGGAAAGGTGGGAGAGGGATAGTTTATGAAGGGCTTTAAATGTCAAACAGAGCATTTTGCATTTATTCATAGAGGAATAGGAAGCCACTGGAATTAATTGATTGGGGGTGGTGGGGTGACATGATCAGATTTATGCTTTAGGAAAATCACTTTGGTGGCTAAATTGGAGTGGGGAGAGACTTGAGGCAGACACTCCAGTAGGCTATTGTAATAACCTAGGTATGAGGACATGAGGGACCACACTGGGGTGGTAGCAATGTCAGAAGAGAGAAGGGGACATATATGGATGATGTCGCAAAGGTAAAATCGACAGGCTTTGCCAACAGCTTGGACACAGGGGCTGAAAGATAGTAAAAAAGTCAGGATGACTCCTAGGTTGTAAGCTTGAGGGACTGAGAAAATGGTGTTCCCCTCATTATTAATAGGGAAGGTAAGGGGAGGGGAAAGGATTAGGAGCCACAAATCAAATTTATAGTTCAGTTGTGTCCAACTCTTTGTGACTCCATTTGGGGTTTTCTTGACAAAGATACTGGCATGGTTTGCTATTCCTTCTCCAGTTAATTTTACAGATGAGAAGACTGAGGCCAACAGGCTGAAGTGATTTTCTCAAAGTCACATAGCTAGTAAGTGCCTGAGGCCAGATTTGAACTCAGAAAGATGAGTCTTCTGGCACTCTATCTACTCCATCACCTAGCTGCATAAATCAAATAGCAAAGTATTTCATTGGAACAGAATAGCAAAGTAAATTTAAAAAACTGTATGCAGTTAGAATTACTCTCAGTCTCCCCACAAAAATGAATACGGTCTCCTACAGCCTCATGATCATGGAAAAAGAAACAAATGCAAGGAAAACTTAATGATGTCTGCCTTATTTTATGGCTATGAAACCCTCTCCTGCCTGAATTCTCACAACTCTGTCTCCTAGAAACCATTTGTGCCTAGTGGCTTCTCATCTCTGCCTCCTAAAGCTTTTTGGCATAATCCAACAATTTCCTCTCTCCAGTTACTTCCCCTGTTTCTGTAGCAGTCATCACCTGAACCTGTGTCCTCAGTCCTTTCTGTCTCCTAAACAAACATCTCTTGCTTCTTCACTAGGGTACTCCTCTCAGGCTTCTTAGAGACCATCTGCTGTTATTACTACTTGCTGCTACTTCTGGTGAATATCATTGCTGTTTCTGAGTGACAATACCCAGTCTGAATGCCTTGGGACCAATCAACACATTTTCAGGTCTGAATTTAATTTACCTTAAAGCTCCTTTGCAAAAGGGTCAATCAGGCAGCTTTTTCTTCTTCCTTCTTAAGAGAAAGTTCCCAAGTTCAACTCTTAACGGAGGGTAAATAAATTCCTTTTATATCTCTCCAGCTTCAGTCTATGGGTTGCAAGAAAGTTCTGATTTAAGCTCAGGCCAGTGCCTTGGGAGTTCAGTTTATATTCTGAAACAAAATGAATCACTCACAGAAAATCTAATAGTTAACAAAAATAGATTTACTTAGCCATAGCATGGAAAGGATATTCAACAAAGTCATGAAATGATTCAGCTGAGGGCAGGTTCCATGCCTCTGTATAGCCCACAGCTGTTACCTGGGCAAAGTTCAGGAGTTACTCATGCTTTTTTGTACCTCTTAAAGTGAATAACCAAGTCTTTAGTAGCCTGAGGAAATCAAGTCTCAAAGAGTTTTAATACCTCACATGGAAAACAACTAGCCCAGACCACATGGTAGGGTCTTCTTCAGGTATGAGTTAGACTAGATGGCCACTGAGGTTCCTTCTAACTCTGAAATTCTGTAATTCACACTTTAATGCCTTTTCTTTAAGGATAAGGACTGGACCTGTGATTTAACTGGTGTAGGGAATTCCCAGGTAAGCAAATGCTCTCTACCAAAGCAACCACTTGTATGCCATTTGTAGTCTTACAGAGTTGCCTAGAATACCAAGAGGGTGAGTACTTGCCCAATACATGGCAGACGCAGGTCTTGAACCCATATTTTCCTAGCTTTGTGGCCAGGATGACACACTATATCTCATACCCTTTTGCTTTGTGCCTTCTCAATTTCTATCACTTCCAAACACTGATATACAAATCATGGGGACTGATAAACTCCCAGAAGGAAATGGAAGGGGAAGGGGCAAAAGTCAGAAGACTTTGTTAGCATTCCAGTTTTTACAATAAAGTTCAGTACGCCCTTTCACATATGATTAATCTAAAAAATAATGTGAATAGAGTACTTTGTAAACTCCCCAGGACAACATTTCATAAAGGGAATACAAATGACTGTGCAAGTATTACACAGTTTCAGAGAATTTAACAAATATTCACAATGCAACAAATTTTCAGATACTATGCTAGGCACTGAGTATACAAAGATACATAAAACACATACCTTGTTCTCAAGAAACGTGGATGTCTAATATTTGGACACAGTGTAAACAAAGATATGGAAGCATAGAGAATTGGCTAGTAGTCTGATTTTGCTGGGTGTTTGAGTACATGGAGCAGGAAATAGTGCAAGCTAAGATTGCGGTGGTTGTACCATCATTAAATAGGATAATGTATATAAAGGACTTTGAAAAATCTGAAGTATCAAATTCATGCTAACTATGATTACTCATGACATAGACTGTCAGGCAAAGAAGTCTGAACTTTACTTGTGAGGGAATAGGAAGCTACTGACCGTTCTTGAGCAGGAGCAAGAAATGGCCAGCTCCATACAATAAGATGACCAAGTCTATACATATGTTGGATGAAAGAGAGAGTGGAGAGAGACAGGAAGACTTATTAGAAACTTATTTCAATAGTTCAGGTAGGAAGCAATGAAAGCCTGTACAGGGATGATTTTTATTGTCTTTTTTTGTTCAGTTGCACAGTAGTGAACTCTTCATGACTCTTGGTGACTACATTTGGGGTTTTCTTGGCAAAGATACTGGAGTGGCTTGTCATTTCCTTCTCCAGTGTGTTCCTATTTCACAGTTGAGGAACTGAGACAAATAGGAGTTAAGTGGCTTGCCTGCAGTCATAGAGTTAGTAAGTATCTAAGGCCATATTTGAACTCAGGTCTTCCTAATCCCAAGCCCAGTGCTCTATCCACTGTGCCACTTTAGCTGGGATGACAGCAGTGGCAAAGAATGAGTATGAAAAATAGTACAGGATTAGAATCAACAAGATTTAGTAACTGATTACCAACACACTTAGTAACATATAGCAGTGTGTATGAAGCATAAACAAGTGTGCCAACATATTCTGGGGGTAAGCATTACCACCGGTTCATCCCCTGAAGGATGAACCACACCCATTCTCTAAGTATATGCATCCATGGAGTAAGTGTAAAATTTAATACCTAGAATAGAAGTAAGAGGACCTGGCTTCAAATCCTGGTTCCTCTGCTAACTACTTACATGACTATGGGTAAAGCAGTTATCCTCTGAGAGCCTCAGTTTCCCCATCTGTAAATGAAAATGTTGGATTAAATTAAATCCCCTTCTAGTTCTAAAATTCCATGGGGTTTAGAGGTGGGAGTGAGAGCAGAGATTAGTAAACAAATAATTATGATACAAGGGAAAGTGAAAGAAGTGAAAGGAAGGTACCTAGAAGAAAAATATGACAAATTTTAAAATGGAGTGATCACTTACTGGGCTTTCAAGGACAAGGAAGGGATGAGTTGGGTTTTGAAGGGAGTGAATGATTTTCACAGATGGAGATATAGGAAGGGTGAATGCATTCCAGGCAAGGGGAGTAAGTTTGAGCAAAGGCATCAGGACTGGAGGAATGGCCAAGCAAAATCCAGTTTGGTTAAAAGGTAAAATACATGTAGAGCTCCAAGATGGATTGGACAAGTGGGTTGGAATGAGATTGTGAAGAGCCTTGAGGGAAAGCAGCCTACACAATGGGTAGGTAAATGTGAATTATCTTTGTGCAAGTGCCATAAAGGAGAGGGAGAGGGGAGGTAGAGAACCCAAAAGACTGGAGTTAAAACCCAGCTCTACACTAGAAAAGTTGAGCAAATCAACTTAACTCCCAGTTTTTCTCAGAGTATTACACATAAAGAAACTCGGATTTGAAAAATAACTATCCCTTATCATCTATCATGAATCCATTTAGGCTCATGGAATCGTCTTGGTCCTTGCTGTGTCCAATTAGCCCAGGCTTAAAAGAAAATGGTAGAGTACAAAGGAAATTAGGTAGCAAGAAAAAAAAAAGGTGTTAACAGAATGAGTGATTTTCACAGCTTAGCCACTCTGATACCATCAGATGTCAGGTGGAGCACTGATAAGTGTGGGAAGAGATACTGGAAGGTCTTTAGACAGTTGGATAATCTCAATCTATCTTCAAGGTTAATTTCTGACTCATTAATCCCTTCCTGGAAAGGGGTGGGGAAGACAGGATCTCCAAAGAGTCCACCCAGGGCAAAGGCCTTTGAACAAAGGTTATAAATGACTCACTTTCTCCAGAGGAGTCTTCTACACAGGACTGGCATGATTCCAATTGGAAAGTTTAGGAAGACAACTTCTCCCATTTTTATATCTTCAGTGTCTTTCCTTCCTTTATTAAAAAACAAAACAACTATTTGTTCAGGGTTGGAGTTTATACACTCAGCTTGTTCACACCAAAGTGTCAATGACTAATAAAGCTGAGTCTCACACAGTAGCAGTCTCCCTACCCATTGGTTCAGGTTGGTACCTTTAAATGCTGGTCAAAATCTTAAGCCAAAGGAATAAACTTTTTAGAATCATAGCTCTTGGGGTGGCTAGGTGGCACAGTGAATAGAGCACCGGCCCTGGAGTCAGGAGGACCTGAGTTCAAATCCTGCCTCAGACACTTAACACTTACTAGCTGTGTGACCTTGAGCAAGTCACTGAACCCCAATTGCTCTGCCTTCCCCCCTCCAAAAAGAAAAAAAACTACAGATGTTTATTAAACAGGATGCAGTTAGATGCTTCAGTTTCCAAGGGAGATAGAAGATTCCCCACTCTTAAGAACTTAGTTGAGAATACAGGGTGCTTGCATTATACAAACACAAAGTTATAAACTACAAATGCTGAATGAGTAGAACAAACAGTAAGTGCTACAGGGCAAGGGAGAGACTGCTGTGCTTAGACAGTGAAAAAGTTTCGTGGAAGGGAGCCAAGCTGGGGCCTGAATGATGGGCTGAATTTGGGTAGGAGAGAGGTTTGAGATGGGGAAAATATTCTAGGCAGATGGAATTGCCTAATCCTTTGACAATCTTAGATGAAAAAATGCAACTTATAGATTATATATGCATATTGTGCAGAAAATGCACACACATGCATTTTTGAGATGATGAATAGAAGATAGAGAGATGAGGACTGTGGAGAGCCTCGAATGCAAAACTAGGACTTTTGGCCTTAACTCAGTGTGCACTGAAAAATAGGAGTAGCATACACCACACACATTAATAAATATATGTGTATACATATATGTATATATAATATATGCATATGCACATATCTTTTTGCATGTATATACATATATGTCCATATGTAGATATATATCAACATGTGTAATTGCATGATCCCTCAGAATAGACATATATAGACATATATGCCTATATATGCAGAAAGATATATATCTATATATCTATAGTATATATATTATATGTGCGTATAATATGTAATACACATTTTTTTGTTGTTTAGCTGTTTCAGTGACATCCAGCTCTTTGTAACTCCATTTGAGGTTTCTTGGCAAAGACACTGGAGTGGTTTTTCATATCCTTCTCCAGCTCATTTTACAGATGAGGAAACTGAGGCAAACAGGGTTAAATGACCTGCCCAGGGTCACACAGTTAATAAGTGTCTGAATACAGATTTGAACTCAGGTCCTCCTGACTCTAGGGCCAGCAACTCTAGTCACTGCACCACCTAGCTGCCCTAGAGTTGCTTTTCAATGTTAATCTGGACTATGAACGAAACTAGAGTCCCTGTTGCAACCACAAAAGGCTTGCGAATAGGCTAGGTAGCTCTATATTATGCTTCCATATGAGTCTGATCCCATCTCTACTGTTACTGTTCATTTATTTCAGTTGTGACTTACTATTTGTGGCCCCATTTGAGGTTTTCTTTTACTGGAGGGGTTTGCCATTTCCTTCTCCAGATCATCTTACAGATGAGGAAGCTGAGGCAAACAAGATTAAGTGATCCCACAGTTCTTGTCTGAGGCTGGATTTGAACTCAGGAACATAAGCTTCCTGACTCTAGGCCCAGCCCTCCAGCCACTGGACCTCCTAGCTACCCTACTGCCTCCACCAAATATGACTTCTATTTTCCAATTATCCCCCTGGGTAACAGCTGCTAAACTCTTACCTTCTTTGGCTCACGTGACAATAAAACATTATGTAAAATGGCCAGGACTGTTTCTGGGAGACACATAAATGACAAGAAGAAATCTAAAGGTAGGAAGGGTGATAATAATAATTGCACGATCCCTCAGAATACTCAGCCGTCATAAAAAAAGTTGACACAATAATCACAAGGGAAGTCGTGGGTCCATCCTGGGAGGCTTATCTCATTGTGAGCAATCAAGGGGAATGGTCAGATGAAATGACCTTTCTAATGGCTGCTTTATCTGATTGTAAGAGTTCTGATGAAATGCTTGGCGCTGCTGGAACAGACAGAGGTATTCATTCATTGATCTCCCATTCTCTCTCTTTTTTTTCCTAATCAACCCCAGAGCACAGAAAATAATAGGTTCACAATCCTTTTATAAGTCTTTGCCTTTTAAAGACATCCCACTGAAAAGCAGGACCCACCAGTGCTGTAGGGGAGGAGGAATACATTTGGGACCAGAGGGAGGGAAGGAAAAAAGAAAAAAAAAGTCTCATTTTTATGGATAGGCTATCCCCAGCTGTTTCCTCCTTGGTAAAATGAAGGAACTCAACCAGATGATCTCTAACGTTTAACTCACTATGATCCTTTGGTCATACTACTAATAATGCAGAAATTTATATCGTGCTTTAAGGTTGTTCGGTTTTGTCTAATTCCTTATGACTCCATTGGGAGTTTTCTTGGTAGAGATACTAGAGTGGTTTTCTGTTTACTTCTCCAGCTCATTTTCCAGATGAGGAAGCTGAGGCAAACAGGGTTAAATAACTTGCCCAGGGTCACGCAGCTAGTTTCTGAGGTCAAATTTTTTTTTTTTGGAGGGCAGTTGGGGTTAAGTGACTTGCCCAAGGTCACACGGCTAGTTTTTTTTGTGTGTGTTAAGTGTCTGAGGCCGGTTTTGAACTCAGGTACTCCTGACTCCAGGGCCGGTGCTCTATTCACTGCGCCAACTAGCCGCCCCTGAGGTCAAATTTGAACTCAGATCTCTCCCTGACTCCAGACTCAGTGCTCCATCCACTGCCTACCCAGCTTTAATGTTAGCAAATCATTTTATAAGTGTAAGGAAGGTGAAATAAAATAATGGATGTAAAGCACTTTACAGACTTAATAATGCTATATGTCTATCATTACATCAGCAGCAGCAGCAGCAGCCTCTAGTCCCCAGGCCTCCCATCTGGTGATGATGTCATTCTCTAGGACTTCTAGTGTACTTCCTGCTGAGCTCAAGCTGTTCATAGCAATACAAAGGAGTGTTGGTAGATGTTTAACAACTAGGCTTTGAAGGGAGAGGGAAAAATGTATGCACACACTTTTAAGTTTAACCTACATCATTAATACATTCTTAAGTCTAGACAATGAAACAATAACTCAAACCCCAGTTTATAGCAATTGATGATTTCCAAAGCATAAATGCTCACAATGAAAGTTTAATCATGTGTTTTCTCAGGTGAGACCTGGCTCCAGCACACTGGTGCTTGCACCCTGCCCTGGAAACATAGGCAGAGATACTCTGCCTGATTTTGGCCAAGAGACCTAGGCTCTCTGGACCTCTTTAACTCATGATGTTGATTCTGAGACTGGAATGTTTTTTTTTTCATTCCTAGTACTGTGCCTGACATATAGCATTTAATAAAAATTTTTGGTTAATTAATAAATTAGTTTGATGCTGGATAATAGGCAACTGGAACAGCTAGGTGGCATAATGGATAGAGCACTGGGCTTGGAATCAGGGAGACCTGAGTTCAAATGTGACCTCAGACACTTACTAGCTGTGTGACCCTGGGCAAGTCACTTAACTCTGTTGGTTTCAATTTCTTCATCTGTAAAATGAGCTGGAGAAGGACATGGAAGACTACTCCAGTATTTTTTCCAAGAAAACCCCAAATGGATCACAAAGAATTGGACTCAAAATGACTAAACAGGGTACTGCCAGTAATGACCTCAGTTCAAATCTGGACTCAAACATTTGACATGTACTACATGTATGACCCTGGGCAAGTCACTTAACTCCAATTGCCTCACACACAAAAAAGAAAAGAAAATGACTGAACAATAACAACAACAAAAAGTTGTGCAATTCTCCCCAAGAGGATTAACACATTTAAATTAACCGTCATTTAAACCTTGGGCAGTTACGTGGCACAGTGGATAGATAAGACCTAAAGTCAGGAAGACCTGAGTTCAAATATGGCACCAGACACTTAAGTGCTGTGTGGTCCTGGGTAAGCCACTTAACTTAGTTTCCTCATCTGTAAAATGAGTCGGAGAAGGAGATGGCAAACCACTCCAGTATCTTGGCCAAGAAAACCTCAAATGGGCTCACAAAGAGTCAGACATGACTGAAACCAACTGAACAACAACATTTAAACCTTGATAGGACAGAAGGCCACCACTGAAGCCCATCTAAAATACTTCATCATGGTGAAGATGTAGCATGGAAGTCACCCTGGGGGCTACAAGGCTATGCCAGTGGAACAGTGGACTCCTGGCAGATTCTACCAGTCAAAAAAAGCCTCATGTGCATATTTGGTGACAGACTGTGTGTCCATACTTAGATCCAGACTGGCTAAATTCAGAAAAGATCATCACTCCCAAGTGACTGGCCACCAGGAGATGGATTTCTTTGGTCATAACAACTCACAAAAAACCACTTACTAAATATTCAGTGGAGGAATGAAATCATTGATCATTTGGAATTCTGAAAGCATGAAAGAAGGATTTGAGAGTAGAATTGGATGGGGGATGTATGGCTTAGGGAACAAGCCCAACCCTGAGGGATGAGGAAGACCCTAAAGATTTAGAACAGACCTGCATGATTTTGCAGTAGGTAGGGGCCAAAATTAAAATAGGCCAAACTTCTTTGGGCCACAGATAGTTTAGAAACAGACTGACAATGGTTGGTTGCCATGGGTCACATGACAAATAGGAGAATGTGCAGTGGCAACCCTACATTTTTCATGGGCTGCCTGAAATCCTTTGGTGGGTCTCAAGAGGCCCCCAGGGCTATATGTAGGGCAGGCCTGATCTAGATAGTGACTCGAGGTAGGAATGAAGTGAGCATAGCCTATACCACTCACAAAAGAGATATTCAAGCCAGGGATTTAGAATGAGTGGACCTGAGGACAAGAATATGAACAGCTTACTGCCCAATGTGGTCTATACCTCTGATCACAGCATAGTACATTGGTAATGAATACATAGCTGTGGATTGTAGTTGCAGGGTGGAGAGGAGCACTTGTGGTCAGTCATAAGGGAACAAGGATCCTGGTCACAGTTTCAGAGCCAAGAGGATACAAGGGCTTGTAGCTGCAGAAGAGCAGTGGAACTTCCTGAGTAAAGACCAGAGCAGAGATCAGGAGAGCAGTGACCACTCCCCTCTCTGGATCACACCACCTTGGAAACAATAAAAACTTGCAGACTTCCAGAAATAGCTCTGAAAACAATAGGATAATAAAGCCTAAAGCTTGAGACAGTGCCTCTCCAACTCCAGGTGAGCAGATATTAATTTTAACCTAAATTTCAAAGTCAAGCAATAGATTGGGAAAATGAGCAAACAACAAAAAAATAACTTGACCATAAAAAGCTACTATGGTGGCAGGGAAGACCAAGATGGAACACTAAAGCAGAAGACAACAATAAAAAACAGCTATAACCAAAGCCTCAGAGAAAAATGCTAATTGTATTCAAACCCAAAAAGAATTCCTGGAAGAGTTAAAGAAAGACATGAGTGTTAGAGGGAAAATTGAGAAAAAATAGAATTGGTGTAATGATAAAAGAGGCACACAACTTCACTAAAGAAAAGAACTCCTTTAAAAGTAGAATTAGCTAAATGAATTACAAAAATTCACTTTAAAAAAGAACTTAAAAAGTAAAATTTGACAAATGAAAAAAGAGGTACAAAAGCTTGCTGAAGAAAATAATTCCTTAAAAATTAGAACTGAGCAAATGGAAGCTAGTGACTCCATGAGATATCAAGAAACAATAAAACAAAGTCAAAAGAATGAGAAAATAGAAGAAAACGTGAGCTATCTAATTGGAAAAACAACTGACCTGGACAACAAATTGAGGAGAAATAATTTAAGAATTATTGAACTACCTGAAAGCCATGATAAAAAAAAAAACCTCAACATCATCTTTTAAGAACTTATCAAGGAGAACTGCCTTGATATCTTAGATCCAGAGGCCAAAACAGAAGTGGAAAGAATCTACCAGTCACTTCCTGAAAGACAGACCAAAATGAAAATGCCCAGAAATATTATAGTCAAATTCCAGAGCTTTCAGATTACGGAGAAAATATTGCAAACAGATAGAAAGAAATCATTCAAATATTGTGGAGCCCCAGTCACAATCACACTAGATTTAGCAGCTGCCACATTAAAGGATTGGAAGGCTTGGAAGATGATATTCCAGAAGGCAAAGGAGCTAGGATTACAACCAAGAATAACCTATCCAGCAAAACTGAGCACAATCCCTTAGGGGGGAAAATGGATATTTAATGAAATCAAGGACTTTCAAACATTCCTGATGAAAAGACTAGAGTTGAATGGAAAATTGACATTCAAACACAAGATTCAAGAGAAACATAAAAAGTAAACATGAAAGAGAAATCAAAAGAGACTTAATAAATTTAAATTGTTTACATTCCTATATGGGAAGATAATACATGTAATTCCTAAGAATTTTATCACTTATGGCAGTTAGAAGCAGTCAGAATAGACAGAGGGCACATATGTGAGCTAATTATGTTGGGATGATCTCAAAACAATGAGGGGTAAGAAAGAGAGATGTACTGATGAGGGAAGGGAGAAGCAGAATGGGGGGGGAATTATCTCACGAAAAGTCACAAAAGGAGCTTTTACAGGGAAGGGGGGAAGGGGGATGGATAACAGACAATGCTTAAACCTCAGTCTCATTAGAATTAGCTCAAAGAGGGAAGAATATAGTTATAGATAGACATCTATATCAAGATAGATTAGAGAGAGAGTGAGAGAGAAGGAGAGAGAGAAAGAGAGAAATGAATGGACAGATGGAGAGATAAATAGGTATGTAGGTAGATAGGTAGATAGATAGATAGATAGATAGATAGATAGACAGACAGACAGACAGAGAGGTGGAGAGATAGATGGATTCATAGATGGAGAGATAGAATGAAATAGAGATAGAAGAATGGATGGATAGATGGAGGGAGGGAGGGAGAGAAAGAGAGAGAGAGAGAGAGAGAGAGAGAGAGAGAGAATAGATAGAGAGATAGAATAGAACAGACAGACAGAGAAAAGGAAGGAGATGCAACATCCCAGAGTCACAGCTTCTGGGGTGGGGCTGATGCTTAATTTGAACTGAGAAGAAGATCTTAGATTTAGATAGAACAGGAAAAGACCCTAGAGGACACCTAGTCCAACTCTCTCATTTTACTGCTGAGAAAACTGAGGGCCAGAGCAACAAAGTGACTTATCCAAGGTCACACAGATAGTGACAGAATCAGGGTTTTTAACTCAGACTTGGCACCTCCAAGTTCTGTACTGCAAATCAGAAGAGATGCATGTCTCTGATGATGAGAGGATTTCAGAGATATCTTTGCTTGAAATAGGAGATAAAATCTGAGGGGTCCCAAGAAGGGAATCCTAAAGCCCATAGGTATGGGACTCTCTCCTCACTGATAAAGATAAATGCTCCAGTGGAACATAAGGGGAGGGGTAGAGTTGATGAGAGGAGAGAGGAGAGCAGTTCTCAACACAGTATGCATTATTTATCATACAGGTTTTCTTGAAATGACTTTGGGAAGAAGCTGACATGGGAGGAGCCCATGGTCTCCATCATGTCCCTATCTTTGGGTTGCTAGACTAAAAAGAGTAAAGACTCTGGGGAATTTGCCCTTTGTGTGAGATCTGCAACTCACTTTCTTTTGGGTGGAGTGGAGTAATCTATCTTCCAATGAGAAAGCTCCTTTCATTCTGTATTGTCCAGTACAGGGGTGGGGAACCTGTGGTCTCAATATGTGGCCCTGTAGGCCATATGTGGCCCTGTCGGTCCTCAAGTGTGACCTTTTGACCAAATCTGATTCTGTCAAAGGGATGCACTTGAGGGCCTAGGGGGCCACATGTAACCACAGGTTCCTTATATCTATCCATCTATCTATCTATCTATCTATCTATCTATCTATCTATCTATCTATCTATCTATCTATCTATCTATATCTTCTAATATATATCTAGTATGGTCTAGTATATCTTCTCATATATACTTCCTCTTATTTCTGTTTTCCTATCAATTTGGATAAATGAGTTTCTTTGTTATATGCTATTGTGAGAAATAATTCATTTGTACCCTACTCTATCCCAATCAGTAGTAATCAGTCTGATATTACATATTCCAGTATTTATATATTATATATAAATCCAATTTTTGTTTCTTTTCTCTCTTCTGTATTTGTGTTCTGGCCTTTGAACCTTAAATAAAATTTGAAAAATAAAATAGAATAAAAATAATTTCTCACCCACTCTCAAAAAAAAGAACTATGAAATCTGAATGCAGATTAAAGCATGCTATTTTCACTTTTTTTGTTGTTTTTTCTTTCTTGTGTTTTTTTATTCTGATTCTTTTTCCGCAACATGATTAATGTGGAAATATGTTTAACATGACTGTACATGTATAACCTATGTCAGATTGTTTGCTATCTTGGGGAAGAGGGAGGAAAGAGGAAAAAAATTCGGAACCCCAAATTTTACAAAAATGAATAGTGAAAACTATTTTTACATGTCGTTGGAGGAAAAAATAGAATACTATTAAGAGAAAAAAATAAAATATGTAGATATAATACAATGCTATAGATATGTTTTATACATTTCTGAATTTCTAAATTTTTTCTCTGTCATCTAATTTCTTATGCTGGTCTGCCATATATCAAAAATTGAGATGGGGAAAGGGATAACTGTAGTGCCTCTGAAGCACTATAACCCATTCCAGAAATCAATTAAACTCAGAGCACCGGGGATGGAGGGAAGACAGCAGCTTCTCTCTGCTGGAGCTCTCTGGTCTTGGGTTTTACTTTAAAGTAGTTTGTAATTTGGGCCACTAGGTGGTGCCATGATGCATAGAGGGCTGAGCCCGGAGTCACAAAGACATCTTCCTGAGTTCAAATCTAACCTTAGACTAGTGATTCTCAACCTCTGGGTTGAACCTTTGGGGGTTGAACGGGTTATCTAAAACCATCAGAAAACACATATTTCCGATAGTCTTAAGAACTGAGATGCCACTCCTCTCTCTCCAGGCGGGTCCACCCACATGCAGATACACCCACTTACAAGTATTAAAGGGTCCCAGCATTAGGAAAGTTGAGAATCACTCACTGCCTTAAACACTTACTGTGTGACCCTGGGCAAATCACTTAACCCTGTTTGCCTCAGTTTCCTCATCTGTAAAATGAACTGGAGAGGAAATGGCAAACCACTCCAGTATTTTTGCCAAGAAAACTCCAAATGGGTTCACAAAGAGCTGGATATAATTGAAGCAGCAGCTGTTTGTAGCCTGATTAAGTTCTCAGGCCCATAGAGAAAGTGGCAGAGATTCAGGACACCTGGGTTCTAATAATAACTGACATATCATTCTTTAAAGTTTTCAGATGATTTTACAGACAACATTTCATCTCATTTTCATGACAACAGTGTGTGGTAAATCCTACAGGGGTAGAAGAGGCAATCTGATATTGGGGATAAATAGAGGGCACTCTCAGTCAGGAAAACACTTATTAGCTATGTGAACCTGGGTGAGTTATTTAAACTCCCTCAGCCCAGTTTCCTTATATACAAAATGAAAACAGTGATATTTGTAGCATCTACCTCCCGGGCTTTGTTGTAAGGTTCAAATAAGAAAATATACGTACAGCACTTTGCAAACCTTCAAATACGACTAGTTAATAGTTAATACCAGGGACAACCAGTTGTCATCAGATCCTGGACCTCGTTGTTAGCAAAAATCTCTCAAAATGAGATACCAGCTGAGAGTAATACTCATTCATATCAATGCCCGGGGGACATTTTAATTTAAGAAGAGAAAAAATAGGCAGGGGGTTCCTCATATTTTGCTGGTTGTGTTTTTATTCTAGAAGCCAGCACGTATCATAAGATGGAAGTTGTGCAGATGGAGTTAATAGTTAATAGCATGCCAGGCCTGCAGTCAGAAAGTCTTCAGTCCAAAACTGGCCTCAGATACTTACTAGCTATATGACCCTGGGCAACTCTGTTTGCCTCAGTTCCCTCATCTGTAAAAGGAACTGGAAAGGAAACAGCAAACCACTCCAGTATCTTTGCCAAGAAAACCCCAAATAGGGTCACAAAGAATTGGACCTGATTGAAAATGACTAAAATACAACAGCAAATCTTCAACTACTGCAAAAATGTTAGCTGTTAGGGGCAGCTAGGTTGTGTAGCAGAAAGAACACCGGCCCTCGAGTAAGAAGGACCTGAGTTCAAATGCTGCCTCAGACACTTGACACTTTCAAGCTGTGTAACCCTGGATAAGTCACTTAATCCTGACTGGCTTGCAAAAAATAAAATAAAATGAATTTTCAAATATTAGCTATTATTACCTTCCTACTTTTTCCAGATGAAGAAACTGAGATTGAGGAAAGTTAAGTGACTTGTCCAGTGTTACATCCGCTACTAAGTTGTGAGACAGTGTCTAAACACACATCTTCCAGCTTCTCTTCACTATGGCAATCCAAGCCCCACCTTCGCCACTAATAACTGTATGATATCACTGCCTATTTCTGGGACCTATTTTCCCATCTGTAAAATGCAAGAGATGGTTTCTAACATAAATCTGCATAATTCTAAGAGAAGAGTGGTTTAATTATCTCAAGGACCCAAGAAAGCAGAACTAAGATTTTTATTTCTGGAAGTCCATTGGATAAGGCTTTGTTTTTTCCTCTAGTGAATCATAGATGACGTGGGAGATCAAACTGTTTTTTTAACCTCATCTCAGCTTGAATTTTCTGTGGGCAGACACGGCTTTTAAATATAGAATTCCTCAAATTCCATGGGAATTCTCCCAAGTTCTGGCCTGCATTCCAAACCACCCCCACTCTGAACCTCAGGAAAACAATAGTTTGCTCTCAGGAACTGTGGCTATTTGATTTGAATCAAATTAATTGTGTAATGTTTGGAATGCTGGCAAAGCTTCCTAGCAATTTAATCTTTCTATCCCAGCCAGTCCATCATCCTCTGTGGGCTCTGATCCAGGGTTATATATGTGACAGGGCTGGAGGCTTAGGGATACAGGTTAATCTAGTACTTCTTCCATTCAATACACACAAAAGAGGAAAACATCTGATTCAAACATTTCAGCCAAATTTGACATCTTTTTTTCCTTTGGGGTTCAGACCAAAAATTTGAGCAGTATAAGAAACTCTGAGTGTGGCAACCTCTTCAATCAACATAGGTCAGCAATTCATCCATATCTTTTAGAGTTGCCTTTTAGGAAGCTGAGAGGTTAACTCCCTTGCCCATGATCACATAACAAGTCAGAGGCAAAATCTGAACACAGGCCTTCCTGATTTCCTGGTTTATTTTGCTGCAAAATCCGTGTGGCTCCTAGTTCTCC
>CM053599.1:136975155-137021825 GCA_028646575.1 Pseudocheirus occidentalis | reverse complement strand
CTGCTATAATATGCCCTGGTCAGCCCATTGGTGAAATATTGTGTTTAATTCCCACATTTTAGGAACATCATTGATCAACTGGAGAGTATCCAGAATAGACCTGGATGATACCATATATACAGGTCAGTGGAACAAGACATTTAGCTTGGAGAAGGAGCAATTGAGAAGACTTTAGAGTGAAATGATAGTTGTTTTCTAGTATTTGTAGGGCTGTCAAGTATAAGAGGTAATAGTCTAGTTTTGTATGGCACCAAAGGGCATAGTTAGGAGTAATTGGCAGGAATTATAGCATGTCTCAAAGCAGCCAAACACTAGATTATTGCTATCCCAAAAGGGAATGGATTACCTTATGAGGTAATGGGTTCTCAGTGAGTGGGTGAGCATTACTAAGTACCTACTACGTATGTACCAGGTACTGGGCACACACACACACACACACACACACACACACACACAAGTCAAAAGACAGTCCCTGCTCTCAAGATCCTACATCCTTTCTCCCATCCACCTCTCTTCTCCCAACTCTTTTTAGTCCTTAATGGAACTCTAGCAGTATTAATTTTAATTGTGGGAACAAGGTAGGTGGAGTTCAAAGATCTTTAAAGAGCAATTTTGAAACTAAGGGAAAAAACTAATTCATGGAGACATTCTTTTGTTTTTTTTCTGCAAATAGGAAAAAAGAGAATTTTTAAAATCTGCATTGTATTGCTTGCATGGACACACACACACACCCACACACCCACACACAGCCCCACTCAACTGAGTTAGAGTTTTAGAAATGATTGTTAGTAATAATACCTTTTTCTTGGGCCCCTCTAGCCTTTGCTTGCCCTAACTTTACCTCCACCCCCCCCAAGCTCCCACCCCTCGGGCTTTCCCCCATCTCCACCCTCTAAATTATCTGATTTCAGGCTATCTGGTATTGCTGCCTGTAAATGTGAAAAGGGCAGAGGATTCCTTGGGATTTCTCCCCACCTCCCCAACAGGAAGGAATCCATATCTGCTCCAGTTTTGAATAGGATTTAGACAGATTCTTTATTTTATGCCTTACATGAGCAATCTGGGTTTCCTTTATCAATTGTTAGTCCTAGTTACACCCCCACCAGATGCATCCAGCTGTGAAAGTGTGGAAGCAGAGACTTGGACTCAGCCCCCAGGGTATATTACATCATCTGCTGTTTCCAAAGCATAAAGCTTTGTATTTTATTTAGAACCCCAGTTCCCAATCTCTTCCCTAAATAGGGAGGAAATTCCTTTGCACATGAGATTCTCTTCAAACAAATGGCATTTTTCTAGAGCTCCCTTCCTTCTTTGTAGAGGTGGTGGACCGTAGGTGTGGAACCTTGAATGTTCTATCAGACTCGGTCGATACCTTACTTTTTGCTGAATTGCTTTTATTTCCCTCTTTCTTATTCTTTACTACAAATAGCTTTCTGGGTAGGGGAGAAGGACAGGATATATTTAGATATGAAAATAAAAGATAGCAATAATCTTTAAGGTGGCCTTTTACAAATCTAAGCCTTTGTCTTACAGATCCAGCAAATTAGAGCTACAAATAGCCTTCTAATTCAAACCCTTCATTTTACAAATAAGGAAACTGAGGACCAGAGAGGTGTTCCATGACTTAGTAAATGTCGCATAACAAGTTAGTGATAAAACATAAAGCCAAAGTCTTATGTCATGACTAAGAATTTTGGCCACTGTCATAAATTCAAGTGAATGAGGTTGGCAGATGTTTAGACAGTGTGTGGTTGAGAAGGCCTGGGAAGGAGACTGAAGAAGAGTGAGACTGAGGAATTTGAAGGAAGCAGGGGTTGGAGTAGAGAAGACTTTGAGTCAGGGGCAGAATTTATTAAGGGAGGAAGGAAAATGACCTTGAGGCCCCTACTTGAAATTGACAAGGATCCTAGGTGGAGTAAATTTTTTCTTTGAGAGGTGAAGGCAAGGCAATTTGGGTTAAGTGACTCGCCCAAGGTCACATAGTTAGAAAGTGTCTGAAGCCAGATATGCCATCTAGCTGCCCCTAAACTTTTTTTTAGATAGCATTTTCTTTTCTCAAGTCACATGTAAAGACAAGTTTTTAATATTAATTTTTTATAAAATTTTCAATTCCAAATTTTCTCCTTCCCTTACTCTTTCCTCCCTCAAGATGGTAAGCAATTTGATATAGATTTTATATATATATATGCAATTATATAAAACATATTTCCATATTAGTCATGTTGTAAAAGAAGAAACAGAACAAAAGGAAAAAAAACATGAAAAAAATAAAGAAAGTGAAAATAGTATGCTTCAATCTGCATTCAAACTAGGATGGTTGCTGGGTAATGGATCTGAAAATGGCAGTGGGGACCACGGCATCTGCCAACTCCTCCTCTTGGCCCTGTGTATTAGGGGGTGTCATGGATGTGGTAGCCAGCCTTGGAGAAAATGCCAAGAAATGTGGAGTTTTAAGTAGAAAAGTAGGTTTCAGGGAGCTCTAGAAGATGGAAGGATTGTGAGAAGAAAAGGCACATAAGCATTACAGTGACCAGAATACCAAGTCCTCAAGTCGGGAAAGAATATGAGTTCAAATCTAACCTCAGACACTTATTAGCTATGTGATTCTGGGCAATTCACTTAACATCTGTTTCCTTTAGTATCCTCATCTGTAAAATGGACATAATAATGCCATTTACCTCCCAGGGGAGGCTTAAATGAGATAATAATTATAAAGTACTTAACATAGTGCCTAGCATATACTAGGCTCTATATACATATTAGTCCCCCCCCTTTTGCTTTTAAATAGTATTTTATCTTTTCCCATATTTACATATAAAAAAAATTTTAGCCTTCATTTTCACAAGATTTTGAGTTCCAAATTTTTCTCCCTCCCTCCTCTCCCCTCTTCTAAAAATAGTAGGCAGTTTGATATAGTTTATACAGATGCTATCATGTAAAACATATTTCCATATTCATCAAGTTGTGGAAGAAGAAACAGATTAAAAGGGGGAAAAAAACCATGAGAAAGAATAAATTAAGTGAGGAAAATATGCTTCAATTTGCATTCAGAGTCCCTCAGTTCTTTATCTGGATATGGATAGCATTTTCCTTTGTGAGTCTTTTGTACTGGTTTTGATCATTGTATTTCTGAGAAAAGCTGAGTTATTTATAGCTAGTCCTTACACAATGTTACTGATACTGTGTGCAGTGTTTTCCTGGTTCTGCTCATTTCCCTTTGTATCAGTTTGTATATCTTTCTGGGTTTTTTGAAATCTGGCTATTTATCATGTCTTGTTGTACAATGGTATTCCATTCCATTCATATGCCATTGTTCAGCCATTCCCCAATTGATGGGCATCTGCTCAATTTCCAATGTTTTACAACCATGAATGGGGCTATTATAAATGTTTCTATAGGTCTTTTCCCCTTTCTTGTGTGATCTCTTTGGGATACAGACCCAGTAGTGGTATTGTTGGATCAAAGGGTATGTACAATTTGACTGCCCTTTGGGCATAGTTTCAAATTGCTCTCCAGAATGGCTGAATCAGTTTTCAACTCCACCAACAATGCATTAATGTTCCAGTTTTCCCACATCCTCTCCAACATTTGTCATTTTCCTTTTTTGTCATATTAGTCAATCTGATTACTATGAGGTGGTATTTCATGTTTTAATTTGTATTTCTCTAATTAAATATTAGCTTTTATTATGATTGAAGAGGAGTTTGATGACAAGAGAGAAGGGACTGTAGATTTAGTGCTAGACAGAACCTTGGAGGTTATTTAGTTCAGTGACATCAAACTGAAAAAGAAATAGAGAACACTAATTCAGGCCATAACAACCCCTAAAAGCCATATATTGACTTAATTTGAAAATGTGATCTTATATATGCTTTATTGTATTCTTATTTATTTTGCTAAATATTTCCCAATTACATTTTAATCTGGTTTGGGCTGTACTCAGGAGTGTTGTAGGTACATGGGGTAGTGTCTGACACCTCTGATGTAAGTCCATCGTTCTTCTTTTATAGATGTGGAATCTGAGATCCAGAGGTCCAGCAAATTGCTGGAGGTCATTCGTGTTATGTGGCAGAACCAGAATTCAAACCCCTTATTTCTGCTTCCAAATCTAATGCATTTCCCACTAGATCACAATTACAGAGGGCAAGGTTGCAGAAAGGCAGGGCAGAAGAGGATAGGCACTGAGGAGAGAAGCAGGGCTGAGTTTCCAATGGATGGGAGGGCAGTGGAGGGTGGATGATACTAACTGGTACATACTACACTTGCTGCTGATCTAGGTCCCTTCAAGAGAAGTAAGTTCTGAGGCTAAGCAGCTCAATGGGAGGGAGTGGGGATAAGAAGCATGCCATGCTATTGTTCTATAAGAAATTATGAGCAGTAGAATTTCAGAAAAACCTGGCAAGACTTACATGAACTGATGCTGAGTGAAGTGAGCAGAGCCAGGAGAACACTGTATGTAGTAACAGCAACATTGTGCAATGATCAGCTTTGATAGGCTTAGCTCTTCTCAGCAATACAAGGATATAAGACAGTTCCAAAAGACTCATTATGAAAAATGCCATCCACATCCAGAGAAAGAACTATGGAGTCTGAATGGAGATTGAAGCATACTATTTTCTCTCTTTTTTTCTTTCTTGTGGTTTTTCTCTTTTGTTTTGATTTTTCTTTCAGAACATGACTAATGCGGAAATATGTTTAATATGATTGTACATGTATAGCCTATCTCAGATTGCTTGCTGTCCTGGGGTAGGGGAAGGGAGAGGAAAAACATTTGGAATTCAAATTTCTATAAAAGTGAATGTTAAAAAAAAAGTCATTATCCTTAAAAGAAAAAAGGAATGTCAGCTTCTTGAGGGCAGGTATCATATTTCTTCATTTCTTTGTATCCCCAGTGTATAAGTACAGTGCCTTAATAAATTCTTGTTAACTGGCCAAAAAAAGAAAAAGAAAAAAAAGAAGCATTCCATACCATCCTGTTGGGAAGGTGGGTCCATGATGGGGTTTTTAAGGTCATATGAGTGAGAGACATATAGATAGTAGCCCTGGACTGGGGCTCTTGTTAATAGTACAACCCTAGGAGGAGGAAGCATAAATGTCAGGCCCTGAGTAAAATTCCTTCTTACCCCATACTAATCCTAGCTCTAATATAAATTCCTTGTTTCCCGGTCTAGTATTTTTTTTTTCTAGTATACCACATTGCTTCCTGGGTTCTCTTTAGGACCCTTCACACAGTGCCTCTCATGTTGCTTTAGGGTAAGGTAACACAGCACAGTTGCAGTATGAGTTATTTGAGCCTAAAAACCTGCTCATACCCAAATTACCCACAGAATGGAGGGCAAAGATGGTCTAAGGCAGTGGTTTTCAACCTTCCTAATGCCAGGACCCTTTAATAGTCGTATGTGGGCGTGTCTGCATGTGGGTGGAGCTGCTTAGAGACTGATAGAGGAGGTTCCTAAGACCATAGGAAATATGTGTTTTCGATGGTCTTAGGTGACCTCTGTCACCTCCATGAAAGGGTTGTTTGACCCCAAAGGGGTTGTGACCCGTATGTTGAGAACCGCTAGTCTAAGGGTTTGAGATATTATTTGGTTGACCATATGGGGTGTTCAGGAAAGACTAGCCCCTTTGGTGTGAGGTCTTGCTAAGTCCTTTTCAGAGCTCAATCACTTTTGATGTCCTTCTGTCACCCAACTCTCACCTGTGCCTCCAAGAAGTTGTAGCATGAGCAGTGGCCGCATCTTGGTAAACTTTCTCCTGGCTAACCAGATAGAGGGTAACCAATTGACCTCAAACCTGTTGGTAAGTTAGGGGGGTGTCTACCCCAAACCTGAAAAGACTTCTCCTGGTGGCATAGACAGATGAGAACAATTTGTTCCAGTGGCCGAGAAGGATGACTAAAGCAGGTGCTGTGAAGTATTTAGAGCTTAGGCAGACATTGAAGATGCCTCTGTATCTTGGGCCATCTGACTTTTGTCCTGCCACTGGACTTTGATGACTCTAAAAGAGAGAGCTTAGAACTTTGTGCAGCTCTGCCTCACTTAAATCCAATTTGCTCTCAAGTCAAGATATCACCCTTTGATGTCAATGGTCCTCTTTGAAACAAAGGACAAACAACAGGTTGGCCCCATTGCCCAAAATTACAGGTTAATCATGTTGAGTCTGACCCATGTTGAAGAGTTTGTGTGGTCGTCTGTCCGTCTATGAGCAATTCTACTAGATTAAATATGGATCCCAAACTGGCTAATAGCAATTACAGTTTATCTTAATTCTCTCACAGTCTCTCTGCTGCAATGACCAGGTAGCTCTTATGAGAGGCTAATTACTCTTTTAGAGGCAGCAAGGTGGCTCACTGGATAGAGCTTTGCGCCGAGTCAGGAAGAGCTGCATGACCTTGGGCAAAGCACTTAACCTCTATTTACCTTAATCCACTGGAGGGAAAAATGGCAAACCACTCCAGTATCTTTGCCAAGAAAACCTCATGGACAGTATGTTCCACAAGGTCATAAATAGTCAAACACAACCAAATAATAACAACAATTACTTCTTTATATCTTTCAGAAATGAATCTTTAGAACCAAAATATATCAGGGCAGTAGGGATAGAATCTCAAAACTGAAAAAGGAAAAAAAAAATGAAGTCTTTGGTCTGGGGACCATCCTTTGATAGCATTTGCTTGAGTAGAGATTCATTCTAAACTAAAATTATTCAAATTACAGATCTGAATTATTATCTAAAATCTTGCTTCAGTCTATCTTCTCTTCCTCTGTCCTCTGCTTTGAGGAGATTATTAAAAGCCATGCAGAGAATATAAAGGGTAGCAGAGAGAGAAAGAGTGGAGAGCTGTCAGAACTATACAGAGGCATAAACAGCAATTTTGGAGCCCTAGACAAAGGGCACAAAGCATGCCTGAGATGAGCAGCACGAAACAGCCCTTGAGAACAGTTGTTTTTTTTTTTTTTTGAGAACAGTTTTTAAGAAGACAAATTTATTTGGGGTAAGGACTAACAAAGGATGTGGGAAAAGACTGCAGGACACAGAGAAGTCACTGCATTAAAGCTAAAACTTAAAACTTCAGCCTAGGGAAGGGAATGGAGGAGGGTGGGATAGAATAAAGGAAGAGCTCACTTGGGTTGCAGGGACATGAGGGAAGTGTTTATCTTATGTTGTTATTTGGGCAGCTGGGTGTTACAGTAGATTGACTGCTAGGCTTGAGGTCCGGAAGACTCATCTTCCTCAGGCCTCAGGGACTTATTAGCTACGAGACCTTGGGCAAGTCACTGTACATGCAAGCAAGGTAGGATTTTTTCCTGTTTTCTCTTTGGAATTCAGTTTCCCAGGCTCAGGCTAAATTGTAAACATCTGAAGGGTTTAGTTACCCTCAACCTGGTTTAGCCTGTCTACTGAGACGATTTTTATCAGGGTATGGCCACTGTGCAGGCTATAGCTTCTTGGCTTTGGGTGGCAGAGGGACACCAAAGGTGAGTAAGCAGCCCTGAAGAGGGCTCAGCAGTCCTCACACCAGAGACATCCATACACCTCACATGAATAAATATTTATTGATTGATGATTGTCCCTTGGATGACTCTCCACTTTGATTCCTTAGTCTATGGTATACCATAACTCAAAGTCATACAGTGTCACCAATAAAATGTTGTTGTTAAAAAGTTTTAAAAAGAAATACCACTTCTAGGGCTATATCCCAAAGAGATCATAAAAATGGGAAAAGGACTCACGTGTACAAAAATATTTATAGCAGCTTTTTTTGTGGTGACCAAGAACTGGAAATTGAGGGGATGCCCATCAATTGCAGAGGGGCTGAACAAGTCGTGGTCTATGAATGTAATGGAATATTATTGTGCTATAAGACATGATGAGCAAGGGGTGGCTTGGTGACGCAGTGAATAGAGTACCTGGCCCTGGAGTCAGGAGGACCTGAGTTCAAATCCAGCCTTAGACACTTAGCACTTACTAGCCCTGTGACCTTGGGTATGTCACTTAACTCCAATTGCCTTGCCTTCTCCCCAAAAGAAAGAAAGAAAGAAAGAAAGAAAGAAAGAAAGAAAGAAAGAAAGAAAGAGAAAGAAATGATGAACAGGCAGAAAAACCTGGAAAGACATATGAACTGATGCTGAATGAAGTGAGCAGAACCAGGAGAACATTGTAAACCATAACATCCATAGTATGTGATAACTGACTTAGCAATGCAAGGACCTAAAACAGTTTCAAAGGACTAATGATGGAAAATGCCATACACATCCAGAGAAAGAACTATGGAGTCTGATTGCAGAGTGAAGCAGATTCTTTTCTTTTTGTTTTTTTCTTTCTAATGGTTCCTCCCATTCATTTTAATTCTTTTTTTTTCCTTTTTTTTTTTGGAGGGCAGTTGGGGTTAAGTGACTTGCCCAAGGTCACACGGCTAGATTTTTGTGTTAAGTGTCTGAGGCCAGATTTGAACTCAGGTCCTCCTGACTCCAGGGCCGGTGCTCTATTCACTGCGCCACCTAGCCGCCCCCATTTTAATTCTTTAATACAACATGACTAATATGAAAATATGTTTGATAGGAAGGTATATGTAGAGCCTATATCAGATTGCATGCCATCTTGAGGAGAGAGGGAGGAAAGGCAGGGTGAGAAAATTTAAAACTTATGGAAGTGAATGTTGAAAACTAAAAATAAACTTTAAAAAATTGAAAAAGAAGGTTTCATGGTTAAGATGGGAATTTGTTTTGCCTGACTATGCATATGAACTATGAGGATTTTGTTTTTCTTTTCTTCTTTTAATAGAGAGAGGGCATAGTAAGAGAAAATAAATGTTTGTTAATTAGGAAAAAATGTAATGGATTTTTTTAAGGGTAGACCTTTGTTTCAGGGAAAAACTCAGGATCATTTTTGGTTGTTATTTTAGTCATGTCCAACTATTCTGACCCCATTTGGGGTTTTCTTGGTGAAGATATGGGGGTGGTTTACCTTTCCCTTCTCCAGCTCATCTTACAGATGAGGAAACTGAAGCAAACAGGGTTAAGTGACTTGTCCAAGGTCATACAGCTAGTAAGTATCTGAGTTCAGATTTGAACTCAGTTCTTCTTGATTCCAGGTCAGGTCCTTTGCCACCCACCTACCCTTTAGAAGCATGGGAAGAACTAGATGATTTCTTCCAGGTCATGCAGTCCGCTATCCTCCCATCTTTTTAATTCTGAGCCAAGCTTATTGTCCATCTTCACTGTCTGTTTGAGACAGACTGGTTCTATCCAGAAAACTCCTCTACTCTGTTTCTCCAGGTAATTTTCCATTGGCTCTCTCTCTTTCTCTCTGTTTTCCTCTTGTCCTCTTGTCCTTTGGGAACTAAGTGGGAATTGGAAGGCTCCTGCAGCTGCAAAGTCTGTCTTACAAGGAGGTCAGAACAACCGCTCCCACAAGGCCTATGCAAGCTAGAGAGCTTGCATAATACATTTGTCCCTTCCCCATTGCACGTGCTTCCTTTCCTATTTATTCACATTAGGAGGAGCTGCATGAGAAGCCTCAGCCTGCTGGACAGGATTGGGTAGCCGAAGTACTCCTGAAGGTTTTTTGGAGGGGATACTTCTCTCCTAAAGTTAAAAATCAAAACCATCCTCCTGGATAAATAATCAAGAAACTGCAGCCCAGGTCTGTACTGTTGAAGAAGTAAGTACAAGGGCTGTCAAGATCCTTATGGTTCTGATGATCTGGGTTAAAGCTCATTTTTACCCAACCTAGTTACAATCCCAGAACCAGATAAGTCAGTACCTAGGTCTGAGGAAAGATTGTCTCACTAGCATGAATTTCAATTAATGCCACTGTTGTTTATGTCCGCAGGGATGAAGTATAAATCAGTTCCCAGGTGAGTTCTAAGCAGCTTCCATCTTTTGATGGTCATATGAGCTCATCTGTGTTGATATGACTCATCTGTGTTTTTGACAGACCCTTTTGTGGAAAACTTATACAAGGATATGGACAAGATAGGTGGGAAGCCAAATTTCATTGGTCATTGGGAGCTGCCTTGATCTGAATCATTTGTGACAGAAGAGACAGAGCCATAAATCAAGGCATTGTGAGCCTTTCTCAAAATGTGTCTAACTTCCAGGTCTCCCTAATCTTCATAGGCAAATATCTGTCTGCAGTGCAATGTACTTGCCAATTCAAAAATCCTCCAAGTTCTTCAAATACAATGACTTTCATTTCCTCTTTGCCTTTTTAGGCTCTTATCCAAGTCAGGTATCCAAATTCAGATGAACTTGGACCAGGGAGCATTTAAGAGCTACAAGGGAAGAAAGGATACTATTTCCTTACCATTTTATCAGACCTCTTTTTCTTCATGTTGATTAACTTGTCACAATTTTGTAGCAGCCAAAATTCATCGGGAACTTGACTTTTCATTCCCTGTTCTGCCTAAGAGCTGTTCCCAAACAGCTATTGAATGGCAAGACCAGTTCTCCTTCACACAGATGATTGTGGATAGATGCTTGATTATTTCCATTTGGTCTCTGTGGCCCTAGGATATCATGAGTTTAAAACATCCTCATTTAAAATAAATCAAAGACTTGGGTAAAGAAATATGATCGCTAAGAAACAATTTTGTTACCGTGCTTTTAATAAGCATGATGAACAGAAGGTTTTTGATTTCTGAGGCTGAACTGACATCTGCTGGTGTGCACATCAAAATTCAGAGACCCAACTAGCTCTACTGAAAGTGGAGAGAAGTTTCCTTGTAATTATTGTTGAAGATTAAGTATTTCCGGCTGGAGTACCATAGCTTTTCCTTGGGCTTCCAGTCTTAACCTATATATGCACATATATTTTAGAAGCTTAGTGGTGAGTACATTTCACATTCTTGGCAGACAGCCTGGGAGGGCAGGTTATAAAAGAAAACAGGCATTTCTTTCTTAGGGAAATGAGGATAGGCATCACTTCTTTTCCCTAGAGGGCTTCCCCTTCTCCCCCTTCCCCCCTTCCAGTATGAGAGGCCTTTGTAGAAATGGAAGAAAAGAAGAGCTATTTCCACCTTTTGTTCTTGATGGGGAGAAGGTGTCCCCTTCCTTCTGGCTAATATTTTTTGTTTCAGGCCTGTTCTAGGATTGGCTTTACAATGGGTGTTTCCTTTATTTTCTTCCTCCTCCAGGAGTTAAGAAATGTGCCATTTCCAGATGTTTCAGCTGTGGTTCTCCACCCGTTCTGGAGCCACTCGAGTGGTGGTTGGCTGTCAGATCCCTTGGCAAATTACTGTGGGTTGTATTCTGTATTATCAAACCAGAAATCATTATCTCTCTGCACTTGGGGAAAGGAGCATCATATTTCAAGGGGAATTTGCTCATTTATCAGTGGCCTAGCTGCTTCCTAGCTCTCGGGAAAGTGGAAGCATTTCTGTTGATGAATGAATTAAAAAGCAGTTATTAAGCATTTACTATCTGTACATTTTAATAGGAGACAAGAAATATAGGTGGGGAAGTAAAAAGAGGGTTGGACTGGAAGTCAAGAAGACATGAGTTTGAATCCTGCCTCAGATACTAACTAGGTATGTGACTCTGGGCAAGTAACCTAAGCAATTTCAGCCTCAGTTTTCTTCTCTGTGAAATGGAGTCAATCATAACACATACCTCACAGGGCTGTTGTGAGAATCAAGTAAGATTTATAACATATTAGGTTATTTTAGCCTTATGTTAACTGGGGTCCTTAGCTCAACCCTCATTCACATCATTGAGTTAGGTCCCCCAAAGCAAGGCTAGCTATATCTCACCTTTCACGGTCCTAGGGGCACCATGGAGAGGTTAGGAGTGTCTTTCTAATGCCATTGGCTAGAGTTCCTCTTCCAGTGTATTCTCCCTAATATTACAGTTGACTTAGATTTGAGTGAGGGAGAGCTGTGCAAGGTCACCAACTTCACTTTCTCCTCCAGAGCCATCTGGGTCCAGTAGCCTGATATTCATCAGGACGACTGGGGATGGCCCAGGATGCAATGGGAGACTCTGGCCCTTTTAGGTTAAGGTGTTTTCAGGTTCTCACTTTGAGAACATCTCCCTGATGTCATGGTCCTCTTTGAGAATGAAGGACAAGCACAACCTGTGAGTGAGTAGTAATTCTTCTCCCTCCCTCCTTTCCTCTCCCCTCCTGTCTTCTCTCCCTTGTCCTTCCTTACCTTGGGGTGCTCTGTGAACTTACACATGGATCACAAAAAACTGCCTTTTTCCCCTTTGGGTCTACTGCCTCAGTTTCTTTCTCAAAGACCAAGGCTTTAACCCAATTCACTCTGGAGCTCATAGATTGGACTATAGGTCCCTGCCCTCCTGGCACAGAGTGAATGTAA
Organism: Pseudocheirus occidentalis; assembly: GCA_028646575.1. Classification (NCBI taxonomy): domain Eukaryota; kingdom Metazoa; phylum Chordata; class Mammalia; order Diprotodontia; family Pseudocheiridae; genus Pseudocheirus; species Pseudocheirus occidentalis. Next base: position 137,009,506 of record CM053599.1, on the reverse strand, counting down.
ATACTAAATAGTAACTGCTTTTGGCCAGGAAGCCTGAGGGTCTTCCCCTCCCAGTTTGATTTTTTTCTTTTAATTATTAAATAGGCCATCCCTTGAGTAACTACTTAAAAAGCTCTATTCACTGAATGATCTTACCTCACTCAGAGTGAAAACCTGAAAAGACCTTAACCTAAAAGGGCCAGGATCTCCCATTGCATCCTGGGCATCTCCAGTCATCCTGGTGGATATCTGGCCACTGGACCCAAATAACTCTGGATGAGGCTAGTGATCTTGCACAGCCCTCCCTCACTCAAATCAAAGTCAACTGCAAGTCATGTCATCATCTCACTGATGTCATGGTCCTCTTGGAGAATGAAAGACAGACATAACAACTCTGATATTAAATATCATTTAACACTTCAGTATCATTTAGCCAATTACTATCAATTAACTTTTATAAAGGATTATTTACTAAGAAGATGTAACAAGAACAGCACTATCCAAAGCATTCTTCCTACCTAGTTCACTTCCAGATTTGGCATGACCAATAGACAGAGTCACTTCTTGCAGCATCTTGGCTGTAGCGCCCATTTATTGTCAGAAAGGATTCTACTTACTTCTGTGGGTGGGCTTTGCTGGTATACTGAGCTCTGGGACAGACTTCTGGTGATTCTCCTATCACTTAAAACTCACAGGGTCACAGTATAGTCTGTTCTAGCTCCAACAATTTCTTCACTTAAGACAGAAAAGAATAGACATAATAGAGACAGAGGCAGTAACAGGAGTATGTGCTTTTGGCATGGGTGGGAAGAGTCACATGCCATTGAGGTTGGCATATTTCTTTCATCAACACCAGGGTGGTGAGCTTGAGCCTTTATAGAGACTGCAGGTGAGAAAGGTCATCTCCACCCATAAGTCCACAGTAGCTCTTTGTTGATGGATACCAAGGAAAGAGAAAAGGCCAAATTGTTCCCAAGGAAATCTTACATACTTTCCCTATTCTGGCTCAACAGTCAATCAAAAATCCATCTTTTTTAACCATGTAGTTAGTTGATCAAAAACAGATAGTGACACATATTTCGAAGTAGAGAATGGGGACTTCCATCAAACATCATCAAACCCTTCCAGAGGCAGGCTTACCCAGCCTCCCAGCTTTCTGTGAGTGCTCTAGGGTCTGATGCTCCCATTGCCCAGTCTTCCATTACACATGCAAAGCAATTTGTAAACCTTAAAGCACTTTATAAATGCTAGCTATTATTATTATTATTAATTTAATTAATTATTATTTCAGAAACAAGTCTAATGAAAAGGCCCAGTGGTCCTTAAGTGAAGCACTATTCCTCATGAATAGTAATGAATCTTCTTTAGTATCATTTTAATTGATAATACTGTTTCTGTTTCTGATGCTGTCATTTGTCAGGGACAAGAGCTTTGGCAGTGAGATTTCTTTTCTGTCTCTTCAGGAGCTGTGGTTGATGAGAAGATGGAGACTTCAGCATTGTTGGAAGCGGTGGCTCCACTAAATGATGGCTGCAGGGCCAGGCAGCAGCTAGAAGGAGGACCTAAACCCTGAGGGTATTGTTCTTTCTGAGGCTATTAGGCTTACCTGCCCATTGTTGACAACTAGTTAGTGGTTGATATTGTTGTTGATGATGGTAGGAATATTGGGCTCCTTAAATGAGATAATATCTATAAATTGCTTAGCACAGTATATTAGGCAGTTAATAAATGTTTGTTCCCTCCATCCCTCTCATCTCCACAAGGGTCGTCTACTTGATGGTGCTTGGAGGGCTCTGGGTGGAAGCAAGGCCAGTGATCTTGGTGGTACCATTATTCTTGGGGCTCTTGGGCCAAGACTGTCTCCATTAAGGCCTAAGTGGAGGGTAGTGGAGGTGATAGTAGTGGTTTGATCTACTTAGCGCACATTGCCCCCCTGACTCCCCCAGAGGACCTGTGAAGGGCTGTACGTTGACTTCTTAAATGAAGACTAGATCTTAGGCCCACTTCCAAGAAGCCTGAATGGATAATGGATTATTTCCATAATGTAGACAGCAGTTTCTTAGTTACAGGGCAGCATGAGGGAGAAATTCTCAGCAAGAAGATTGAATGAAATATATCTTAAGAAAACAAGAGATAGAGGTGATTATGGAAGACAACATAGATGATTTGGATAACATGTGAAGTGAGGTTAAATTGGTCTATAGGGATCATCCCATAGAACATGCTTAGAGTTTCCATTCCTTGTTCTGATTGACAAGGTGGGAGGCTTGGGACTCATTCCCAGCTATGTATGATTCAAGGACTGTATTCTGAGATGACAGAAAAAAAATCCCCTTCTTGTATTTTGAGCCAAAATAACTGATAATTCAGTGTGCATATAAAAGGGAACAACTGGTCCTTCAGATTTCCTCCTCCTTTCTTTGAATCCTATCAGGGCTGTTTCTTGCTGCTTCCAATGAGGGGTGTGGGGTAAAAGCTTTTGTTCCAATCTCCTGCTTTGGCCTCTGTAAGGTTGTGAACATATGGTATCTAAAGTACATATCTTGCCTTGACATGCCTGAGCCTCTGTTTGGGCTCTTTTGTGTTTATTCTATTCTGATCTTAGTTGAACAAATATCTCTTGGAGGTGATTGAGTACTTTTTCTACTCCATTCTTTTTGGAGAAACCTTAGATGTAAGCCACAACCCAAGCAATGAGTAAAATTGTCCCAGGGTGTCAAAATGAGAATTTAATAAAACCAAGTATAAGAACAGGGAGACTAACTGCCGTCTCATTAGAAGCTAAGCTCCCCTATACTGAACTTGGTACAAACCCCTTACCTAGGTATAGAATGTGGACTAGAATAGTCACTAACCTTAAAACTATACATAAAACTGAAGAGCATTTGCTTGAATAAAATTAATGCAACTAGAATGAAAAGGAAAGGGATAGACTGGAAAAAAATTTGTTTCAAATATGTCTGATATATGTAACATGCAACTGATAGAAATATATAATACAAAAAGTCATTCCTTACTAGATAAGTAGTCAAAGGATTCGAACAGTTGTTAAAATAAGAATAAGCTATCAACAATGACGTGAAATAATGTTCCTATTAGTGAAATAAAAATCAAAATAACTCACTTTACATTCACAAAATTGGGAATAGTCAGAGTTGGAGCTGTGGAAAGACAGGCTTACTAATATAGAGTTGGCAGAGTTATGAATTTGTCTAACCTTTTTCTAAAGCAGTTTGGTATTATGAGAGGAAAGTAACTAAAATATTCATACCCTTCGACCCAAACATTACATTGCTAGGCATACACCCAAGGATGTTAATAATAAATAAAAATGTCTGATATACACCGTAGTTACAGAAACACATCTTGTAGCAGCAAAGAACAAGAAACAAAGACTATATCCATCAGTTGGAAGATGGCTATGTAAGTTATGGTACATGAATGTAATGGAGTATTACCATGGTATAAGAAATAATGAATATGGGGGTGGCTAGGTGGCACAATGAATAGAGCGCCTGCCCTCCAGTCAGGAGGACCTGAGTTTAAATCTAGCCTCAGACACTTAACACTTACTAGCTGTGTGACCTTGGGCAAGTCACTTAACCCCAATTGCCATGCCCTCCCCCCTCCAAAAAGCAAAAAATAAAAAAGAAGAAGAAGAAGAAGAAATAATGAATATAATGAACATAGAGAAGCAGAAATAGATATAGGAATTGATGCAAGGTTAAGTAAGTAGAACTAGGAAAGCAATAGATATAATAACAATGTAAACTGAAAGAAATGTAGAATAAACAAAACAATCTAACTGTAATGCAACAAGCAAAACTGAATGTGCACAAAATTATAATGACCAAGTTCGACTCAAAAGAAAGGATATAAGCAAGTAACTGACCCCTCTTCTGAAGAGCTGGGGGACTATGGGTAGAGAATATACTACATACTATGTCAGACTTTTAAAGTGTGGATTAGTTTTTGCCGAATTGCTTTTTTCTCTTTTAAATTTTTTGTTATTAGGTATTAGGTTCTCTGGGAGGGAGAAAGAAGAGAGACATCAAGAAATCTAGGTGATATAAAACCAAAAATATCAGTAAATTTATTTTTAAAAAATTTTTTTAATGAGCTAAAGTTAAAAAAAAAGTAGAGGAAAGAATTCCTTAAAACTTACAAGGAGTGTCTTAGGTCCAATTACTATGGCTGTGATGAAGAGATAAGAGTTGAAGAAAAGGAATTGATCACCCAAGGTGACTGAGAGCTTTAGGCCATAATTGTCTTCTAATGGATAATGGATTATCAGATTATATTGGCTCTCTTTTCAGTCTCACACTAACTCTGAAAACTCAAGCTTAGTGAGTATCCATGATATTTACAAGGAAACTAAGTAACATGGTAGTTAGCATTGGAAGACCTTAGTTCAAATCCTGCCACTGATACAAACTAACTATGTGACCACAGGAAGTCACAACTTCTCTCAATCCAAGTTTCCTTATCTGTGTAATGGGTATAATAATGGCACCTATCTTGCAAGTTTGGTGTGAGGCTCAATTGAGATATCTTACATAAAGGGCTTTGCAAACCATAAATTGCTAAGTAAATTATTCTTTATTTGCTTTTTAACTTTGGAAAGAGACAGTTTGAGTGGTTTTATGTATAGCATGTGTAGCATATTTAGCTTTTACTTGATATGGATATAGTAAAAGCTTATTATATTGTGATGGGAGCAATATCCTAAGACCCTGCTTCATGAAGTATAGTTTTTTCCTTAAACAGTATTAAAACTGTTCTTGAGACTTAATTAGGTATGAGGATCAAAGGTTCTGGCCATTGACATAGCCTATATTCTGAAAAACAGATGAGGAGGAGTTACTTGGTTCTTCTTCCCTTTGGCTTCTTACCAGCATGACCAACCTTGACATAGGGAAAGTGTCAAGCCAATTTTGTATCCTTACCAAATATTCTTTCTCTTCTCTAAATGTCCTTAACATGCCATAGCAATTTCTTTCTTTACACACCTTATTTTCTGACCAACTTAGCATAAGCATAGTTAGTATTTTTATAGGTCTGTCAAAGTTTCCTCGAGCCGATGGGTGTGCAGCAGATACAGCACCAGACCTGAAGTCAGAAAGACCTAATCTAGCCTCAGACTGAACATCATGAGAAACCTGTGAAATAGATAAGATAAATAATATCATTCCCTATTTAAAGATGAAGATTGAGGAAGAGTTAAAGTGCCAAATTTTCAGCTAAGGGAAGTAGGGCTCAGAATTTATTGACTTTTCTAGTTGGTTAGCAAGGGTCAGAGGCAGAATATGAACCCAAATCTCTCCTGACTCCAAACCCAGACCTTTCCATCATACCAGAACCAAAGGGGTCCATGGAGAGATTTCATGGGGTTGATGAACTCAAATGAGAAAAAAATGCATTTTTATTTCAATATAATTGGATAATTGGCTTCTTTGGTAACTCTATGTATTTTATTTTATGCATTTAAAAACCATTCTGAAAAGATGTCTACAACTGGGTTAAGTGACATGCCCAGGGTGAAACAACTAGTAAGACCGAAGGCTTCACTAGGTTGCTAAAGGTGTCTATGACACTCTAATGATAATGATAATTTGGAGATCTTCCCTGCCACCTAATAGGCTAAATGTAATCTCATGGATCCTGTGGTGGGAGGAATTTGCTGAAGGGTAGAGCAGAGCCCACAGGAAGCTGGGAATCAGAGCAGTTAGAGCTGGAGGGAGAAGAGGATGCACCCAAGGAGATAGCTAGGCTTAAGAGGGTTTGTTTGTCCTTTTCTATGGTAGTTAGGCTTGTGAGTGTTTGTTTGTGGAAAGGACAAAGGATAATGGTGGCTCCCTACTGCACTACGGCATGTTAATTTCTGTGTTGCTATGATGGATTTGGTTTCCTGGTGTTGGAATTTGGCTTGCTGGTGTCTGAATAAGTGTTTTGCTTTTGTCTTCTATATGGAGAGTCTGTTATATTTTTTGATTGAGCACTATGCTGGCATATTCATAGTCACCATCAGCGCTGTGAATATTGCATTGGTGCTGCAGACACAAAAGTGATGAAGAACCTCATCACTTGGTTGCTATTGAGTTCATTCTCCTGTGACCCCATTTGGGATTTTCTTGGCAGAGATACTAGAACAGTTTGCCATTTCCTTCTCCAGCTCATTTTACAGATGAGAAAACTGAGACAAATATGGTTAAGTGACTTGCCCAGGGTCACACAGCTGGTAAGTGTCTGAGATCCTATTTGAAACTCAGATCTTTCTGACTCTAAGCTGTGCATTCTATCTGTTGCACAACCAAACTGACCAACCTTATTACTAGGCTACCATTTATTCTTGTCCCTCAATCACATTCTACCTTATATTGCTACTTACTGAGTCCTGTGAACACCTTTCTTCTTCACATAGATTATAAAGTCCAGCAGGGCAGGGACTGTGTCTTCAATTTCCCCCACATCCTACCTCAGTGCCTATCACAGAACTGGATTCATGGTAGATACTGTAATAAAGACTTGTTGAATGATTTTTCCAGGATGATACAGGTTTGAGCCCTTAGGGCATGTTAGGAATCCAAACAAGCTTAGGCATGATTCAAAGTTTTTGACAGCTCCAGAGAAAATAATCGCTTACATTTATTTAGTACTTTCAGGTTTGCAATGGACTTTTTTCCACAGAGAAGGGCTCTATTTGCCATTTAAAGCTGCCCCCAACCTATATTGTTGTTCAGTTATTTTTCAATCGTGTCCGACTCTTTGTGACCACATTTGGGGTTTTCTTGGCAAAGATACTGGAGTGGTTTGTCATTTCCTTCTCCAGATCATTTTACAGATGAGGAAACCGAGGCAAACAGAGTTAAATGACTTGTACAAGGTCACACAGCTAGTAAGTATCTGAAAGAAGATTTGAACTCAGATCCTCCTGACTCTAGGCCCTGCACTCTGTATCTACTGAGACACCTAGCTGTCCTAACCCTCATTCCCCCAACTCTAATCTATCTTTCCAGCTTTATTATACATTATTGCACTTCATGAAAGGCACAATCAAACTAGGCTTCTTACTGTTTTATGGAGGCAGCTAGGTGGTACGGTGGATAGAACAGTGGACCTGAAGTCAGGAAGACCTGTGTTCAAATCCAGCCTCAGAAACTTATTAGTTGTGGGACCCTCCGCAAATGATAACAGTTTCTTCAACTATAACATGGGAATAATAATACCTTCTTCTCTGGATTGTTGTGTTTGTTATTGATTGCTCTAGGAAGTACAAGTATTATTTCCATTTTACAGATGAAGTGACTGAGGCTCCCATAGGTTGAGACTTGCCCAAGGTCACATTTTTCTGTCTCTGTGGTTTGGCGCTTCTCTTTCCCATGCCTGGAATGTTCTACTTCTTCATCTCTGCCTTTTAGAATCCCTAGCTTTACTCAAGGCTCAGACTTTTCCTGATTCCCACTGACAAATAGGAGCTTACCCACTCCCCTTCAATTACTTTGTAATTATTTACCATATTTTGTAGTATGTATGTATGTATGTATATATATATATATATATAATAGTGTAGTGTATATATGTAGTATAGTATATATGTTATATTATTTACTATATACTTCTACATGTTGTTTGCCCACAAGAGAACGTAAAGTCCATGAAAGCAGGGATTGTTTTGTTTTGTAATCCCAGAGATAGATGCATAGAAGGCACTTGATAAATGTTTGTTATTGATTGTTCTCTAGGCAGTACAAGTATTATTTCCATTTTACAGATGAAGTGACTGAGGCTGCCATAGGTTGAGACTTGCCCATGGTCACATAGGTTATAAATATCACTTAGCCTCTGTTTGCCTTAATCCACTGGAGAATGAAATGGCAAACCACTCCAGTGTCTTTGCCAAGAAAACCCCATGGACGGTAGGATTAGGTCACAAAGAGTCGGATATGATTGTGCAACATATGCTAAGCACTAGGGAAATAAAGAAAGGCAAAAAAAAAACCTTCCTGCCCTCAAGGTGTTTACAATCAAATGGGTGAAACAACACTCAAGTTTTCTACAAATGGTATAGATAACAGGGTAACTTGGAAATAATCAACAGAGGGTAGCATTAAGGAGAACTGGGAAAGGCTTCTAACAGAAGGAAGGATTTTAGGTGAGACTCCAGGGAAGCCAGGAGGAGGAAATAGGGAGAGAGAACATTCCAGACATGGGGATCAGCCAGTGAAAAAAGCATTGAGTTGTGCAAGGAAAAGCAAAGAAAGATGTGTTCTTTTTCCTTTGGAAAGGGTTATAGTCGATGGAGAACAGGCTAAGAATAATTTTCTGGGCTGTGTGAGGGACTCTGACCAAAGGGGTCCTAGAAGATAATTTGATAGAAATCAAATGATGAACTGTGGCTAGATTATGTCAGAGAAGAGAGGCATGCAAGTGAAGCAACAGACTGATTGGAGTCTGGACAGGGTAATTCAGAAAAAGTCCAGAGGAAAACTGTCCTATCTCTTTAAAAATGATTAGGAGAACTACTTTAGGCTCTTGATTCCCAAAGGGGTTTCAACACATGTCAGAGAGGAGGATTTAGCCCACGGGTCAAGTCAGTCAGAATTAGCATTGACTAAGCATTTACTATATGCCAGGCTTTGTGCTAAGTACTGAGGATACAAAGAAAGGCAAAAGACAGTTCTTGCTCTTCAAAAGTTTACAATTTAATGGTATTTCCCTATGAAAGGGAACCTCTTTCTTAATTATCTTGAATCATAAATAGATAAGGCTTCAGAAAGAAAGGAGGTCAGTTATAGGGTCTGAGGGGCAGCTAGGTAGTTCAGTGAATTGGCCTCTGGACTTGGAATCTGGAAGATTCATCTTCCTGAGTTCAAATCTGATCTCAGACACTTTCTAGCTGTATGACCCTGGGTGAGTCACTTAACTCTATTTGCTTCAGTTTCCTCATCTGTAAAATGAGCTGGCGAAGGAAATGGCAAGCCACTCCAGCATCTTTGCCAGGAAAACCCCAAATAGGGTCACAAAGAGTCGGACATGATTGAACAACAACAGTCTTGGATCTATGACCAAGAACATATCATTCCATTAAGCAAATTCAGCCAGAGATGATCACAACTTCACTCCTGTTTAACAAATGCAGTTTTTAGTGACTGAAGAGTAACAACAACAAAACTATCTTTAGAGTATTTTAATACTTCCTTGGATCCTTAATCTCATCAGTGCAGGTGAATTCCTTTCACACTTTCTCATCCCTCTTGTGCAATTTTTGATCATGTGTTGTAAATACTCCTTAATAAAGGAACCACCCAATGATGTGCTAGCAGCTAGAGCCTTCCAATGATACTTTTTATGGTTGATATGTATCAGGGCAGCACTCAGACTTTCCATTTATTATCCTTGAATCTTGATCCACCTTTATGGCTCACCTTTAGTGCTCAGATATGTTCTTAATGATGTTCTTTACACAAGCGTTCACATGTAAGCCTTTCAATCAATCAAAACAGTCAAAACCATTTATTATGGTCCTACTATGTGCCAAACATTGTGCTGAGCCTTAGATCACATTCATAGGTAATAGACAGTAACTTGTTATCATCTTTAGATGGATTTAAACTAGGTTGCTGAAAAGGCAGTTTTTCTCTACTTTGCGTGTAAGAATTCAAACTTTAATTTTTATGGAGAAATTGAGGTCTCCATTTCCATATTCATTTAGATATTGCACTAGAAGCAATCAACTAATCCCTCAATAATATAAATGAAGAAGTTCATTGAAATGAGAGGCAACAAAAAAGAAAAAAAAAGGACAAGAGACAGCAGAGAGTAGTAGAGTGTCAGAGATGGAAGAATTGGGTTCAAATCCAGCCTCTGACTCATACTGCCTGTCACTCCAAGCAGATCATAAACTCTTAGTGTTCCCAGGTAACTATCGTAAGACTATAAATAGCAAAGCTGCCAATCTATTAATGTCAAAAGAAATTCCTTCACTTGCAGCTCACTTCTCTCAAAACACAGGACCTGACAAAAGACAAAAATTGAGCTGAAACTATTACTTAAATATTGGTAGGTGTTTTAGGGGTGAGGTGGGGTGCCATTAACTCAGGTTATGGAAAGCTTGATTGCCTTTGTCAGAGTTCTAGTGGCCAGCTGATTAGGATAGGGCCAACCCTTGGCAAAATTGTAGTATGTAGCATCCTGACCATCTCATCTTTTGCCTCTTAGTACTTTTGCCCAGTTAACCAGCTGGCATTCATTCTGTTCCTACCATGTGCCGGGCATGGTGGTAGGTACTGGGGCCACAAATATAAAAGTGAGATAGACTTCACCCTCAGGAAGCTTTCATTCTAATAGGGGATACAAAATGTAGCTAAATAAGTAAATTCCAAATTAAGGTCATCGATAAGGGATGCAGTAACAGCTGAGGGATGTATTTACTGCTAATGTACTTTTGCTTAATTAGAAGATCTTTCCCATCCATTAATAGGCCCATGTGGCCTGCTTGAGACACATGGAAGCCTGAGTCATTTGAGTCTGTGGTGGGAAGAGCTTGCTGAACTTGGGTGGAATAGGAAGGGATAGAGCAGAAAGAGTAGAACAGGAAGAGGCAGAGCTGGAGTAGAACCCAGAGGAAGTTGGTCAGAATAGTTAGAGCTGAGGGAGAGAGAGAAAGGTAGGTAGCAAACTATGAGTGTTTGTTTGTGGGAAGGCCCTAGCAGGGGGAAGGCTTGGGGATGGCAGTGGCTTCTGCATTGTTATTGTATATAGATTTCTTTGTTACTTTGATAGATTTGGCTTTCTGGTGTTTGAATAAATGTTTTGGTTCTGTCTTCCATGTGGAGAGTCTGTTATATTTTTCAATTCAGAATTAACGACAGCATATTCATAGCCCCTGTAGGTGCCATGGTGTTAAAGGAATGGAAGAGATTAGGAAGGCCTCCTGTAGGAGGTATCTATGTGTTTTAAGGTGAGAGATGTTGTTAACCAAAACAAATCCCTACATTGGCCATATCCGAAACAAAAAATGTCTTATTCTGCACTTTGAGTCTTTTGCCTATCTATCAAGAAGCAAGTAGCATGTTTGACAATTAAAGTTATCCTTTCCACATCACAGGGGTTAGGGGTACAGCACCCCACAATCTGGAAAATCTGCATAAAAATTTTGGCCCTCTCTTCATACCAGAGAAGTCTGAATTTTTTCTTTTTCTTTTATGGGGTATTTACAGCAGCTTACTGCGCCATCTGTTGGCCTTCCAGTGCCATCTGGGGCTTCCACAAAACTCCCAAATTCCCATTTCATTAATTATGCTGATACATTGAAACATTGACACTCATACTGACTGTGACTCTAAGCAGATTGTAAACTTGATACACTGAAACCTTAACAGGAAAAGTCTCTTTGCAGAAGGGATAACAGTAGTCTTCGGGAGTTGTGGTTGGTCATTATGCTGATTAGAGTTCACAATTCTTTCAAATTTGCTTGCCTTTACCATATTATTGCCATTGTATAATGACTCCTCTCCTCCAATTCCCTATCACTTCTCTCCCTTCTAGTTCATTTGTATACTTTAACCATAGCATTGAAGAGATGAAGTTCCTAACTTTATTGTCCAAAATCCCTCCCATCATTCTAATTTGTAATAATTTATAATGAGAACGAGAATTGTGAGTATGGGAGGAAGTGAGAGCAGAACAATAGCAAGACAATGTGGGGATATGCTTTATAAATTGATTTACAAACATCTCATCTGATCCTCACAATAACCCTAGGAGAGAGGTGCTATTATTATAACCATTGAACAGATAGAGAATGAGGCAGGCAAAGGTTAAGTGACTTTCCCAGAGTCATACAGCTAGGAAATGTTTGAAGGCTGATTTGAACTCAAGTCTTTCCAATGATAGGTCCAGTGTTTTACCCACTGTACCACCTCACAGGTCTGTGGTACTTTTCAACCCATATTCAGCTTTACCTAAGAAAAGTATTCAAGAATCCACTAGAAAAAGCTATTTTGGGCAGTGAAGACAATTATCTCTCTAATTCCAGAACTAAAGTTTGGGTTTGCACTAACCAAGTTCAATCTTAGGGACTTACTAAAGTTTCTTTTCAACTCATATCCCCAACTGGGAAGTTCCCTGAGGATATCAGAATATGGCTAATTTTTTTTCCAGTGTCTTGTGTTATCCAGGAAACTTCCCTCTTCTGTCCAAAAGGTTTGTTCCAGTAACTCTGTATTGTCCAAGAACATGTCCTCTGACCCCAGTTGGCTTGGTCATAGAATTCCATGACAGCTTTGTGCTCCCGTGGATAGAACTGACCCTGGAGTTGCAAATGTGGTTTTGTTTACATCCTGTGTAGGGAGAAAACTTCAATGCCAGGGCCAAGTACTCATTCTTTAACCTTATTAATCTTATTAATGTCAACCAGGTGCCTCCTGATCCTTCATATCACCAAAGAATATGGTGGGCATCTCTAGGAAAACAACTCTATCTCATTAACCATCAAGAATCATAGTCAAAATTTTTTGTTGTTGTTCAGTCACATCTGATTTTTTGTGACTCCATTTGAGTTTTCTTGGCAAAGATACTGGAGTGGTTTATTGTTTCCTTCTCCAGCTCATTTTACACATGAGGAACTGAGACAAATAGGGTTAAGTGACTTGCCTAGGGTCATACTGGGAGTAAGTGTCGGGGCCAGAGTTGAACTCAGGAAGATGAGCCTTCCTGACTCCAAGCCTGGCACTCTATCCACTGTACCACTTAGCTGACCTAGCATTAAAATAAAGATGTACAAAATAATTTTTAGCTTTTTATGAGATGACAAAGAATGGGAATCTGAGGGTGTGCCTATCAGTTGTGGAATGGCTGAACGAGTATGGTATATAAATGGAATACTATTGTGGTGAAAGAAATGATTAAGGAGATGGTTTCAGAGAGATTTGGTAAGACTTGTATGAACTGATGCAAAGTGAAGTGAGCAGGATCAGGAGAAAAGTTTATATAATGATAAGAATTTGGTAAAGGCAAGAAACTTAGAATTAGGAACTCTGATCAGCATAATGACCAAGTCTTGATTGCAGAGTACTAATGACAAACCATGCTACCCACATCCTGATAGAGAAAGTAAAGAACTCAGAATGCAGAATGGGACAATTTTTTTTTGGACATTGTCAATGTGGAAATTTGTATTTCATTGAATATGCCTGTTTGTCATGGATTTTGCTTTTCTTGTATTCTCAGTTAGAGAGGATTTTGGAAGGGCAGGGCAAAGTAAATTTTTGCTGTTTGAAAAAAGCACATCATTTTCAAAAGTCATAGAGCAAAAAAAAAAAAAGACCTTGTCCAAAGGTCAAATAATTAGAAGCAGAGTCAGAACTGGAACCCAAGTCTCCCAAATTTTCAAAGTTCTCTTACATACTACCAGAATACTTCTTTAGACAGTGATGGAAACCACCACTACTTCCACCAAAATCATTTTAACAGAATAAAATGATAGTTGATATTTTTAATTGCTTTTAAGGTAAGCAAAGATTGTACATACATTATCTCATTTCAACCTTATAACAACACTGTATGATTTTTAGGCAGTACAAGTGGTATCCCCATTTTACAGACAGAGATACTGAGCATCAGAGATGTTAAGCTTCTTGTACATCATCACCCAGTTGATAAGTATCCAGCTAGTACTCTGTCCATTATATAATGTTGCTTCTTAGAATTTTAGAACTGAACTCTTCCAGCTCATTCCAATGTAATTCCTTGATTTTATAGATGAGGAAACCAAGGCTTAAAAAGATCACATTTTATTAAGCAACTATATGTATTAATGTTTAGCATTTAAGTCTGATACAACATAACTTAAATAGAAGTAAGTTCTGAAAGAGATGCTCAACCTTTTCAGGATTATCACCTATTGCCATTCATTTAGTTTTAAAAATATTTTCCATTTTGAAAATGTCCCAGAAGAAAATATTCTGTGTGGCATGATATGAACTTTTAAGATTTTCAGTAATTCTAAGGATCTATGATCTCATCAATACTCATACTCCCTCCAGTAACATACATAGAAACCCATCCATGCCCTCTTAGTTGATGTGGCTCTTTCTCACATCCTCCCATTGATCCTTATAATACCAATGCAATATTCACAGCACCCACTGTGGCTATGAATATGCTAGTATAGTTCTGAATCACAAAATGTAACAGATTCTCCATGTGGAAGATAGAATCAAAACATTTATTCAAATGTTTTAATCCAACACAAGAAACCCAAATCCATCATAGCAACCAAGAAGTTGGTACACATAACCAACGTAGTGAGCACTGACATCCCCCAAGCCTTCCCTCAATGAGGTCTTCAGAACAAAACAGGTTCTCTTAAGAAAAATGGCCCTCTCTCACTCATACTAGATGCTTTGCCTCCACACTGCTTGCTCCCAGCTTTACTCGTGCTCTCCCCTGCTCCTTTCTGCTTTACCCTTCCTGTTCCATCCTTTCAGCAATCTCCTCCTACCAGGGGCTCCACATTTGGCCTATTAAGGGGCAGGGAAGATCTTTAAATTACCATTACCATTACAATCCTCTAAGAAATGTTGGGGAGAACTTGTTGGAGGTCTTTTTTTGTATTATCTTGAGTTTGTTTGATTAACAATGGCTTATGCTAGTCATCCACCAAGTTATTTCTTACTTTCATTACTATTAAAATGAAAATGAAGTAAAGTCAATTTCAATTTGGGAATTTCATAATACCCTTGAGATAATTTTTTGTATGTTGAAGAACAAAGGATGGGAATCACTAGTCTAGGAGTTGATAGGCTATTATGTACAAGATGAATTTGGATAATTTATGTTGATGGATACAACCACATACTATTATTTACCTTTTTTTTGCATGATAACTTTTTTATATATTTAAAAAGGAAAAACAAGTTGTACATAATGGATTTGCAGTTTCATATACAATCATCTTTTTCTATTCTACTATGTTATGAAAGGCTTGTTTTATTATTATCTACCTTTTTGACAGTGATAGTCTTTCCTCAGTTTTATATGCTTGTAAGTTATAGATCCTTGCAGTCTCTGAAGAGTTGAGTATGAAGACCATTGAAAATACAATGGAGAAATGAATGGTAGGTGCTAGCAGGTCAGAACTCATTGCACACAAGGTATCATGAAGAAGTGTAAATAGATTTCATTAAAAAAAAAAAAGGTCAGCCCATTAGTGGCAAGAAAGAAGAATCACATATGTGATAGTATCCATTGACAGCTTGCCTGTATGACCCTTGGGCAAGTTGTTCAACCTCGTTCAATCCTCATCCCCCAAACTAGGGGAGTACAAATGTAGGGAACACATGGGGCAGGCTGCTGGTCTGGGAGTCCTTATCTCCCTTTATAGAGTGCCTACCAAACCCACTTTTGGACACAATGTTGCTCAATAAATGAGTAGTTCTTTGCTCAACTGAGCTTTCCTTGCAGGAGTCAGTGTCTTAGATGAAAGGTCAAACCACTACTGGGTTGATACTAGGAGCTGGATCCTTATCCGACTCAGCTATTTATTCTACCAAACCTCATGGTCTTTGTACCAGTTCCTATTGCTGAAATGACCTTAGATGGCTCTTTTGACCTTTACAAAGTTGTAATCTGGTCCATTCGGTCTCCATTTACTCATTCCCCTAAGATCAATATGACAGAAAGAGACATCATGTGCTCAGAGACACATGGTAGTCATATGGGAGATATGGCAGCCTGCTTCTCCCTTACCTAGTGACTCACAACAATTGTCCTCATTTGAAAACCAACTAAAAGGAACAGAGACAATCTGTTGGAACTTCTGGTGTGTACATGTTGTTTCATCTTGGCCTCTCCTCATTAGTTTTTCCATTTTCTCAGCTGACCAGAAGACCATCCTATAGAACTTGCTCCTCTCCTTTTCCCCTCCAGTCACTCATGGACAGAAACTGTTTCCTAAACATTCCACATATTGGATTGAAATCAGGTAGGCTGGGCATAACCCACTAAGAAGAGAATATCTACCCATGCCCTAAGGGCTAGACTTAGACTTGGGCTATGCCATCTCCCACTACTTGTAAAATGGAAGGGTGGAACTAGATGATCTCTCCTATGATTCCATAATTCTATGATCTTTAAAGTCACTTCTACCTTTAAATCTCTGATCCCATGACCACTAAGGTCCCTTTCAGCTCTTGATCTATTAACACTTAGATAAGGTTTGGAAATAGACATTGAATTATCCTCATGAATGTGGTTGAGTCATACAGGTCAGAAGTTTACCATGCTCTCTTAGCAACTTTGGACCCTATGGCTGACAAACTTCTGCATTTACAGACACAAAGTCCAGCTGAGTAAAACACACACACACACACACACACACACACACACACAGTCAATAAGATGCCCTTTCTTATTTATTTTATCTTCTACATAATATTCTTTTTATTTTTATCTGTTGGCCTTTAGCAGAAAGGAACATTATTTTTCTCGTATTTGCAATTCCTTTTGCCACATTGGAGCAAAGAGGGAGAGAGACAGAGACAGAGAGACAGACAGAGAGAAGGAGAGAGAGAGGAGAGAGAGAGAGAATGAGGAGAGGAAAGAGAAGAAGAGAGAGAGGAGAGAGAGAGACAGAGACAGAGAGACAGAGAGAGAAGACAGAGAGGGAGAGAGAGAGAGAGAGAGAGAGAGAGAGAGAGAGAGAGAGAATGAGGAGAGGAAAGAAGAAGAGAGAAAGAAGGAGAGAGGAGAGAGGAGAGGGAGAGAGAGAGAGAAAGAGAAGGAGGGAGAGAGACAGTGTGTTTGTGTGTGTGTGTATGTGTGTGTGTAGGGTGAGGAAAGGATTAAAAGGCATCATAGGGAGAATGATAATGAGAGAATCATAGATCTAAAGCTGGAAATGACCTCTATAGGGCACGAAGGCCAATTTCCTCATTAAAGATGAGGAAATTTCAGGCTAGAGGGAAGGATTGACTTGCTCAGGGTCCTACAGGTACTAAATAGCAAGGACATGCTTCAGACCCAGCTTCTCCAGCTCCAAATTCAGGGCTCTTTCCACTGCACCTCACCAGAATATAAAGAATCTATCAAAATGCAGTCAAAGGGAGATGGGGAGAGAAACTCAAGACTTTTTTTCTTCTTCCACAGTCATAACAGAGCAAATCTGTGAGGTTTTAGTCCCTTAGGAAGCAAAGCAGAAGCTTTTCAGTTTGATAGGAAAACCAGAACCCTGGGATTTGTGCGTACACATACAGAGGCTGTTCATGCTTGAGTTGGAATGGATGTGTTCCTGCATTCACCTTTGTTTGCTCATGGATCCGTCTTGCTGAATTTGTTCTAAACAGATTATAGCTCTCTTTCTCTTCTGTGAAAAGTATCACATGTTCTCTGTGCCTCTGAATAACTTTTTTTTTCTGAATGAGTCTCCTTGTTATAGCCCTGCTGACCACTTTCATATTGCACCAGTCAGCCTGTCAAAAAATCATTTCTTGAAAGATTAAACAAAACAAAACAAAAAAGACCTCATCTTCATTTTCAGGGTGATATGCTTAGGTGAGATTTAGGGAACCCCCTTTCAGTTCCCAAGAAGAAATGAAAACTGCCTCTTTAAATAGGGCAATTCCTACAGGGATATGAGTTACCTTTTAATCTGTTTCAAAGGGTCCTGTTGACTGATCTGAATCCCCTAAAATTCTGATGATTTCCTGGAGGAGGAGAATAAGTTTCTCTTACTTTATTATTCTGAATTTCCTGACCTCCAGTGTTTGACTGGTGGAAGTCTGGGTCACATATGTTGCAAGATTGATGAAGTTAAGGCAGCATTTTTTTTCTTCCTGCATCTTAAAAAAATTATTTACTTTTAGTTTATAGCTTTCAGTTCCATAATCTCTTGAGTTTCAAATTTTCTCTCCCTCCTTGTCCCCCCCACCATAGCAGCATGTAATCAAATATAGGTTCTACAAATACCTTCACATCAAACATTAGTCATGTTGTAAAGAAGGATTATAACTAAGGGGGTGAACAATGAGAAAGAAGGGACAAAACAAAACAAAACAGAAACGAGAGAGAGCAAATAATTTGCTTCAATCTGCAGACTGTAGTTCTTTCTCTGGATGTGGATATTTCTCTCCATCATGAGTCTTTTGGAGTTGTCTTATAACTTTGCATTGCTGAGAGGAGCCCAGTCTATCAAAGTTAGTCATCACACATAGGATGTGTCTGTCATTGTGTACAAAGTTCTCCTGGTGCTGCTCTCCTCACTCAGCATCAGTTTATATGAGTCTCTCTAGGTTATTATGAAGTTTGTCTGCTCCTCATTTCTTATAGCACAACTTGCTTAGCCATTCCCTAACTGATGGGCATTCCTCAATTGATGGACATCCCTTTAATTTCTTTTTTGTTTTTGGAGGGCAATTGGGGTTAAGTGATTTGCCCAAAGTCAGACGGCTAGTATGTCAAGTGTCTAAGACCAGATTTGAACTCAGGTTCTTCTGACCCCAGGGTGGTGCTCTGTTAACTGCACCACTTAGCCTCCCATCCCCTTGATTTCTAATTCTTTGTCACCACAGATAGAATTGCTATAAATATTTTTGTATGTACGGGTCCTTTCCCCACATCTGTGATTTCTTTGGGATACAACGGCAGCAATTTTAAAAATAAAATCAGTTTGCATCGGAAATGGAAGTTTAGTGCTCAAATACCTGATAATCAAGGGGAGGCTGAGTGGTATAGTGGCATCAGAGCCAGATTGGGAGTCACAGGATCTAGATTGGAAGCCTGACTCTGCTACTCACTACCCTGTGTGATCTTGGACAAATTATTTCACTCCTCTGGACTCAGTTTCCTCATCTGTAAAATGAGAGGCTCGGACTAGAATCTAGATGGTCTCTTAACTCTGACTCTGATGGACTTTAACTCTGACTCTGATCTTGTCAACAACAATTCATTTTTTGGGGGGGTCACAACTTCTCTAAATAAAAAAAGCAACAACTGAATTTTTCTAAACCAAAAAAATATTTTAAGCTATGTTTCCTTTTCTAAAGATTCCATTGACTTTTGGAGATGAAGGGAGGAACATATGAAAGAAAAACAGGTGACAGACATAGTTAAGAGGAAAAGAATGAGTGAAGAGTCTCTCCGAGATCAGTAACTTGGAATTTTTTATGCTTTGTCAAAATTTGTCCACCAACTAAACAATTTTGTTCTTTCTATTTTTAAGCACTGCTATAAATTGTATTTTCATATGTGTGGGACCTTTCCCCATCTTTGATTTTCCTGAAGTCTGGAACTACCCACGTGAAGATGAAGGAAGATTAAATAGTTGGAGAAGTTTGGAGGATTAACCAATAAACTAACATTACTACACAGGTACCTTCCCTTTAGCTTGCTTAGTACTTAACTCTAATAAATTCTCATTCAATTTTCCTCTTATTTGATCATATATAGAATGGACTCTATTTTTCTAGTTCTCATTTTTCCCCCCTTTGCATAAAGGTCTTTTCAGATTTCTTTGTCTGCCTCATAGTTTTTAGTCTTAATGGCACCATAGGATTCTATTACATTAATGTACCGCAATTTATGTAACCATTCTCTTATTGTTGGGCATTTAAATTGCTTCCAGTTTTTTGCAGTTAGTGAGAATGCTGCTAGGAAAATCTTTGAACAGATGGCTCTTTTTGGGTTGTCTTTGATTTTGACAAATACTTTGTGGGTATATTCCCCTCAATGAAATTATTAAGAAAGCTAATACAGTTAGCTTGCCAATATCCAGAGTCTTACTTGAAGGTAAAGAATGAATCAGACCAATGGCCTCCCAAGATCCTTTTCTTTCTTTCCTGTGGTTCTATTTAAAGAGAATTCTTTTAAAGCAACTATATACAGATGCAATGGAAAAAGTGCTAGATCTGGAATGAGAGGACCTGGGTGCAAATCCTAGCCCTGTCACATATCACCATCAGGCAGATAGGTGGCACATTTGGCCAGAGTCCTGGACTTAAAAGTAGGGAAGACCTTAGTTCAAAGCCCGCCTCAGATATTTATTAGCTGTGTGACTCTGAGTAAGTCAATTACTCTTTCTCATTCTCAGTTCCTCATCTAATAATAATAACAAAAATAGGTAGCATTTTATACAATGCCTTCTATGTATTAGGCACTGTGCCAAGCATTTTGGAAGTCATTTCCATCTCTTTTTCCATTTGGAAAGTCATTTCCATCTCTAAAATGATCCTATAACAGGGCAGTCTAGGGAAAACAGTTAGAAAACTCTATCAGGAGTTAGGAACCCTGGGCTCCAACCCAGCCTTACCCCTAACCCTCTGTGTAACTTCAGGAAAAGAAATGAATTTCTCTGTATCTCAGTGTTCCCATCCAGAGAGTCAGAATTCTTGTACCCTGGACTACAGAATCAGAGAAGGTCAGAGTTGAATGAGACCTCAGAGTTCATCCATCCAGTCCAATTCATAAATGAGAAATGGTCTTCCATTCAGTCAACAAATATTTATCACATCATTAATGTGTGCCAGGCACAAAGCTAAGTTCTAGGAATATAAAGAAAGGGAAAAGACAAGTTTCTGCCCTCACAGAGCTCTAAGTCTAATGGGGAATATTGCATGCAAGCAAAAAACAAGATGTATATAGGATAAGTTGGAGGGAAGGCATTAGCATTAAGGGAGATAAGGAAAAACTTCCTACAGTAGGTGAGGTTTTAGCTGGGACTTGAAGGAAACCAGGGAAGCTAGGAGACAAAGATGAGGAGGGAGAACATTCTAGGCATGGGGATAGATAGCTGGTGAAAAGGCTCAGAGTTCATATCTCTTGGTATTATAGAGTACTTGGGAGTCAGGGAGACAATTCAGATCCCACTTACATCCTTGTTAACTGTGTGACCCTTGGCAAGCTGCTTAATTCTCAATTTTGTTACCTGTAGAATGGGGATAATAATAGTACCTACCTTATAGGATTGTTATGAGGGTCGAATGTAATATAAGGCATTTTGCAAATTATGAAGTATTACATAAATATGTACTGTTACTATTATAATAATATTATTAAACATTGTTAAGTTCCTACTATATACCAGGCCCTAGAGTCATTGAAACCATATAAAGACCAGCCACAAAACCAAGGTTCTCAAGATGAAGTGCACTGTTTACCTCTGGAGAAAGAGCTGCATTAGAAAGCAGGTAGAAGCATTTTTTCCCCATTCTTTTCTCTTTTTTTGGAGGAGGGAAGGCAAGGCAATTGGGGTTAAGTGACTTGCCCAAGGTCACACAACTAGTAAGTGTGCCAAGTGTCTGAGGCCGTATTTGAACTCAGGTCCTCCTGACTCTAGGGCCTGTGCTCCATTCACTGCTCCATCTAGCTGCCCCCGTTTCTTTTCTTTTTTAAGTAGAGTTAATGTGGGAGTTCATTTTGCTTGACTATACATATTAGTATCAGTTTTGTTTCTCTTGTCTCATGGGTGGTGGTGGGAAGGTGGGAGGGAGAGAATTTGGAACTAAAAACAAAATAAAATTGGATTTAAAAAAAAAAAGAAACCACATAAAGCTGCTCCTCAAGTGATCTGGACTGTTCTAGCCTGAATCTGAACCATTCTAGTTTGGGTTAGAAGCATTTATATGGAGATGGAGGTTTGTCACCCATCAAAATGGTTCACTGAAGCAAGGAGGTTCTGCATTTGGATATTGACCAGAAACACACCCCCATCTCTCTATACATGTAAAGGCTCTAAAGACAAAAATAAAAAAAATTCTTGCCCTCCAGGAGCTTACATTCTATTGGAGGAGATGACATCTGTATACATAAATACACAATATGTAAAAATATGTGTATGTAGATGTGTGTGTGTGTATACTATGTATGAAATTAATACAAGGAGATTTTTTTGGGAAAGGCAACAATAGCATTTGGTCCTATCATGTAAGGTCTCTGGCAAGAGTTGGTATTTGAATGCCAAGAAACTAGGGGCTTCTAAATGACTGACTTGAGGAGGGGAGCACATTGCAGGCATAGTGCCAAGACTTTTGGAAACCTGCAGATACTAGGAAGTACCTCCCCCAACATCAAATGTAAATGTGCCTCTTTCTAGTCCTATCCATTGCTCTGCTCCAGGCAAAAGCTGCCTTTGTTTGTTTGTTTTAAGGCAATAATAACCATTTACCACCTTCCAAGACAGCCCAAGAGAGAATAGATGTGAAGGTGTTTTGAAAACTAAAGTATTAAGCCCATATAAGGCAGATAGGTGATGGAGTGAATAGAGTGCCACCTTGGAGTCAGGAACTCATCTTCCTGAGTTCAAATATGACCTCAGACATTTACTAGATGAGTGACCCTGGGCAAGTCACTTAACCCTGTTTGCCTCAGTTTTCCCATCTGGAAAATGAGCTGGAGAAGGAAATGGCAAACCACTCCATTACCTCTGGCATGAAAATCCCTAATGGGGTCACGAAAAGTTGAGCATGACTGAAGTAACTGAACTACAGCACAGCAAATGTAAGGAAGGAAATGTACGGTGTCTGCTTCCAGGAAGAAGCACCTCCATTTCATCATGGCCATTATGTATTGTCCTGATGAGGTCACTACAGTCA
This sequence comes from Pseudocheirus occidentalis, assembly GCA_028646575.1. Lineage (NCBI taxonomy): Eukaryota > Metazoa > Chordata > Mammalia > Diprotodontia > Pseudocheiridae > Pseudocheirus > Pseudocheirus occidentalis. Next base: position 136,986,941 of record CM053599.1, on the reverse strand, counting down.
GAATGAAAATGCTATTCATGGAACAATTGCAGCCTGGTCTGTTATGTCAGTTTATCAGCATGATTATTTGTGGGGTTTCACATACAGACACAGATTCAATTGACACATGGTTTCTTCTTCAGATTGTGCAATCCAGGGCTTTCATACCACACTGAAGTACACTCTTTCCCTCCTCTCCCTTTCTGCCCCTTGCCCCTCCCCAAGCCTGTCTCTTTCTTGGCAAGGATTGGGAAATTTTAATTGAAACAGCTGGTGCCAAGTGTTGTGGACATAGCTTGCTGACGGATAAACATTATTGTTCAGGTTCAAATTCCAGGAAACATAACAATTCATGCAGGCAGCATGGGGATTGAGAAAAACCCTGGGAGACCAGAGACAAGGAAGTCCCTTTGATTGATGAGGGATTAGCTAGGTAGTTAGGTACTGGTTCTTGCTAGGAGCAGAGGGAAGGAGGACCCGGAGGTGGGAGTTAGAGGTACAGAGATCAGAGAGAGTCAAAGGCCTGTCAAGGATTCCAGTAAATAGAAACAGAACTCAGGCGCTTAGAACCTCATGCCTGGAGACCAACCAAAGTAGCATTGGGGGAGCTATTTCCCTGAGGTCAGATATTTCCCTGAGATGGGTGTGGAAAGGGACAGTGACTTTCTAAAATTAGCCAAGTAATGGGGGCAAACTTGTTTGTAGACCTGAAGGCTAATTCTGAATTCCTAGCACAAATTACCTTGGTCTTAGTGTATCTTTGGAATTGGAAAGTATGACCCTGGAGACCTGGGGGACATCTGCGTGCAGTTCTTCTGAGAAGTCTGACAACAACAAACAACAAAGTTGTGTTCTTCTGGAGGCTCATTTTTCATGACTGCTCTGCTCCTTTGGCTGTTAAAAGGGAGAGTGGTATTCTAACTTTGGGGAGGCAAGCTTAAAGGCTAAATCCTGTTTTGGGTTGAGCAGTTTATCTTCTTGTGAAGTCAGGGACCGTGGTGGGAACTGGAGACACATAAAGGAGCTGATAGTCTTTCATGCTTTTATATGAAAAACAAAACTAAAACACAGAATGCAGTCTGGAAAAGTACCCTCGATTTAACTTTGCCTGCCAGGCAGGGGCTGCTGTTCTGATTACATAGGGTCACCATCTTCAGACAATTAAATTAGCTTTAGGTAATTGCTTGCTTGCAGGCAAGGCTCTCTGGCTTAGTACAGAAGCACTCTGTTTGCATGTCTTTCTCTACAAACAATTGCATCTCCATTTCAGGGCATGATCTCAGCAGCCTTGGAAAAAAGGGAACACTGTTTAGTGATAAATATATGCAGCACTAAGTTGCCTTGGTGAAGAGGAAGAGTTCACTTACAGAGGCTGGCTCTGGCAACTACTTGTACTGTTCAGGTCTCTGATTATGTATGCCTAGAAGGGAGAAAAAAAAAGAATTAGTTGAAATCAGGGCGACCCTTTCAAGACTGGTTCATGTGATACCATATGTAACTAAGGACAGAAAATACACTTCCAAATCACCTATGAAGTCAAAAGAGAGCTGGAATCTCCCTACACTTGGCAGTAGCAAAGGTTCAGTTTCCTGTGTACTAGGAATTAGCCAGTATGTTTTTCCTCCTGTAGGGTTATAACAGGGTAGCACATGAAACAAGTGGCATTATTTTTTTGTGTCCTGCTGGGAAGCTGCTGGTTGGAAATCCAAGTGATGTTTTTTTTTTTCTGGGAATTTTTAAAAAAGGAAGGACGAAAGACTTAAGAAAGGAAGGAAGGAAGGAATTGAGAAAGGAAGGGAGAAGGAATGTAAGAAAGAGGGAAAGATAGAAGGAAAAAAGAAAGAAGAAAATTAAGGAAGAAAATAAAGAAATTAAGAAAGGAAGGAAAATTATGTTTAAAGCTCTTCTAATAACTTTAAGGTGCTATTAGTAACTTTAAGTATTTGACAAAAATAAAGGCTATTGTTTAAACCCTGGAGTTAAATGTCTGTTGTGTTTAATGAATCAGGGGAAAGGAAATAAAGAAAAACTGTGAGAAAAATCAATTTTTTAAGACACAGAAAATTAGGCTTGTGATGTGTTCGCACTACATTGTGTTAAAAAATCGAACAAACTTGGTTCTTCCTTTACTATATTGATTTCTTTCCTATCTCTACCTCTGAGTTTCTTGCTTAATGGTACAGGGTTCTCTATTCAGGGATAGTTTAATGATATGCTATCTTTTTGTCTGCCCAAGAGCCCTTCAGCTGAAAGGTGACAGTGAACCAGTTATGGAGGAAATATGTGGTTTGGCTCTAAGTAATAGTACATTGCTAAAGTGCTACAGTTCTTGAAAGCTTACAGAGACCAAGATGAGTGGCATCAGAGTATAATGCATAGAAAGCCAATCTTGAAGTGAAGACCTAAGTTCATGCTCTGACACATAGCTTTGAGACAATGGCCAAATCATCTAATCTCAGTGCTCTAGGTCTAGACAACTTTCTAAGACTATGAATTGCAGAGAAGGTGCCAATCTGCATTGACAGAGGGAATTTCCTCACTTGGGAATTCCTTATGTGGATGAAATTATAGATGTAGTACCTATCCATATAGGTATATATATATATATACATATATACATAGATGGCAACCAGACATTCCCTATATTGATGAAATCACAAGTTCAATGTTTATTCATATGTGCATATGCACACACCTTTTAACTCATCAGAGGAAGGCCTCCAACACTGTTGGGTAGATCCTTTAGGGAGGAATTATGGAAAAAAAATGGAGAAGCGGTAAGGCTGAAAAGTACTCCTTGTGTGCAACCCACTCTGATGAGATCATAAATTCATTGAATTTTTCACCAACTTTGCCAGACTGATATATAGCCCTTTCTAAAGCTTTTAGTTTTGCTGCACTGAGTTGGGTTGTCATGGTGATTTTGGTGGAAGAAATACTAGAATGGGAATCAAGAAACTTGGGTTCTAGTCCTGGATTTGGCGTTGACTTATTCTGTGACTTTGATCAAGTCTTTTTTACAACTACTACCTTCTGTTTCCCCAACTGTAAAATGTAGTTCTCTGATGTTTATTAAAGGAAAATTTGAGTAAGTTTTGGAGGATGGCACAGAGAAATCTAGTGGAGGAGAAAGGATTTTGAGCTAATGCTTTGCACTGACATCCTTGACTCTGAATTCATGGAAAATGGCAGCAGACATAAATCATTGGGACAGCTAGGTCTATCCCAGTGGGTAGAGTGCCCAGGAAGACACGAGTTCGAGTTTAGCCTCAGACATTTACTAACTGTGTAACCTTAGGCAAGTCACTTAACTCAACAAACTTAACTGTTTGTCTTCGCTTCCTCATGTATAAAATGAGCTGAAGAAGGAAATGACAAACCACTTTGATATCTCTGCCAAGGGAATCCCAAACAGGATCATGATGAACAACTAATAGGTCATTCTAGAAAGGGCAAAGAAGACGAAGAGAGACTGTATAATGTGCTCAGTGAATTCCGCTGGGGGAAGTGGTCACTGGCCCCCTCGGAGAGAAGGAACAGGGAGGAGTTAGACTCTGTGGCTGTACCACACCAAAGAAAGGAGAAGTAGTGGGACAGAGACTGAAATCTGGGAAGGGCAGACAGCGGGTGAGAAGAGTGTAACTGAAGAAGGGAATAAAAGCAAAACTGGACCAAAAAGGGTGGGAAATTTAAGGGGGAGAGAAAAGAGCAGAGATATGTGATGTAAAGACTCTTGTACTGGGAGTTAGGTGACCCCGAGTCCTAGTATCTAGTTGTGTAACTAAATAACTTTGTGAGCCTGGGAAAGTGACTAATTCTTTTTTGACCTGTTTCTTCCTCTGCAAAATGAGGAAGCTGGACCAGATCAAAGGTACTTAACTTGAGTCCATGGACTTGTGTCTGCTGGGGATAGGGGGATGGATAAATTTCCACGGGACAGTGAACTTGACAAAAAAAAATTGCATCTTTATTTTCCATAACCTTTGGATTCTTTTGTAATCCTATGGATTTCGTGCATTTATGATTCTGAGGAGGGCTTTACCAGACTGGAAAAGGGGTCATGACCTAAAAAGGTTAAGAACCTCTGGACTAGACGATTTCTAAGGTTCTTTCCAACTCTGAAACTTTATGACTCAGAGGATGGAGAGGTTAAAGCGAACCGGACAGGAGGGACAGAGGGAAGCCACCGGCTTAAGAGCCGCGGGAGGAAGCCTTCTGCTACAAGAGGAAGGGGCTGGGCAGGGAAGGGAAAGGGGCGGAGAGCGAGACTAGGCGGGCCGGACCGGGAAAGGAAGGGAAAGGACGGGCCGGGGTTGCCGCTCTCAGGAGCCCGGCCTGGAGGCGGGGAGAAGCCGGAAGCCTCTCTAACTGCGCTGCCCGCCCCGGTCAGCTCAGACCCGCCCCCTCGCCTGGCTAGGCGAGCTCAGACCTCCCGGCTCGGCTCGGCAGGCGGTGGTAAGTGCGGGGCTCTTTGAACCGAGACCGTGGTGGTTGGGTGGGGGATAAGGAGGACCGAGAACTCGTTTTGGTGGGTTTCGAGGCACGAGATGGGGATTCAGGGAGGGGTAGACAGTGTGAGTGTCCACCTTCATTCTGGTCCTGGACGGGAGCCTGGACCGAGAGGAGGGGGCGGGCTCCCGGGGGGCTCCGGCTGGCCCGGGACCCCGCCGCCGCCTTTCTATTCTCGGCACCTTCTCCCTGGTTGTCTCCTTTCCCAGGATCTGGGTACTAGGATTCGGCTTTATGTTGGGGTCGGATTTCGTTAAAAAAAAAAAATCTGGGAGACCTCCGGGCATATCTCGGTAGTTTCTCTCTCCTTAATGTTATGGTTTCATACTTGCTTAGAACCAAGGGCTGTAAGTCCCCGGGTGGGCAGAATTTGAAGCGAGTCCTTCCTCCCACGCTGGCTCAATTAAGGAAGGCAGGCATCTTCCCTCCTCCCAGGGCAGTCCTTCTGGGCCAGTGAAAGGGGAGAAAAAAACACAACCCACATCTCCGACACTTTTGAGTGATTCGTGGTGACCTGCCCGGGGCAGTTTTGCTGGTGCTGGACTTTTGTCATTGCTTAGACTTTTTGGTTGTGCTGCCTGAAGAGGAAGTTCGGGCAAGCTTAAATGCCAACAGGTTGGCGCCGGGTTGGACCACCCTTTTTGGATCTGATGGAGAACAGCCAAAGGGAGGGAACTTGCCTCTAGAATATGAACTGACAATTTTTCCCGTCCCCGGTTCTGCCCCCCTTCTCCCCAGAACTGTGTGATTCAGTCTGGGGAGTAGAACGGAAAGGGGTCTAGCAGCTTTGAACTGATCTGGATGGGGAAGTACTGAGGGAAGAGCTAGTTACTTACTGGCTGTGGAGTTAAGAGTTGGAGTTGAGGTGTAGCAGATATCCAGTGGTTGGGGCAGGATGAATTTTGTGGAATAGATTGGTAGCTGTGTTGCTGCTTGCCAGAGTGATTGAGCCAGACTATTTGCAAAGGCATGTAAAGTCACTGGTCCAGTTTGCAATAACTGGGGGAGGTTTCTATTTTTATTTCCCAGGGGAGTCCAGTGATTTGAGTGAGGTCAGAGTCTTAGAGACAGAGCTAGAAGGAAAACTCAAGCTATGGGTTTAAAGTCGGGGGAAAAAAAGACTACTGTGGTAGACTACAGATCGCAAAGAAGGGCGAGTAGCTCTGGTAAGGAAACACTTTGTGAAAACTTTGTTTTTTTCTTTCTCGAGGGGGGGAAGGCAGGGCAATTGGGGTTAAATGAGTTGCCTAAGGTCACATGGCTAGTAAGTGTTAAGTGTCTGAGGACGAATTTGCATTCAGGTCCAGCTGACTGCAGGGCTGATGCTCTATTTACTTTGCCACCTAGCTACCCCAGTGAAGACTTTTACGCAGGCAGTTGCCACACCTCTTTCTCGCTTAGTCCTTCAAATATGAGGAAGAAGACATATTTTTACTTTTCTTCGATGTCATTTACCTGTGATGAACACATTACTACTTCCCTTCATTTGAACCTCGAGTTGGGAAGACCTGAGTTCAAATATAGCCTCATACAGACCTTAAATGTGTGACTTTGGCCAAGTCACTTAACTACTCTCAGCCTCAGCCTCTCAGATGAGTTTCCTCATCTGTAAAATGGAGCTAATAATAGCACCTACCTCCCAGGGATTTTGTGAGGATCGAATGAAATAATATTTGTAAGTGCTTTCCAAATCTTTAGGTTCTATAAAAATGCTATTTTAATTATTATAACATTATTACTTGGGACAGCTGGGTGGCTCAGTGAATAGAACACCTGCCCTGGAGTCAGGAGGACCTGAGTTCAAGTGTGGCCTCAGTCACTTGACACATTTACCAGCTGTGTGACCTTGGACAAGTCACTTAGTGGAAATTGCTTTGCTTCCCCCATCTAAAAAGAAACCAAGGGGGGGAAAATTCTTACTAAATATGTAGTTCTTAGCTCCTGAAGTGAGAAGTTGGAAATACATTCCTGAATTGTTAACTTCTTTCAGTCCCTTATAGGTTTCCTGTTTTCACATCTAGACTAAAATGTTAATTTGTAGCAAGGTTGGTCCTGTCTCCAAGCCTTTGTGATCCTGGGCAAATCACTTAACCTTTCTGCAGCTCTCTGGGCAACTCCTCACTACCAGCATTGTCCAACAAGTTTTCTCAGCAGGGAATTCCTCATATCACTGAAGTACTGTCCCTATCCCTTTATAAGGAAACAGGGAAAGGAAGCAAATAATTTAGTAACCACTTATTATGTGCCAGGTGCTGTCCTAAACACTTTACAAATATTATCCCATTATAACATAATGACTTCTTTTAGACCTGGGATTTTTACTCTGTTGTATTTCATCTTATGCATTTAAATGCATGCTGAAAAGGGCTCCATACTTTGACACAACCAGATTGCCAAAGGTGTCCATGACATATACAGAAAGTTTTAAGAACTCCTGATTTAGCATGTCTGGTCCAATGGAATTCATAAGAATTAGACATTTGGGAAACTTACCCCAAAGGGATCCTGGTTTGTTGTAAAAATAATTGTGCAAATATGTGGGTTTTGGTCTTAGTTTTAAACTACAACTATTTCTCATTAAGCCTGTGCTGAAGCTCGTTTTCTTTTAGGCTATAGGGTTATTTGTACTTTGCCACTGCATGTTTTTTTTTTTTTAATGGGATTGAGTTCATTTTACCTTTTAAAAATTATTATTGGGAAATTCAAGGTTCCTTGAAGTCATCTAGACCTTCTAAAGTTGGCTGTTTCTTTGCAAAAATGTTGCCAGGAGGATTCAGCTGCTAACCTTCATAGGTAGATAGATTTCATTTAGGGTAGCTGAGTTTGTGTTCTCTTACTTGAAACTTGAAACTAAAGTTTTGCCTGAATTATATCAACTGTAAAAATCCCCTGAGACACGTTACTGAAAAGTAATGGCTTGCTTTAGATTGTGGTAAGACTACTTCATCGTTCATAGTCCCTGCCTCCCACCCCCTACCCCCAACCCTCCTCAGCTTGTGCCAAGTTATTTTTCTTGAGAGCTGGCAGTTTTAAATTATTTCCTAAGTATGCATAATTAGTAAAACACTGAATCCACTGGGATGGAAGATGGCAACATAGAGTGCAATTAATAGCTTTAATCCAAACATTTAAGATAAATATTAAGTTTTCATTTTATTATATGGTTTCATTTTCCTAGCCCTTCAGTTTTTTGACTAATCACTAAACTATCGAGGGACTCAGTTTCTTTATCTGTAAAATGAGGAGGGAGGTCATAAACATTTCTATAACTCCTACTATGTGCCAGACATGGTGTTAAAGCTTTCTTAAAGCTATTATTCTTCTCATTAAGTGACTTGTCCATTGAAGTCAGATTTGATCTCAAGTCTTCCTGACTCCAGTTATAGTGTTGAGGTTTAGGGGTGCTTGAGACCCCAAAAAATCAACACCATGGTTCCTGCTGAATGAATTTGACTCAGTTCTTCTCTCAGCCAAAGTAAAGCAAAGTTTATGAAAGATTCCCCATAATGGGGTAGAATCTTAAGGAACCTAAGGATCTGTGATCCTTGTATTGGACAAGCTGGCCAGAATAATCTGACACAGAGTAAGTCTGCACTAGATTGAATTCTCAGCACTTAAATGGAGGCAAGATGGATCTTTTGTATATACAGAAAGACTGGGAGGGATATATGGGTGGGATCTAGGGATGGTCTAGAGGAGGGATTTGGAGAGGGTCTTGAGGAGGATTTTGAGGGAACTGAGGTCAGACTCCAGGAATGGGGTTAAGGGTGGGCAATAGCTGAAGGCTACGGAGAGATGACAGACATTGGAGGGCTAGGCTAGTTTAAGGGTAACAGATTTAGGGATAGTTTTTGATTGTATCTAGGGTGGGAAGTAACTGGACCATTGAGGGCTGGGCTAGGTTAAAAGCAAGAGATTTGGGCCTACCTATTGTGAAAGGCTTATAGCCTCAGGCAAATGCCTCATCTAGTGGGAAGATTCAGAGTTCAAGGGGTTTCCCAGAGTCTGTGCCCCATCAATAGGATTTAAAGTTGGTGGTTGAGAGCCTGTATGTGTTTGCTCAGGTTGGAAATTGAACTAGAGTGTGGGGTGTTGAAGGAAGGGGCCAGGGACCTGATATGAATCCTATCTCTTGACTTGTACTGATTCAGAATTCCCCGCTATAAAACCTTTGCTAGAGCTGCAGGTGTGGATTTGATGGATGGGTAGAGAGGTTTCCCTGCCCTGCCCTGCCCTGTCCTCCCTCTCTTTCTTGTTCTCTCCCTTCCTGGTGTCAGAGAAGACTGAAATTTCCCAAAGCTGGGTGCTTGGGCGCCGCCAAGAATCAATAACCAGTGAACACTACAATCAATAGAATCAAGACAACACTAGAATCAATAACCAGTGAACATTCTTGATCATCAGATCACCTTCAGGGTTTGAGTATTCTTGGGTTTCCTGTATTGGGAATCTAGGTTGGGGATTGCGAGTATAAGGTGAGGAAGGACCTAGAAATGAGGATTGGGAAGATTGGATAAACTGAGTTTGGGAGGCAGAAGACTTGAATTAAAATCCTAGCTTTCATACCATCCAATGGAAGTTCAGATTGGTTAAGTTCAAGGTTGTTTATATAATAAGGCCTTATATAATAAATAGCAGAGAGAGGAGTAACAGAATTATTGGAATGTCATCCCACATGTCCTAGGCACAGATAGAATTACAGGTCCGGTAGTTGGAGGTGTAGGGGACCTAAGGGAAAGAAGCAAGAATTTCCTGGGGGAGAATTTCTTGAACATTTACCTGGAGTGTTGCTAATTCTTTGCTTAAAGGCCTGGGGGGAGTGGGGAGAAGAGCTAATTACTTCCTAAGGCTACTCATTAAGTTTTTGGTTTGTGTCTCAGAATGAATGTAAATAACAATTGTTTCTGTTTTGGCCAAAAACCCTGAAGGACTTCCCCTCCCAGATCTATTTTATTTTTTCAAAGAGGTCTTTTTTGGAGTAGGGAAGGCCAGGCATTTCGGGTTAAGTGACTTACCCGTGGTAGCAACAATAATAAGTGTTAAGTGTCTGAGGCTGGATTTGAACTGGCCTCCGGGGCCAGTGCTCTATTCACTGTGACACCTAGCCACCCCTAGGCCATTCTTTACCTTCTCTTTTATTAAGCCTTAATCTTTTAATGGGCTCTACTGCAGTCAAACTGTCCACTACATCCTGGGCCATCTCCTTTTGTTCTGATTTATATCTGGCCGCAGGACCCAGATGATTCTGGAGGAGAAAGTGAGGCTGGTGACCTTGCACAGCCCTGCCTCACTTAAATCCAGTTCACTTCTATGTTATGGCCTCACTTCCCTGATGTCATCGTTCTCTTTGAGAATGAAGGACAGACAGCAGGAGTCTACAAGCATGTATGTTATGTGTCAGACCCTGTGCTCAATTATGAGAATGCAAAGACAAGTAGAAAGACATTTCCTAACTTCAAGGAGTGTACATTCTAATGGAGGGAGGCTTCACTTGAGAGGAATTCTAAAAGGGATAAAGATAAAAGTACTCCCATGATGGAGTCTGGAGATTCTGGAAGGAGGCCTGGAGGAATGAACATATAGATGATCCAATGAATTTTTCTTTCCGCAGGATAGCCATTCATATATATATATATATATATATATATGAATATATATATACGTTATGATGATGTCCAGCCTATCTTTCCAGATTGATCCCTTCACAAACTATTGACAACCAAATCAGTCTCCTTTCTGTCTCTGTATCTTTGTATGGATTGTCCCCCATGCCTGGAACAATCTCCCTCCTCACTTGAAGTTTTTGGAATAAAATTCAGGATGCAATTGATGGTTCCTTTTCTTGTCATCCCGATTTCAATGTTCTTTTCCCACTTATTTTGTGTCTATTCCCCCACCCCCTGAGAGAAAGTAAGCTCTTTGACTGTTGTCCTAGTGCCCTAAGCATGCAGTAAGTGTTTAATAATGCTTCTTGTTATTAATTTTGAAGTTGGAATTCAAATCCACTTCTCTCTCGACTCCAAGTCCTCAGTCTAGTTGGAGAAAAAGGAAGATATAGAACTTAAACAGAGTAAAAGGCAGCATGATATAGTAGTTCAAATTGAATGGAATGTTGAGAACAAAAATGAAGGGAATATTTTCCTTGAGGTCGGGTCTGTCAAGTGAGGCTTCTTGGAGAAGATGGGTGGGTCTTGATCTGGGCTGATGAAACACATTTGAAAAGTATTCCAGAGGGGCAGAATCAAGATGGTAGAGAAGAAGCATTTTTGCCGAGCCCATCCAGCATACCTCCTCCTCAACTACCCAGAAAGTGCACCACCCCAAATTCTGATAAAGAAAACCAAGGAAAAGTCACGATGAAAATGTTTGGCCAAAGAAGAGAGCAGCATTAGCAAAAGTTAGAAACAAGCAAGATTATGGCATTTGAGATTCAAGAGACCAATCTGGTTGAAACAGATGAGCAAAGCATGGCTTCCTTTTATTTTTATTGCTTTTTGGAGGGCAGTTGGGGGTTAAGTGACTTGCCCGAGGTCACACGGCTAGTTTTTGTGTTAAGTGTCTGAGGCCAGATTTGAACTCCAGGGCCTGTGCTCTATTCACTGTGCCACCTAGCCGCCCGGCATTGCTTCCGTTTAAATTTATTTTCAAGTAATTCAAAGTGTTTTCCCTGCCCTCCCCTCTTCTTATCCTTTCCCTTTTATCTTTAAAATTAGAATCACTGTATCTCTGTATGTAGTAAATGGAGCTTTTTGGCATAGCTGCCTGGGATCTGGAGTTTTGCTTCATTTGATTCTAAGATAGAGTATTATCACTGTAGAAAATGAAAAGATGATTCTGTACTTACCCCCATAATAACAGTTGGAGACTTTGAGCTATGACTTCTGTGAAATACAAATGGCAAAAATGGAGCTGTTAGTGGTAAGCCGTCTTTCTGACTTTGAAATTTTGTACTTAGTTATTTGGAGATACTTGGAAGAGAGATTATTTGGCATAATGCATTGTACATTAGAGATACTTAATAAACATTTGAATCTGGATAGTGAGGTGACCTAATGCTCTTGGAGTCAGAAAGACCTGAGTGCCAATCTAATCTATCATACTTAACAGGCTGTGTGACCCTGGGCGAGTCGCTAAACTGTTTTCAACTACAATTTCTTCATTTCTGATATGAAGATGTTGATTTCTAAGGGTCACTTGAGTGGTAGATAGATGTCTGTGAGTGGGGTTCCACCTCTAAATCTTATGAATTGAATTAGTAGTATTGAATTTGATTTTGAATCATTGGGTGGTTTCTGGTT
>CM053599.1:136942810-136975055 GCA_028646575.1 Pseudocheirus occidentalis | reverse complement strand
GTCAGTTGGTATATACACCTTGGCCAACGTTGCAGATGCAGAAGCAGAATGAATAGTACCAAGAATTGGAGAGGGACAAGGAGGAAAGCTGGCTAAATCCCCTTTGGAAAATTGAACAGTTGGATTTTTTAATTGCTAAATAGTCCTGAGTTGTTGCCTGCTGCCAAATCCCATCTTTTTAGCACCGATATTCCCCTGGTCATGTAATATGGCCATAAGTCATATAATACCATTGCTTGGATGACTTAAAGGAAACCGTAGTCTGTGAAGAATAAAAATTGCAGATGATTTGTCCCTGTTGATGCTAATTTAATTTAAAGCTATTTAAATTAAAACTCTCATATTGACAGTAACAAATGGATTTCCAGAATCCCTAAATCATTTATTAGAGACTTTAAAAGATGTATGTATGAAGATGTACACATACAACCGATGATCCCATTTGTTAGGCACCTACTTCATTCAAGGTCCTGTTTTTGGGGAATGAGGATACGAAGGAAAAAAAAATTAAACAGTTCTTGCCCTCGAAGAGTTTATTCATACATCATGATCAAGATCAGATGAATGATTTTGTACATATATATTCACATACACATGTATATAGCATATGTGTTCATTCAATGGTCTTGACTCAAATAAGGGTAATGGTGTAGTGGATAGAGAGGTCACCTCAAGTCAGGAAGGCCTGAGTTTGAATCCTGTCTTTGACACATGTTGGATTTGTGTGTGTCTGCTAGCTGTTGCAGTGGATAGAGTTCTGGGCTTGGAGTCAAGAAGTCCTGAGTTTAAAACCAGCTTCAGATGTAGATAAGGTCTATGTAACCTTAGACCTAGACCAAAGGCCTTAGCCTAAAAGGGCCATGGTCTCCTAGTGCATCCTGGGTCATCTCCAATCATCCTGATGAATAATATCTGGTCACTGGACCCAGATGGCTCTGGAGGAGAAGGTGAGGCTGGTGACCTTGCACAGCTCTCCCTCACTCAAATCAATGTCAACTAGGAGTCACCCCTGATGCCTGGTCCTCTTCAAGAACAAAAGACAAACATAATGTAACCCCTAGGCAAGTCACTTAGCTCTATTTTCCTTAGCTTCCTCTTCTGTAAAACTGGGATAAGAATCGCACCCACCTTCCTTTTGTGGCATTCAGATGAGATAATATGTAAAGTGCTTTGCAGACCTTAGAAGTGCTGTTTATGTTTGTTGTGGAGTCATTTCAGTGACTTCCAACTCTTAGTGACCACGTTTGGGTTTTCTTGGCAAAGATACTGGAGTGGTTTGCCATTTCCTTCTCTAGCTCATTTTATAGATGAAGAAACTTGAGCCAGCAGGGTTAAGTGACTTGCCCAGGGCCACACAGCTAGCAAGAGTCTTCCTGATTCACCTAGCTGCTAGGTATTGCTGTAGTTATTATCTGTGACCCTGGAAAAATCATTCAATCTTTCAATGCTTCTAGGCAATTCTCTAAGACTATGAAATGCTGTTCCTCACCAGGAGCTCTGTATATCAGTGAGCTCACACATATGTAGTTCTTTCATCCCATGCATGTGCATGAATATGACTTTCATTTAGATATGTATGTCTATGTATGACATAGCTTCTGTGTTAATTCTGCCCTGCTAATGACATTGGAAAACTGACTCAATGCAAGGACATTGCTCATGTGGCATCATGGGACAGATGTACAGCGCCAGCTTGTTGACTTGCCTGTGTTGATGGTTTCCTAGCTGATCTTCATCTGAGGTTACTATGCAACCATTTCCTTAGACCTCAGGGGCATGAACATGTTTGTATCAGATGGGATTCAATGCCTAGTGTTTTGAAGATCAGTAGGGCCACCTGGCAGGGAAGACCTGAGTTCAAATGTGACCTCAGATCCTTGCTAGCTGTGTGACCCTGGGTGAGTCACTTCACCCTGTTTGCCTCAGTTTCCTCATCTGTAAAATGAGCTGGAGAAGGAAATGACAAACCACTCCAGTATGTTTGCGGAGAAAACCCCAAATGGGGTCACAAAGAGTCAGACATGACTAAAACCACTGAACACCAACAAAGAGATTCTTGGCTGAATGAATTCACTGGGCTGTTGTGGAGCCGAGTTCTTTTAGTCTTCTTCTTGGAAGTCACCATGCACCAAACTGATCTTTTCAAATGAGCTTTACTCATTTGTTGATATAGTTCTTGCCTGCTCATGAAATATCCTTATCAGGGCAGCAGAGGTTACTCATTTGAGTGAAATCCCAGAAATAGGTCCCAGCCAAATCAGTTGAGTGGTAGATAGATGTCTATGAGTGGGGTTCCACCTCTGACAAAGGTTTAGTGTTACAAACGGAACAGCAATAGAATGTGTGTAGACCTTGAGTGGTGCATGACTCACCTCTTTTGTTTATTCAACACAATTCAGAGTGCTTTGGGAAGAGAAGGTGGGAATGAGTACTCTGCAACATGTTACCTACAATGATGGAAAAAGCGGGTAGCTGGGTCATAGAGTGAGAATACAAAGCAGACAGCCTGAATATTAGGCTAGTATACCTCTAGCTCGCTGGACAGATAGCTTGTGGAAGACTTATGGAAAGCCATGGACAAGAATTAGATAGGATGTGAAAGATACAGGATGCTGTCCTCTGCACTGATGAGACAAAAGAATCCCTTTTGGAGAGGGAGTTCAGAGAGGAAATAAACTTTTATTCAGCATCCCCTACGTGCTAGGCACTGTGAAAGGTGCTTTTACAAATATTACATCATTTGATCACCCCAACTACCCTGTGAGGGAGGTGTTAATTATTACCATCCCCATGTTACAGTTGAAGAAACTGAGGCTGCCGGTGGTTAAATGACTTGCTTAGAGTCACACAGCTAGTTACATGACCAAGGCCAGATTTGAACTTGGGATTTCCTGACTTCAGGGTCTTTTCCAGGGTTGGGAAACTTGCAGCTTCCAGGTCACATGTGACCCTCTAGGTCCTCAAGTGCGGCCTTTTGTCTGAATCCACATTGGTGGTCAGCCAAAGGGCTGTACTTGAGGACCTAGAGGGCCACATGTGGCCTCAAGGTTGCAGGTTCCCTACCCCTGGACACTGTTCACTGCACCACATACCTGCCCAAAGAGAGTTGAAGTTGCTTTTATAGGATCAATCTCATACAGTTACAAAATGTAAAGTTTAATGCGGATAAAAATCATTGTCTGTAGACAAAAAAGTATTCGTGTTGGCAATTTTTAGTTGTGAGAAGATTGAACTGATATGTATACTGGTAATATTGTTGGTAGATGGTACAATGCTGTTGATTTGGTTCATGGTACACTTTCTGTCAAAAGCTATTATTTCGTATGGAAACAGTGATTTGTGGTAATGTGGTTTGATGAGAAATTGCCCACTCTGATTATCCAGGATATCTTTAGATACTCAATGGAGGTATTTTTCCATTACATAAATTGTTGTAGGTTATAGTTACTATGTATTAAAATCTGAACTGTTGTAACTTGATCTCTCTCTGATCTGTGGCAAGTATCAAACTCAGAAATGACCCTTAATTTGGACTTTGGATTTTCTCAAATATTCCACTATGCATTTTGGTATTATTTTTGCATAGTTACAATTGAAGAGGCAGTAGGGTAAATAGAATCTTTAAGGCATGGAAGTCAGATAAATGATTCTAGCTGCTTTTTCCTTATAGAGCTGGATGCTCTAGGCAATTCTGCTTTCATTCTAACTTCCTTCTAGAGGTTACTTATTTGGGAAACTACTTGTAACAGATTTAGAGTTGGAATGTACCTCAGAGGATATCTATACTAACACCACAACCTCCCCCCCCCCACCTCCTTGACTTTATAAATATGGAAATAGGGCCAGAGAGGTTAAGTGATTTGCAGGGAGCAGGGATATGAACAAAGGTCCTTTGATTCTGTATCCTGTAAGTCCTCTTTCAATAACGTGACATTGGTATCACACAGAAGTCAAATTCCATTATGATGAGCCACCATTACAAAATCTCTGTATGACTAAAATTTCTAGGCAGTGCTCCCTCTGTTTCATAATGAAGTCAATATAACAAAATCTCATTTCAGCCAGAGAATGTGAATAGTCTTTGAACCCTTTGAACAGGATCTGACTTTTAATGCATGCAATATTGAAGAAGCTTGATAAGCTGGGAAATAAAGCCTAATAAACACATATTAAAGATTAGAGCTAAGTAGCAGGTTTTTTCAGAGGGGAAGGGAAGCTTCACCTCATTCTAGATTTCATTCTTTTAAAAGGCTTAATGGACTTTCTATTACAGTGACTCAATTTCCTTAAGGAATTAAAGTATGCTTTACAGAACTTTAGAATTGGAAAGGATCCAAGAGATCATTTAATTCAACCTCTTAATTTAAAAAATAAATTTTGAATGTCTTACTCATGGTTTTAAAAAGCCTTGCTGTCACTTCTCAATGACTTTACCTACCTTCTTCCACATTGAATTCTCATAACAAGGAAGTGGTAGTTAAGTAAAGCCAACTGCTGGCTGTGCCACATTCTACCCCTCTGTAAACAGGAGTGAGGCATGCTTCACCCTTTGAAGTCAAAATTGGTGACTGAATTGCTCAAGAGTTCTAATGTTGTTTCAGTGTTGGTTTTTTTCTTTGCATTTTTTGTGGTCACTGTAAATTATTCTGGCTTGGTGTATTTAATTCTGCATCAATTCATACAAGTCCTCCCAAGCTTCTCTGAATTCTTTATATTCATCATTTTTAACAGGGCAAATAATCTACTGTTACATTCATATCCCAGTTTGACTGATCATTCATAAAACTATGGCTACTTACTTAATTTCCATTTTTTTTCCTCCTCAACTACAAAGAATGCTGCTATGAGTTATATTTTCATATGGGTGAGAACTTTCCTTGTCTTTGACTTCCTTTACAAAACTTTCATTTTAGAGACCAGGAAAATTCCTAAGCAAATATTCTGTGGTAGAGCATTTACTTAACCAACTCATTAATGGTCTTTTGTTCTTATGTGTCTCATTGGTCAGGGATGTGACAATTAGTGTTTTCCTTTTGAGTTTCTCAAAATTGATCTTTAATATTTAGGTTGGAGTTTAAAAAGCTACTTCATATTCTCTCCTATGTGATATGATATGCTTCCGTGTACATTGGTTAGTCTAGAGAACAAATGGATGCATAAACAGGTATGCATTTTGAAAGATTTAATTAAAATGTCCATATATATTGCCACCAGGAATGTAAAATAATATGTGACTCTAGGAATTACTATCACAGACTGTCATTTTTTGAAGGGAGGAGGGAAGGCAGAAAGGATTGTTGTTGTTTTTTTGGAGGGGGGAAGGCAGGGCAGTTGGGGTTAAGTGACTTGACCAAGGTCACATGGCTAATGAGTGTTAAGTGTCTGAAGTTGGATTTGAACTCAAGTCCTCTTGACTCCAGGGCCAGTACTCTGTTCACTGCGCCACCTAGCTGCCCCAGTTGTTTAAACTGAAAAGCTAATGTGCTTTCTCTGAAAATCTCTGACATTTTGTCAGCTCAGTCAGTTTTGAAGCTTCTTCTTATCCTCTTCTCTCCCTTCCCCTCCCCCATTTAGAAAACTGCCATCAAGAGTATGGTAAAGATTTCACAGACGTCCAAGGAATCAGCTTGGTGTGATAGAAACGGCATCTGAATTTGGAGTCAGAGAGAATGGGTTTTTAGTGCAGCACTGCTCACTTACAATTTGGGCAAGTCACTTGACTCTTTGAAGTCTCAGAATTCTCATCTATAAAACTTTGGACCAGAAGGCCTCTGATGTCCCAGGTTTATGATCTATGTCTGAATTTTTTGAGATCGTTACTATATATCAAACAAACAACAGAAAAGATGTCCCTGGCTTGGAGGAAACAATAGAAATGATTTGGAGAAAGAAATGTCCTATGAGACTCTTATAAAACAGTATAAAATATAAGCAAGCTCTTGATTACTCAGTAAAAACTTGAAGGGGTAAGGAAATTTAGATGGGATAAATCAAGAGTAAGTAAGCAGTAGTGTTTAAAAGTACAATTTAGGACTAACATCTTTGATCCTTATTCTATTCAGGTTGCTATATGCAAATATTGCCCACAATGGATGCCAGCCTTTTACATTTTTTTAATTAAAAAAAATTGGTTGATGATTTTTATCTTTGTAAATTCAGTTGGAGCTGAGTCATTGTGACTCCATTTGGGGTTTTCTTGCAAAGATAGTGGAGTGTTTTGCCATTTCCTTCTCCAGCTCATTTTACAAATGAGGAACTGAGGCAAACAGGGTTAAGTGGCTTGTTCAGGGTAACTCAGCTACTGAGTGTCTAGGGCCAGATTTGAACTCGGGAAGATGACTTTTCCTGATTCTAATCCCAGACAGAGCCAGCTCTATCCACTTCAACACCTCGCTTCTCAGTCCCAGCTTCCCTTTGTGATAAAGAAGGCAAGTAAGCAAAACATGTGACCCAGAAATCTCATCTGACAGTGTTCAATGTTGTCTTCTAATTGTTCTTATGAGAGAGGTGGTATGTTTCTTTGTCCTTTCTTCAGTACCTTCAGTGTTTTAAAAATTTGGATCTTTTCAGTTATTTCTACCCGCCTCATCAAGATGGGAATTCAGTAATAATTGAACCCTTAAAAATTGATGATGTAGTAATGTTTACATCTCAGCTACTGGCTGCTGAACCTACAGAGAACATAATGGAGAACATGGAAGTAAAGAAAAAAAAAAAGGAGCACTAAACTGCCCTAGCAGATGATATAAAGTCCAAGGACTAAAAGCTCCTGTAATTCCATGAAGAATCTGTTTCCTCTTCTTTTTTGCACAATTCTAAAATTCTGATTAACTGACCTCCAGACTCATAGCAAGTAAGAGAAGGAAAGGTGGGATTCTATTCACAATAAGGAGAATGAGAGGAATTTGAAGGAGAATCATGGAAAAAGTAGAAGAAGCCCAAGAGAAGATTACAACATATTTACAGATAGGTAATTGCAGGACATATGCCAGATAAATATACTTGGATGGTACTAACATCTGGGAGATAGGAAACTTGAAGGAGTAGCTGGAACTGAGTTTTGAAGGGGAGCTAAGGTATTCCAGAAAGTATAGATGAGGTGGGAAAGCATTCCAGATCTAGGAGGAGATCTGTGCAAAGGCAAAAAGGGGGGAAGTAGAATGTCATGTACAGGGAATAGCACCTAGAGCTAATTTCACTGGATGGTATAGTGGGTGAGATGAGTAATGTACAATCATCCTGAAAAGAGAGACTGGAGCCAGATTGCGAAGGGTTTTAATTGCTGAACGTAGGACTTTATGTTTTATCCTAGAAGCTGTGAGCCACTAGAGGTTTTTGAGTGGGAGAGTGTCTTGGTTATGTAGGTGCTTTTACAATATCAATTTGGCGGTTGGGTTGAAGATGGATTGGAGAAGGGGGTAGACAAGTCGGGGAAACCAAACTGAAAGCTGTAAGTCAAGATTAAGTTGTGTTAATGGCCTGGTTGTGGTATAAGTCATCATATGCTAGAGATGTTGAGAATTCACAAGACTTGGCAACTGATAGATATAGATAATATGGGTTGATGGACGGTGACAGAGTGAAGAATCAAAGATGGTTTCCAGCATGTAACCTCTTTCTACCAATCTAGACTGATCAGTCCTATTTCATTTATAAATTCAAAGAGTTGCCTTGGGCTGTGAGGAAATGTCAGTCAACAAGGTTATGCAAGTGCTGAGTATTTTAGTGCCTTTTCTCTGTTGATTATTTCCAATTTATCTATAGCTGGTTTGTGCCTAGTTATTTGTTTGTTGGTTTCCCTCCTAAGACTGTGAGGTCCTTGAGAGTTAGGCATGTCTTTAGCCTTTGAATTTCAAGTGTGTATCACACAGTACATGACACATAATAGTAGGCACTTAATATATTTTTATTGACTGACTATTCAACCTTGGTAATTGTAAGAATAATAAGTACCCTTTATAGAAATAGGAATGTTGGATGGGAAGTGGGTTTAAAGGGAAGAAGATGAGTTATGTTATGGATATGTTCAATTTGAGATGCCTATGGGACATCAGTGGATATATCCAGCAGGCAGAGATGGAACTGGCCTGGACCTCAGTACTTTTAGATAACTCTCCTTTTCCTTTAATCAGAATTATTTCCTTTTATATCTTTAAGATTTAATTCTTGAGAGCTTATCTCTCCTGGGTTGACTTCCTCTGTAGTTCCTGGGATCCACTCTATCTTTCTGAACTCTTTGAAACGTGTTTTTTTTAATCCCAGAGTGCCTGTCAAGCTATCCCTGATTTTCCTCTTCTTTACTTACAAAAAAAGTTCTTTCTTATTTTCACTTCCAAAATTATCTCCCTCTTCTCTCATTCTTTACCTACTGAGAAGTCATGAAAAACAAAACCCATTACAAATGTCATGCAAAATAATTTCCTGTGTTAGCCATGTTTAAAAAAAAAAAGAGAAGAAAATATGCTTCAATCTGCAATCTTTGTACTGTCAGTTCACT
Organism: Pseudocheirus occidentalis; assembly: GCA_028646575.1. Lineage (NCBI taxonomy): Eukaryota > Metazoa > Chordata > Mammalia > Diprotodontia > Pseudocheiridae > Pseudocheirus > Pseudocheirus occidentalis. The sequence continues at coordinate 136,966,558 of CM053599.1, read as the reverse complement.
ATCCAGAGATGGAACCTCTCTTCCATTTTATAGGATAGTAAGTGTAGATCTTGGCAGGAATCCTGTTGGTGATTATTTAATCTCTCTCGCTCTCTCATTTTATTGATGTTCAAAGGTTTTTAAGTGACCTGTAAAAGATCAAATTAGAAGTGTCAGAGCTGATTTTTAAACTCAGGTTCTGTACCTTGCTTCTTTAACGCTGACTGATAGAATGAGCAATCCTTTCCCCACCCCTCCCTAAGCTTCTCATAATTTTTACTCCAGCAACTAATGTAGAGTAGACTTACCCTTAATTAGTTCTGCCACCTTTTGAAAGAGGAAATCATTATTAAGATAAGTCAGTAAAGTTTTAACTACTCTGCTTTGAGTAGGCAGATCCCTCTCATCAATAATTAGACAACTCCCATCCCTACCTTATTGTGTCTCTATGACAACCTGTTAGGAATTTAGAAGAAAATATTTCTTCTGTTTAGGCACAGACAGATGATCCTTCTAAAGCTGAAGCCCATTAAATAGTATGTTCAAAAAAAATTTGGCCAGGGGCAAGGATGAACACTTGGTTTTTGTCGTAAGCTTCTAGTATGTAACCTTCTACCAATCTAGACCCGGAAGTCCTATTTCATTTATAAATTCAAAGAGTTGCCTTTGGCTGTGAGAAAATGTCAGTCAACAAAGATAATGAGCACTTTGTGCCTGGCACCCTGCAAGTTGCTTGTGGTCAGAGAATCAGTATGTGTGAGTGGAAGATGGAAGGCAGGACCCTGAACCCAGATTTTCCTGACTCCCAGGCTGGCCGTCTCTTTTTATTGTTCTAGGCTGCATCTGGAAGCAATTGTTAGTACCTTCCAATCACTGTGTATTTATTTTATACATGTCCTGATTTTTCTTACATGAAGTAAGGTTTGTTTTGTTTTTGTTTTGATTAATTGACCTTAAATGGGGTAAACATTCAGTTCTCTGGAAATCTTAGTTATCTAGAACAATCATTCCAGAGGTTTCTAGATCCCCCAACTTTTCTGTTTTGTTTCCATATAAATTTTGAGCCATCTGGGGAAGATACCTTTGGACTCAAACCTGTTCTAATTTGGATGTGTTTACATTGACTTAGAACTGTTGGGGTGGTTTTCTTCCTAGTACTCTGGAATCTTAAGGTTTACACCTTATTTTCAGAGGTTGCACTGGCATTTTTGGAGAGTGCAGTTCACAATTTTGGCTGTATTTATTAAAGTATTCTTTGGCTACTGGTTACACAAGATTGAGCAGAGTCCCAAATGGATGAATGACTATTCATTTACTTAATCAAGTCCAACTTCCTTTTCCAGTCTCCATCATGTGACCCCGCCCAAGTTAGCCAGTCTTATTTGTCCCAACTCCGCAATGCCTACTCTTTGTTTGTTTGTTTTTTAAGTTTTTTTTTCTTGTCATTTGGGATATTTCGTGCTGTTCTGCCATTTTCTTTTTTGCCTTTGTCTTTGATTTAAGACAGCTAAGTGGCAAGGCCGGACCACTGGCCCTGGAGTCAGGAAGACCTGTGTTCAAATATGACCCCAGATATTTACTGGCTGTGTAATCCTGGACAAGTCAGTTAACCTCCACCTACCTCAGTTTTCCCATCTGTAAAATGGGGATGATAATAGTACCCATATCCCAGGGTTGCTGTGAGGATCAAATGAGATATTTGTAAAGGTTTTGCAAACCTTAACACTATATGAATGCTAGTTGCTAAGATCATCATCATAAAATGACTATTTAGCATGACAGAAAAGAAACTAAAGTTTTAATTTTTATTGTTATATTTTATTTCTGTATCATTTCAGACTGTAGCCTTCCTTCCATATCTGTCTAGCAAGCATGTCTCTCATAACAGAGAATATAAATGAGGGGGAAAAATTCAGTTTAACAAAACTAACCAAGGCAAGGCTGACTATCTTTGATAGAGTAGTCGTCCCTCCAAGGTCCTCAGAGCATAATAAAAGTTCCACATCTGAGTGGTCTGCTTGCTGCCTATTTGGGGTCTAGGTTTTCTTCAATCTTTCTAAGAGGCTGTGCTCATGTGCTTTGTATACTGACCAGACCACAGACACTTAATGCTTACTAACCCTGTAACCTTGGGCAAGTCACTTAACCCCAATTGCCCTACCTTCCTCCCTCCAAAAAGAAAAAAAAAAGATGTTTGAAGTGGGTAGTGGTGGTGGAGGAATCATGGTGTTTGCTTCTGGAGAGGTAAGGGGGAAGAGAGAATGGTAAGTACTCATGTACTTACTCATGTAAAATTTCTCAAATGCAAATGACATTTTTTTGTGTGTGACAAGATCAACTCTGTGTTTCATTTTTTCTGCCATGAGTTATCAAGGCTTAATAATGATTGTTTTGTATACCATTAATCTAACTACATTTATTAAGTGTTTACTATGAGCCAAGCTTTGGCATAAATGCCAAATGCTGGGGGAATTAGGGAAAGCTTCAAGTAAAAAGGCAAACATGAGCTGAATTTTGAAAGAACCAGGGATTCTAAGATGTTGAGGAGATAAGGAGCGACTGTATTCCATGTAAGGCAGAATGATAGTGGAATCAGAGGACCTAGGTTCAAAGCCCGATCCTCCCACCTACTATCAATAGACCTTGATCAAGTCATTTAACTTATATGGAACTCAGTATCCTTATCTATAAAACAAGGGGTTTAGGACCATAAATAAATTGTATACAAGGAGATAATGTGATTTCTGAAACCAATCAGGTAGTTTCAGACAAGGGAGACAATTTTTTTTTAAAGAAACAAAATTGAGTTTTCTTTTTTTCCCCCCTCCCATATATTGAGGGTAGAAATGGGTAGAGTGTTACACACAAAAAAGACAAAATTGAGGGATGGATAAAGTACTACCCAGGCACTACCCAGGCACTACCCAGACCTTTCAGCAAAACCCCCAAATGACCAGCTCTCGAGGTTCTGGGAGGTTGTGATTTGTATATTTTTTTTCTCTTCATTTTTTGAACGCCTCTGCATTTCCTGGTTTCTTTTTTTATTTGTTTCCTCCCCAACATAGTCTAGACTTTTTATCTCCAGCCGGGATATCCTAGAATGAACCATTTAGAGATATTATTCTTGCTGTGGAATCTTGTGGATAATTAACAAAGCTAGTTCTGGGGGCAGAAAGACCTGTGAACCTATTGAAATTCTGGAGCTAATTTAGTGACAGCATTCTGTCATTAATTATATAAATCCTTATAGTTGAAATGTTTCCATAAGCTGACCAAGACATTGTAGGAAAGCAGAATAGCTGATGGTTTGCAAAACACTTTTTCGTGATCAATCAGCAAACATTTATTTATTGAGCCCCTACTATGGTCCAGTCATTGTGGATAGAAAATCAAAAAATAAACTGGTCCTCCTCTCCAGAAACCTACATTGTATTAAGTGAAGCAACAGTTAACACGTAAGAAAATACATACTGCATGGAAGTAAATACAAGGTAATTCTGGGGAATAGGAGGAAGGAAGGAAACAAGTGCCTACTATGTTCCAGACACTGTGCTAAGCGTTTTTACAAATCTTATCTTTTTTTAAAAATTGATTTGTTTATTTACTATTAGTTTACAAGTTTCAGTTCCACAATCCCTTGAGTTTCAAATTTTCTCCCCTCTTTCCCCCCGCTACAAATATTATCTGATTGATTCTCACGACACCCCTGCAAGGTCAATGCTTTTTTTTTAATTCCCATTTTACAGTTGAAGAAACTGAGACAGACAGCAGTTAAGGAACTTGTCCAGGGCCAAACACTGTGTCAGAATCTGAATTTGAACTCAGACCTGACTCCAGATGCTGTGATCTGTCACTTGTACCATTAGCACTTGGGATGATTAAGAAAGATTTCACGCAACAATCTAAAACATACACAGCCAGGTGGCTCAGTGGGTAGTGTGTCAAGCCTGGAGTCAGGAAGACTCAACTTCCTGAGTTCAAATCTGGTCTCAGACACTTATTAGCTGTGTGACCCTGGTCAAGTCACTTAGCCTTATTTGCCTTAGTTTCCTCATCTGTAAAATGAGGTAGAGAAGGAAGTGGCAAATCACTCTAGTATCTGTGCCAAGAAAACCCCAAATGGGGTCATGAAGAGTTGGACAGGAATGAAAACGATTGAACAAGAACAAAAATCCATGTGTACACACACACACACACACACACACACACACACACACACACACAATGTACTTAGTTTCTTATTTTAAAAACACTTGCATAAAAGCTTACCCCATCCCCATGTTAGGTCTTAAGTTGGATTACTTCTCTCTTTTACTTCCTCTGATTTCCCTATTGTGACAGTCTTCATGCACCTCTTCCCCATTTGATTTCACTTAGTCTAGTCTTTCGTCAATAGTCCAGCCGTTGTTAGCTTGCATGCTTCTAGTCCCAGAACAGAGGATATTTCCTTGACATTAACTTGAGGTTTTGCCTCTTTTCATGTCAGACCCAAGGGAAGTGTTAGCATGATCTAATTTATGAACATCAAAACTTATAAAGCAAGTGAATTAGGGAGTAAATATCTGTATTTCCAAAGGACTTTTTTCTTCATAAAGGGTTTTAGCACAGTATCCACTTCAAAGTGTATTTAAAAGAACCATTCTGTTTGTCAAAACTCACAGGCCGAGGGGACTGACTGGACTGCCACCTTCTATTAAGGGACAGGGCTCAACAGGATGAGTCCTGAGGAGTATGACCTCTTAAGGAGCGTGCTCAATCAGGTCCTCCTATAATTAGGCTCTGGCTTTTTATTGCATACTATTTTTCCTTTATCATGAACTCCAGATCATAGTTTTACGGGCTGCTAGGTGGCACAGTGAATAAGAGCATCAGCCCTGGAGTCAGGAGGACCTGAGTTCAAACTGGCCCCAGATACTTAACACTAGCTGTATGACCTTGGGCAAGTCACTTAACCCCAATTGCCCTGCCTTCCCCTCCTCCAAAAAAAAAAAAGCAAAAAAAAAAAAAGATCATAGCTTTAGAACCAGAAGGGAACTTTAAGGGCCATCTAATCTAGCTTTTCTCAGTTTATAGATGGGGAATTAAGTCCCAGAGAGTTTACATGACTTCCCTGAGGTCACAAAAATAAGTAGATAGAAGAACCTAGAGGTTTCAAAATGATATTTGTAAGGTTTCTGTGTTTTCCCATTAACTTCTCCCTTGTAGGGGGAGTGTTTAGAAGGCTTTGGAGGTTACTGACTATATGGCTTTTCTCCAGGTTTGCAATTTTTTCTCTTTTGGCCAAGAAAATCCAGAAGCTGAGCTGAGCTTGGGTTTCTGTCATTTTGGAAATGCCAACTTGATTCTGCAACCACTCTTTTATTGAGTGTTGGTATGAGAATGTGTTAATAGTCGTCTATTGTGCAGAGAATAAGAGCAAGCTGAGACCTGGGTTCAAGGTAATTTAGGTGTGGATTTATTGATCAAGCTCGGTACTACCTGGAGTGTAAACTCAAATCATGTAGTTCTGACTGAAGGTACAAACAGTGTTTAAAAAGGCTAAAACCACAAAAACCACTATCAGGGAGGGGGGAGCTAGTATAAGCAATGACATACAGAAGCCAAGAACAGCCATTGGTTACATCTATGGCTCAGGGCTAATTTGGGAATCTGGCGCAAGGGCACAAGGGTGCAACTTTCCTGTGACAAGGGGGTCCCTCCTGGAACAGGGTGGAGGGTCATTGGGTAAGGGAGAGTAGATCATAGTCAATTTTCCCAGAATAGACCAGGTCATGTTCTGGGCGAAGGGTGTGGGGACCCTGCTTGGTGAGCGGAACAGAGCAGGGTAGTCTCTTCATGAGATAGTCTTGCATCATAACCCTGGGACTGATTCTGGTACAGAATGCTGATTCAGGAAGGAGGGGAGGGTCAGGAGATCAACCTTGAGCAATTTACCCAGGACTATGCCTTAAGCTGTTTCAAGCTATTACAGGGTATAGGATAGAGACAAAGACAAAAATATAAAGGGGCTGAATGGTGGGCCATTCAGGTGGTATGTAGTGACCTGGGATTTGGGTTTGGGCACAACACTATAAGCATTATACCACAAAATAGAATGTCTCCAGAAGAGTATTAGGGGTAAAGGAATAAACATTTATGTGGTTTCTACTATATGCTAGTAGCTCTGCTAAGTGCTTCTACAAGTATTACCTCGGGTGATGCTCCCAAAGACCCTGGGAGGGAGGTGCTATAATTAATCTCCCTATTACAATTACAAACTGAGGTTGAGTGATTTGGCCAGGATCCACAGGTAGTAACTGTCTGACACTCAATTTGAGCTTAGGTCCTCCTGACTCAAGATTTAGCACTTCATCCATTGATTGGGTCACCAGCTGCCTCATGACTTATTATTCACCCAGTGTCAGCCTGTCTTTTCTTTCCCTTTCCATCTGCCATGTTTCATTCTAAACTTGTGAGTACCCAGGTCCTGGCACATAGTCACCCTCTGTGATCTATAAGAGCTTAATTTCCATTTGCTAGAGAAGAGTGAGTCACCCAGAATTACCTAACCTTCAATGACAAAGTTATTTGGAATAGAGATTGAACACATCTGCCTTTCTTCAGTAGAAAGGTGGCTCTCTGGAGCATTTTGAAGTAGATGAAGAGAAAACTGTGGAATAGTTTAAAGAAGGATTTTACATTGAACACTCTTCATTCCTCTTTCATTTTGAGGACAAGGGCAAAAAAAAATATGGAGTTTCCAACTCATTGCTAAGAGTTCTCCATCTGCTTTGGAGGTGCATTGAGAAGTCAACAGCTTCTTTTTTGTTTTGGGAAAATAGAGAGTGACCTAGAATGAGTAAGGTGAAAAGCATCTGGGGTGAAGTTGGGAAAGTGGTTATGAGATAGTTCTCCTTAGCTCTTCCTCTAGTAAGTGACAAATCACCCTGTGTGGACCTTTAAAGCTCTGTCTGCCATGACAAGGACAAAATTCGTTCTCACAGAGAAGATAATTCTGACCGTAATGATGTTTTAGAGAGCAGATTTTGATTTTTAATAAAGAATTCATTAAAAATTTAATATTGAACACCTGTCCAGCTAATTGTGTACTAATTGAGAGATTTCTGGATTTAGCATTTGAGCACCAGGGTTCAAATTCCAGCTCTGCCACTTACTGCCTGAGTATCCATCCCTCTGTGGAACCTCAATTTCCTTACTTGTAAGATGAGAGAGTTAAGTTCCAAAACTTTGAAGTTTTAATTCAATTCTATATATATGAGCCTACTTGAACTTGCTTAGTACATATTTACATTTAAATTAATTGCAGGACATAAAATACCTTAGCAGCTTTTCAGGGAGGCCCTGGAAGGAGTAATCAGAATTCTTTGTTCATTTATCTCATTTTCCTTTATGGCCTTACTATATAATACATATATATAAAATATATAATATAATCCCTCATTTTTTTCAAAACTGGTGGTTCTTCCCATGTTCTACAAATATATGAAACATGTCCTTTAATTATCGTCTGTAACTACAATGTAAAAACATATTACTCTTTGTAATTCTGCCTCATTTTGAGAGTCCCCAGACTTAAAAAGAAATCTTTTGAAAATGGAAATCTGCCTTATTTTTTGAGAGTCCTTAGACTTAAATTTTTTTTTGTATTTCAATATAATTGGTTTGCTTTGAAATCCTGTGTACTTTATTACACACATTTTAAACCATTATTCTGAAAAGCAATGCATAGGCTCACCTTAGTGCCAGCGAAGTCTGACACATGGGAGGTTAGCATCCACTTTGTTCTTCTGTTTCCTTTTTACTTTTACTTCATAAAGGTCCTTCCAGATTTCTTTGTATTCTTCATAATTTAATTGCTTTATAGCATTCAATGACATTAACGTGTCACAATTTGTTTAAACATTCCCCTACTGGTGGCCATTTAGATTACCTCTATTTTGTTTAATGGTGCTATAAAAATATTTGAACAGATAGTCCTTTTAAATGATTTATATGCTTCCAGGGCATATTCTAAACAATGGAATTTTTGGATATCTAGGGAGCTCTTCATGTGACACAAGGGAAAATTCATAAGTAAATATGGTAGTTGTAAACTCAATAGAATTTTAACATAGGAAGTGACCTTAGAGGTCATCAGATCTAACTTTACACTAATTTCAGAACTTCTGTAACATAACAGTGTTGATAGACTGGTAGGTCATGGAAATTATTCCAAATATATAACTGAATTTCAGTGAAACAAAATGTTTGATAGTGTCTCTTGCTATCCTTCTGGCAAGATGTAATGATAGAGGTTGTAATGGTACTGTATGGAGTATGGAGTGATGGAGTTTTTATGGTGTGGTAAGAAATGATGGAAGTTGTTTGGTACAATCAGCCTAGTGGATTCAGGATTGATTGAACAATTCTGCCAGAGTAGGGTTAGTTGAGTTGAATCAAGTCAACAAGCATTTATTATATACCTACTATATACCAGCCTACTATATACCAGCACTTTGATAAGCCTTGGAGATACAAAGGAAGGCCAAAACAGCCCCTGCTCTCAAGGAGCTCATAGTCAAATGGGGAAGACTACATGTAGCAAACAATTATGTGCAGATAGGGATGCATATAGGGTAAATTGGAGGTAATCTCAGAAGGAAGGCACTACAGTTATAGAGGACTGAGAACCTTCATTCTTAAAGAGGACCATGACATCAGGGAAGTGATGCTGTGAGATGCAAGTGAATTGGATATAAGTGAGGCAGGCTGTGCAAAGTCACCAGCCTCACTTTCTCCTCCAGAGCCATCTGGGTCCAGTGGCCAGATAAAGATCAGGACAACTGATCATAGCCCAGGATGCAGTGGGGGACCAATGGCCTTTTCAAGCTAAGGTCTTAAATAAGTCTCAGTATGATCAAGGCAACACAACACCCAGATGGAGCCCAAATGGTGACCTAGTAGAGCTCAGCCTGGGACCTATTGTTGGCTAATCAGTGACAGTCAGAGTGATTTGGGCTTAAGACTTTCTTTCTTCAATTTAGCTAGGACTTGAAGGGAGCCAGAAAAGACAGGTGGGAGAGAATTCCCAAATATAGGGAATAGCTAGTTAAAGAACCCAGAGTTGGGAGATGAAGTGTTTTATTCCTGGAATAGCAGGGAGGCCAGTGTCATTGGATTGCAGAGTGTGTGGGAAGGGAAGGGGAATAAGGGGGTGGGCTAAGATAGTAAGAAGACTGGAAACTAATTGACTAATATTAACCTGGAAATAATTCCTTATATAGTTTTCATGTGAAAAGGTTTAAAATCTACCTATTGCCTTTTTTTGGGAATACTCTTAATTTGTTTGTCACTATGAAATGACATCTCAAATGTAGTAATGTCTTCCATTTGTAGAATGCTTTAAAATACACAGTACAGGATGTTCCCAAAGTCCTAGTGTAGCTTTAAGTTATTAAATTATTAACCAATTAAAATTGCCCTAAGACTTCGGTGATACTTTTGTACTTTTCCCAGAACAGCCTTTGAGGATAGATAATATCTCATTATCTCTCTTTTACTGATTAGGAAACTGGGATTGGGTTGGTATTTGAAACAGGTCTTCTGATTTTAAGTCTGGGGCACTGTATCATGTTGTCCCTCAACAGTCTTCAGATGTGGTCCCACAAGGCTGAGAGTACAATTAGACCATTTGAGATATTAGTGAAAAAATAGTGATGATATGATTTTTTATCTGTGCATAATAAATAAGTCAGAGGTTGATTCCTGCACTTATATACCTTTTAAAAATATTATGAATGTAGTAACCATTAACAAATTAAAATAATAACTAAAAAAAAGGATTACCTATTGTAAATTTTGTTTTGCCTTCCTAGTCTTAGGCAGCACTGCAAAACGCAGTTTTTTGTTTTTACATTTTAAATTAATTTTTTTGGGAAATTTTTTGTTTTTTGCTTTTTTGGAGGGCAATTGGGGTTAAGTGACTTGCCCAAGGTCACAGGGCTAGTTTTTGTGTTAAGTGTCTGAGGCCGGATTTGAACTCAGGTCCTTCTGACTCCAGGGCCAGTGCTCTATTCACTGTGCCACCTAGCTGCCCCTTGTTTTTACATTTTAGTTATAGACACTAATCAGAGAACATATTTGATCTACGTGTGTGGCATGTGTGAAGAATTACTGGTCTTGAAAAAGAGGGCCTAGATACCACAAGGTCAGAAATTTGACTTTTGGCATTTCTATCCATTGGAATGTAACTCTGAAATTAGAAATATAGTTTTAACTTTCACCCCTCCTAAAATCTGTTAAATGAGGAGCATAACTGTCAGAAAGCATATACATTTGACTCCCTGGTAAGGGAGTAGCAAAGTCACTTTCAGGCCATGTAATATTGATCTGGGATTATGCATAATATTAAAGCTACTGATTTACAAATTTGTATTCACTAGGCATCTTTAATTTTTCCTGGGTTATAGTAGCAAGCATATTAGAAGCTGTTCAATGTGGGCATGATGAGAAGGACAGCTGCTGAAGTTATCAAAAGAAAAGTAATGGTAGGATGGCAGAATGTTGAATTTCTAATTTTCTTTCCATTGACAGATGTGTCCACTCAGGTTTGAGTAGAAAGTATGTGATTAATAAGACAAAAGATTACTTAAGTGAGGAATGGTAATTGGGGAGATTATAGTGAAGGGACAAACTGCTAGTCTGGGTACCCCCAACCCCTTTTATTAGCTCCTAAGGGCTTCACTGTGTTCTAGCATAATACAGTACATTGACTAGTTGGTTATGACTAGCAAAAAGTCAAGAAAAGGTGAAATTATGTTTACACATAAAGAGAAGAATAAACTGTATTTTGAAAAGGTTAAATGTATTAGCTTCAGTTATTGGGGGAAAGTAGCCTATAAGAACACCTCATTCCCCTGTAGTGCTGAATGAAAGAAATATTATTAATATTACTGTGACTAGGTGGTAGGCAGGTAAGCAACTATTTTTGCTTGCCATAAAAATTGATATTTAAGAAAATTGTCACTGGGTTGAATGTTGAGACTTTGAGATCATAATTTTAGAGCTAAAAGGGATCTTTAAAAATCATTTGACCAGTTGTTACAGAAGTGGAAACTGACTCCCAGAGAAGTTAGGGAATTTGCTCATCATATAACTAGTTAGTAAAATGAGTTAGGGTTAGAAACAAGTTTCTTTGACTTCATTCCTGCCTGGGAATAGTTTAATAAAGCTATTAACAAGTGCTACATTTTCCTGTGATCCGTGATGCTGCACTGTTTACCATGAATTTCTCTTACTTTCCATTTCTGTTGCTAAGGGTCAGATTTAAAAATATAAGCAATTTAAATTTGCTCGAAGATTCCTTAGCTGCTTTTTAGAATATATAGGAAATAGCTAATAAAATAAGACTACCAAGATGACGAAAACAAAACTTCCTGCTTTTAGCATACTTTGGCAGAAAGGTGAAAAGAGGGTGGGAAACTGACCAAAAGCATGACTTAAAATGGACAATTCATTCCTGATGCCATTCTGGGCAGCCTCACTTAATAACAAAATCAAACAGCTTGAGAATGAGCTGTCTCCCTGACCTTCCAAGCTTCTTGTTTCTATGGTAACTGAGACCCTGCTGTCTTTGGTCTGTGACCAAAACTTTCAGTTCCTTCTTTAGAAATGTCTTCTACTTATTTACATGTAATTGGGGAGGAAAATAAAATATTTTAATAAAAAAAATTACAAAAGAAAAGTCTTCCATTTAAAGTCATTTCCATCCTCATGAAAGGCCAATAATAAGTTTAAACTTGACTGCTGCATTGCTATTTCTGTCCGACTCAGAAAACCTTACATAGACTTTAGCTATATTAAGTATTGCTGATGTACACTGTTGAAATTCTTGTGGTAGGTTGTGTTGATGGTGGTAGATTCCCTGCTTTTTGTGCAGTGTTAGGTAGAAGCTCTAGATCATAGGCAGAGTTTTGTATATTATTATTACCATACTTGGTTTCAGGTGGGATGAGAAAGGAGCCTGGTTATAGGGCTTCCTGGACAAAGATCAGTTTGTATGGGGCAGAATAAAGACCTTTAGTTCAAGTAGAAGCAACTTTTCCTGGTTGTAGGCAAAGAGAAATTCCTTAGGAAAACAAAGTTTCAGTTACCAGTAGGGTGTGTGGATCATTCTGTCTTGCTTTCCCATGATAATAGCAAAAACACAAATACTGAACTATTAGCCTTTAAAAGTCTTCAGAAATTGTATCTGAAAATTCTGGCAGATGGGATCCTAATTTTTTGTAAAATGTGACGGCTCCTCTTTAGTTTATATAAGCAGAAGCAAAGATTTTGAAAATTCTTCTAGAGAACCTTTCCCCCATCAGCTCTTCAAGTTTCATTTCGTTGTGTAAATAAGGGCAACATTAAGTCATTGCTATTTAGAGAGCTGGAAAGTTGAAAAGTTATATTTTCTCCAGTTTTGGCATACAGGATTTATTTCCATCCTGATATGTGTCTGTTTGCATTAAGATGAGTGGTACATTTAAAAAATCTTATTTTTACTGATAATTTGATAATTCCCAAAATATATTTTTGCTGGCAGTACGTACACACACACACACCCATGCTTTGTAACAAAAGATTTTACAAAGATCAGAAAGCAGTTTAGCAAAACCAATTAACACTTCATCTATGTCTGTATATGCAGCGTTTCTTGTGCATTATCTTCCACCTTTTTACAAAAGGGAGGAGGGTTCTCAACAAAAGCAAAGATTGGTATTATAATGACATAGTGTTTGGTTGTTATTGATTTTTCCCTTCTTGTTTATCATGGGATACATAGGTTTAAAGCTGGAAGGAATCTTAGAAATCTTTTAGTCCTGATTTTACAGATGAGGAAAATTCGACTCAGGGGAAGTTAAATGACTTTCTCCAGGGTCACACAGTTAGTAAATGTCTGAGGAGGTATTCTAACTCAGGTCTTCCTAAGGTCTTCTGAACTCTACCTCTATATTACACTGATGTTTTATATATATATATATAAAAGGAGATACAAATACAAATTATATATAATAATACTATATATGATATATTATATACAATATATAATATATAGTCTAATAATATATACACAATACATATATGCATAATTTTATAGATTATATAAAATATATAATTACATATATATAATTATATACATGCATACACACACACACACACACACACACACACATATATATGGTTTTCCTTCTTCTGCTATACTGAATTACTTTATATAAGGCCTCCCGTGCCTCTTAATTCTTTATTTTCTTTTTTGGAGGGGGGAAGGCAGGGCAGTTGGGATTAAGTGACTTGCCCAAGGTCACATGGCTAGTAAGTGTTACGTGTCTGAGGCTGGATTTGAACTCAGGTCCTCCTGATTCCAGGGCTGGTGCTTTATTTACTGTGCCACCTAGCTGCCCCCTCTTAATTCTTCATTTTCATAATTTCTAATGGCACAGTAGAATTCTAACACATTCATGTGTCACAATTTGCTTATCCATTCCCCATTGGTAAAGGTGGTGCATTTGTAAAAGATGTTTTCCCCCCTTCAGTCTATCCCTTCAACTTCTGATTGTCCAATCTTATAATTTTAAACACTGAATGGTAATAGTAAATCTCTTCAGCAAATCTCTGACTCACAGTTTAATTAAAAAAAAAAGTGGGGTTGGGGAAGCATTAAGTCCCTGAAGTTTGGCAAGGATGTAAATTACTTCAAGGAATCACAGTGATGACATTGTTCCCTGTGTTGAAAAAGGAAATAAAAGAAGCAAATATGCAGGAATTATTAGTGCCATCTGTAACTAGACTTCAGCTAACTTCTATGTAATGAATTCTTTGATTCTTCCATTTAAGGGCTGTCCGTGTGACTAATATCCTTTAACTGGCTAATTCCCTTTTGCATTTTTTTCCACCATCTAACCTCTGTTCCTTCCACTCACATGTCATAGGAAATTGATAATGGTTTGACGTTAAAAAGATTTTTTGATAGTCACAGTCATATGATATGTCACCCTTTGCCCCATCCGCGAACTAGTGGGCACAAGAAGGTGGTAGCCAGATATTGGATAATGAGAGAAAAAGTAGATTAAAATAGCTATGTCAGTATAAAGTGAAACAGGGCCCCATGACCAAGGAATCTCTCTCTCACACATTCTTTTATTGACTTCTGCTTGAGGCAGATTCTTCTAACCAGGTATGCTGTGCCCAGTCTTTTTTTTTTTTCAAAGCAAACAAAGGATGGTACTGTCTACTGCTTTATGGTTCAGCTAACAAAGTCTTGGACAGGAACACACCCTATTTACAAATTGTAATTCTAGCCACCTGGTTTGTTTGAAAAAAGAAAATAATTTACCCCCTTCCTAAAAAAGGGGGTATGTGCTGGATGCATTTGTATCTCCTTTTAAAAATCGAGGAAGTTTTTATAATTTGATTTTTTAAAAATTATATCCTTTCCATTTTATTTACTAAAGATGGTAGAGTGGTATAAATGGGAAATTCAGTGAAGCTGAAAAGTTTCTAAATATTTTAAAGAAAGTTTAAATATTGGCTTATCGCTGAAGCAAAGAAAAAGCTATTTATATAAAGCTTTGCTTGGTATTTCCCCTTGGCCTTTTGTGTTAGATGCTGGTTAATTTGAGTCATTTTCTTTATCTAGTTTTCTCATATATAGAGAGCAGAATGCATGACACTGATATCAACAGATCTGGAGGGGGGGGACATCAGATAATCATTTGAGCCATTTCGTAAGGCAAGACTATTCAAGCTATTCTCAAAAACTGCTTGTCCGTGTATTAATTAAGTACCTAGGTTATACAACCGTTAACCTGTAAGAAAGATACACAAAAATGAATTTTTGTCCTCGTCCTCAGGGCATTTAATTATGCTGCTAATTGACACATGTATGAAATGACAACTGGAATACTCACAAATATATGCAAAGTAAAACACAATGTAATTCCCCTTGAGGGGGCGAGGTGCTAATAGCTTTAAGGATCAGGAGAAGCCTCATGTGGGTGGTATCAGAACTGAGCTTTGATGGAAAGTAGGGATTTGAAGACGGGCAGACAGGAGAGAGAGAGAGAGGGAATATTTTCCAGGCATGGACAGATTTCGTAAAGTTTACAGAGTTATGAGTGTCATATGTGAAGGAACAGTAAGAAAACCTGTTTGAACCATAGTGAAGAGGAATAATATATTCTAGGCCTTGAAAGATAGACCGACAGGAACTGACTTGTAAAGAATTTCAAATGCCAGAGGAGTTTGCATTTGATCCTAAAGGCAATATATACATATATATATATGCAGTAGTTCTCAGCCTTCCTAATGCCGGAACCCTTTAATAGTCTATGTGGGTGGATCTGCCTAAAGATGGATAGAGGAGGTTCCTAAGACCATCAGAAATATATGTTTTGCAATGGTCTTAGGCGACCACTGTGACCCCTGTGAAAGGGTCGTTCGACCCCAAAAGGGTTGAGAATGGTGATATGCAGGGAGCCACTGGGGCTTTCATAAGCTCTTTGAAGGAAGAAACTATTGCTTTTTTGTGTAGAACAGTGTGTGATAGAGGATAGGTAAATTAATAAATGCTTGTTAATTAAGGGGTAGTGGATAGAGAACAGATTTTCAAGTCCTGCTTCTGACATGCTGGCTATATGACCCTGGGCCAACCAAATCTCAGTGCTCTAGAGTCTTCCATTCTCAAACTGACTCTTCTATGAAGGCAAACTGGATCATTTTTTGCCTGAATTCTTATGTATTAATTACTCAATGGACTTTAGCTCAGACTAGCTGGGACCTGGGAAAGACCTTAGCTTAAAAAGTCTCCCACTGCAACTGGGTCCGTCAGTCATCTTGACCGACCTATGTCTTGGACTTAGATGACTGGAAGAGAGAGTAAAGCTGCTGACTCTGCACAGCCCTTCCTCACTTAAATCCAATTCACTTGCAAGTCAGGACATCACACTCCTGATGTCATTGGTTCTCTTTGAGAAGAACAAGCAACAGCGGCAACAACAACGGTGTTCTAGGAACTCTTTAAGCCTGTAAATTTCAGGGAATGTGCCGACTTGCATTGGAAGGAGTTTCCTCATCTAGGAATTCCCCTGTATTAGTGAAATCACAGATCCAATCCTTTTTCCATTCCTAATTGATTGAGCAGGAGAGTGATATGATAAGATCTTTGATTTAGGAAAAATCACTTAATAGTTGCGTAGAGGATAGGGTAAGATTTGAGAGGGAGACCTATTAGAGGAGTCTGTTGCAATAATCAGTCAAGAGGAGAGGAGAGTCTGAACCAGGGTAGCAATTGTATGGACTGAGAGCAAGGAATACAAGAGATGATATGGGGGTAGAATCCAGGAGACTTGGCAACTCAGTCGGAGGAAATTTAAGGTGATGGCTAGTGAGGTGTAAAGGACAACTTCAAGGTTGCCAGCCTGGTTTAGCGAAGGAAAGGGAATGCCCTTGGCAGAAATACGGACAGGGAAGGGACAGCCAGAAGAGGGGATGAGTTTGGAGGGGAAGAAAGAATGTCTCCACATCTTTGAAGTTTCCACTTAGATGAGGATTGAATTGGAGCTGGTGAAGTCATTGAGAGTGTTTTTTGTCTTTTGGGTGCTAGGATGGAGCCTTGGGGGTTTACCTACAGGAAGGGAAGGGGGCTCTAGGGGAAGATTCAGAAAAGGAGAACGAGAAGATTTGTTGGACAGGAAAACACACAGAAAAGTCAGTGTCACAGAAACTCGAGGAGAAAATATTCCCCTGGGAGACCTTCTGTAGGGGTCCTAAATTTTTTTTGTCTCAGAATAGTGATTTTGAAATGCCAAAAATGAAATACATAAGATTATAAGATTAATAATAGCTAACATTTATATAGTGCCTACTATGTGTTAGGCCCTGTGCTTAGAGATTTACAGTCGTTATTTCATTTGATCATAACATTGGGAGGTGGAGGTAGGTGCTAATTATTATCTGAATTTTAAAACTGAGGAAACTAGGAAAATGGGTTAAGTGACTTGCCCAGGGTCATACTGATACTAAGTGTCTGTGGCCAGATTTCCTGATGGCAGGCCCAGTGATGGTATCAACTGCACTACCTAGCTACCTGAATTACATTAAAATACAGTTATAAAAATATTTTAAATCATGGTATAATAACAAGTGCTTCTTTATTAACACATTAAATAGCAAGACCAAATATTTAAATATAGACAAATTAAAGATAGTCTCAGCTTGAATCAGTGTGTTAAGCTGCGGGGTGGTCTTTGCCAAGGTAACATGAATGTCAGGTTGGATTCAATCTGTTTTCAGCTATAATGTGATATGAAAATACCTGTAATTTCTTTTGATGCTGAAATCAGAGGTATTGGTGATACTACTGCTACTGATTGTTGCTTATATTCATAGTGAAGAAAATGCCAAATTTCAGTTAGAGGTTAGTGAAAATCGTGGTGCAATTTTTTTTTCTCATCCATCCCTTTAAATCTCCCACCTGTATTAGGTTAAGAACCTTTTCTTTAGAGAGTAGTCAGCCCCGATGAAGATATAGCAGAGATGTGAGGACTGAGAAAAGGATCTGGCAATTAAGAAACCATTAATAACTCAGAAGACAGTCGTTTCAGTTGAGGGTTCAGCTCAGAAGCCAGACTACAGTTAAGAAGTGAGTAGAGAGGAGAGAAGTGGAAGCAGTAATTGTAGACAAATGGCAGGGCAGTGGTGGTGCTGGAGATTTCAAGGTAGAGAAGTGTCAAAACAAGGGAAAAGACTTGAAATCTGTCACATTGGCCTAATTAATGCTTAGCACAGAGCTTTGTACCATGACATGAAATAAATGTTTGTTGAAAAGAAGAATAATTTTTTGTAATTTTATTTTAGATAAAATGTCAGCTCCAGGACCATCGGCCCCAAACGCCCCTCCTTCTTATGAAGAGACAATGGCTATCAACAGTCATTTCCCTACTCCTCCCCCTGGGTCTGTACCAGGAATAATGCCAGGCGCAGATGGGAAGGGTATGAATCCTCCTGCATACTATTCTCAGCCTTTGCCAGTTCCAAATCCTAATACAAGTAAGTGATTGACTTAACCTATTTCTTTCTCTTTTTAAAAAAAATTTTTATTTTTTGCTTTTTTGGAGGGGGGCAGTCTGGACAATTGGGGTTAAGTGACTTGCTCAAGGTCACACAGCAAGTAACTGTTAAGTCTCTGAGGCTGGATTTGAACTCAGATCCTTCTGACTCCAGGACCGGTGCTCTATTCACTGTACCAGCTAGCCGCCCCCTTAACCTATTTCTTTATAACCATTTCCTTTTCTTCCTTAGCCATAAGGTTTCTTTCTTCAGGCCTTTTTGTTATTGTTTTGTCATTTTCAGTAGTATTCAACTCCTCATGACCCCATTTGGGGTTTTCTTGGCAAAGATGCAGGAGTCATTGGCCATTTCCTTCTCTCCATTTTATAGATGAGGAAACTGAGGCAAACAGGGTTAAATGTCTTGCAAAGGCGTAGAATCTATCAATCAGCCAATCTATCAATTAATCAATTCACCTTGCCATGTGCTAGACAGGCACTTAAGGTATTTAGGTGGCGCAAAGGATAGAAACTCATCTTCCTGAATGCAAATCTGGCCTCAGAAATTTACTAGCTGTGTGACCCTGGGCAAGTCACTTGTCCCTGTTTACCTTAGTTTCCTCACCTGTAAAATGAGCTGGAAAAGGAAATGGTAAACCATTCCAACATGTTTGCCTAAAAACAAACCCAAATGGAGGTTGAGAAGAGTCAGAGAGGACTGAGCAACAACAACAAAACATGCCAGACATTTACAGAAGTAAGAATGTCCCGTGCCCTCAAGGAGCTTACTCTGTATTCTACTGGAGGGCATTGTAATATACTCATTGGTGAGTAAATATATAACAATATACAAAATAATAAGATAATAAAATAAATATGCAAGAATTGGAGGGGGGGGTGACAAACTATCCTGCAATGTCAAAAACAATTGTTTCCTTAAAGAATCTGATCTCTTTGGTTATGTCTATGGATATTTTATTTGACTTTATGGCAGTGGTTCTCAACCTTCCTAATGCCAGGACCCTTTAATACTTATATGTGGGCATATCTGCATGTGGGTGCACTCGCCTGGAGACGGATAGAGGAGCAGTGTCTCGGTTCCTAAGACCATCAGAAATAGGTGTTTTCTGATGGTCTTAGGCGACCCCTGTGAAAGAGTCATTTGATTCCCAAGGGGGTCGTGACCCATAGGTTGAGAATCGCTGCTTTATGGGTTGTTGCTGGGACTTAGATGTTCATAATTAGGGTCCTGTTGACTCTTGTGTTTATATATTGCCAGAGTATATGAAGTAGGGTAGATTGAGTATCTCTCTTTATACTGTAAAGAAGGCTGATTTCAGAGCCTTTCACAGGGGCCCAACCTGCTCTTTGTGTGCCCAGGGTAATTTTCAGGGTGGGGACAGCAGTTGGAGGGGCCACCATGAATTATGGTTATATGTGGCCATGGAGACTGAAGCAAAAAACCAGGGATGGGCACAGCATAACCTAGGAATGAGTGAACCAGAGCCCTTGGAACTAGCATGCATTGCTGTACACTCAGATAAAATTTGCTTTGTTCTCTCTCTCTTCTTCTATACCTTCCATCTCATCTGGACTGTTTTAGGCATGTAATTAGTTAATAATTAAAGCCAGTTCAATAACAGTTCTCTGGCTGTGTTATTTTTAACTTCCTTTGCTTATCTCTTGAGGCTAAAATGAATTCTTTTTGGGGTGGGGGTATCAGGAGGGTAGCAGACCTGTGTAGGGAATGTTCAGTCTGGAAACACCTTCCACAGATACAGATTGATAATTTTTAATTTTAGAGAATTGCCTGGGGGCACTGAGAGGTTTTAGTGACTGCTGGTCATGTCTGACAGCTAGTATGTGTTTAGAGAAATGAGCTAAACCTAAGTCTCCCTGATTCCAGGCTGGCCCTCTAACCACTATACCACACTCCATTCTTGAAAGCAACAAGAGAATAATTTTATGTTATTTTAGGCCATGACTATTGCCTGTAAATGTACTTTTTTCCTCTGTGTGCTACTTTTAAAAATTATATAAATCCTGTATCATTACTAAATAGTTCTCTATTAAATTAAAAAAAAAATTATCGCCTTGAGACATCTGCGGTCCCTTCCTCTTCTTTATTACCAAGAAAGCTGAATAGTTTCTGAATGATTCCTTTTTCTTTCCTTCAGAGAGATTGATTTCCATTATTATTCTGACCCTTTAGTTTTGAGAATTATTGAGGTCTCTTCCAGTTTTTAATCTCTGATCCTATGTCCCAACCACATACTTTGGATATTGAAATGCCAGTCAGTTCAACATAAGAAAGAATTTCCTGACAATGATTGGTGTTAGATACAAAGCATTTACTGTGCCAGTAAAAACCAGAAAGAGAAGCTTGGGTCTCTTGGGGTAGGGAGAAGGGAGAAGACAGATTTTTCTTTTTTTTTTTTTTCAGATGGGAGAAAGTAGGGCAGCTGGGGTTAAGTGACTTGCCCAAGATCACATTGCTAGTTTTGTGTTACAGCGTCTAAGACTGGATTTGAGAAGACAGACTTTTCTTCAGATTTTTTTTTTATTGATTAAAAGTTAGAACCCAAACCAAGAATATGTAGGTTTTTCTTTTCTGCCTGCTTCCCACTTTAGGAAAAATCTACCACCATTTCAACATTCTCATCACCTTTCCAGCTCAGACCCAAAGTGCCATGAGCTGCTGAGTGCTCTGGAATAGGTTTTTTGGTGACATTTGAGCTGTGTTGATGAGTGTGGTTGGTTTCTTAGTCCACTGCTTTGCCTTTTAGTAATTACCAATTGATGGTATAGGAGAAGCAAAAATTGGAAGAATTAAATGTATTTCTATAAAGCTTCTTAAAATTGAAAAAAAAAATTATTTTACCACATAGCATGCACACTTAAATATCGAGAATTGTCCCCAGGGGTGAGCAAACTGATTATAGACTAATTAATGCCTGTTAACAAAAAAAGTGACCATCAGCAAGTCACTTAACTCCTCCTACTTGAGGAGATTAGAGTAATGGTCGGCCGAGATCCTTTTCAGCTCTTGATCTATGATGCTATGACTATTATTTGGATTATTCAGCCACTTTTTTCACCCTTCATTGTATTTATTGCCTCTTTATGAGCAGTTGTAGGAGTCAAAGGACTTGAGTTTGAGATTGCTTCCTTCGCTGACCACATGGCAAGTGACTTTATCCTTCCCAGCCAACCTTCCTTATCTCCAGAATGGGAATAATAATAGTATTTACCCTACCTATCATGTAGAATTGCTGAGAATTAAATGAGATAGTGGTGTGACATGCTGCTTTTTAACATGAACAGCAAACAAATTAAATGATTAATTTTCATAACAATCATCTAAAAAGCATTGCTCTCTCTTTCTGCTCAGTTGCAGTTCAGACTGTGTATGTGCAGCAACCCGTCTCCTTTTATGACCGTCCCATCCAGATGTGCTGTCCGTCCTGCAACAAGATGATAGTGACCAGTCTCTCCTTTAACGCAGGAGCCCTCACTTGGCTTTCTTGTGGCAGCCTTTGCTTATTGGGGTGAGTTGATAAACTTCTAGTATCTTATCATAAGAATAGGATTTGACATTCTGCCAGGGGTGAGCAGGAGAAACCTGGAGGTATCTACTGGGGTACCTCCCTATGTAGCTGGACAAGGGCAAATTTTCTGGCCCTTTGTTCAGGGACATACTTATCTGGAGTTCTCCTGGTCTCACCCCTGCTATATACATATATATATATTGCCCAAATTATATATACATATATATATATATTTTGTAGTGGTTTTCTGTTATGCTGAGTTTTATCCTTAGAGCAAGTGTTCTTGATCTGGGATCTGTGACATTAAAAAATAGATAAGTATAATTGGTAGATTGATATTGATAACTATTTCACAAAAATTGGTTGCTTTTATAGTCTTGTGTATTAAATCTTATGTGTTTAAAAACATGATTCTGAGAAAGGGTCTGTAAGGCTTCATGAGACTACTAAAGGGGTCATAATACACACACACACACGCATGCATGCGCGCGCACACACACACATGCCTAAGACTAGATTTCCTGGCCCCTAGTCCACTCAGTATTGCTTCTACCCACTCACACTATCCTGTTGATTGCATATTTTGAATTCTTGAGGAAGAAAATGCTAAACATCCTTTTTGAGCCTCAGCATCAAAGACTGTTTTAATCTCTCAAAGTAGGAAAATGCGAAACAATGGCCCCACGTATTCAATTTTAACTTTGAAGAATTTATTAGCTAAATTATCCCCTTAAGAAAAATGATGAATGCATGTGAAAACTAATTTTAATTAAGATATATTAGGGGGGGTCAGATTCTTTCTAGATTATTAAATCAAAAATATAATTCCTACTTGGTGTAGTGGCTATAATGGAGATAATGGAGATAATATATATATTTATAGCTTCTTAGTGTTGTGAAGTGTTTTGCTACCATGTTCTCCTGAAGGCTTATGGCAGCCCTTTCAGGTACAGGAAGTACAAGTATTTTTCCCATTTTATAAATTAAGAAATTGAGATTCAAGAGAATTCCTTGGCCAGAATCTTAGATCAAAATCAAAGTAAGTGAGCATGGACTGTTTTGACTGTTCTTCCTCCAAACCAACTGTACTTCTTGGTGTAATAGTAAGCAACTTCTTTCTAGTCCAACTTAACGTCACAAATGCTTTTGCTAGCAAGGTTTTGCTTTAGTGTTTCTGGTAAGGGCTATGATTAGAATGTAAGTGCCTTGAGGACAGTGCCTTGGAAGTAGAAGGCATTTAATAAATACTTGTTGGGTTGAATTGGTTTACAAGTCTTGTCTTTTTTAGTAACAGTCGACAGGAAGTTACAAGATTTTTAAAAAGGGATTTTGAAAGATGGTTTGACATAATGGATAAAGAGATGGCCTAAAGGTTAAGAAGAACTGAGTTCAAGAACTGCTTCTAATACTTAGGCTTTTTCACTTTGGTCCAACTACTGAACTGCCCTTAATATCCCAATCAATTCTCTGAAACTATGTAAATTGAACAGAATGTACAGATCTACGTTAGTAGGAAGAATTCCACCCTCTCCTGGATGGTTTGTAGATTTATTTTGCATTATCAATATCTTAAACCATTATTGAGCCCTTTTTTTACCCAGGGATTCTTAACCTGAGGCCTGCGAGTTTGGTTTTGTGTATATGTGTATATATATATATAAAATTATACTTCAATACAATTGACTTCTTTCGTATTCCTATATAATGATGAATTTAAAAACATTATTCTCTCAAAATGACCCTTCTCAAGAGGTCATTAGGCTTCACTAGACCACTAAACAGGTCCATGACTCAAGTGAAGTTAAGAGCCTTTGGTTTACAGTAATGCTATTCTAGGTTTCCACAGAGAAATTGAGATAGAGGCAGTCTCTGGTCATTATAGTTTATGTCTTAAGACAATTTGTAGGAAGAATCCCTGGATTGCTGAATCAAGACTTTTTTCCCTTTTCTTTCAGATGTATAGCTGGCTGCTGCTTCATTCCATTTTGTGTGGATGCCCTTCAAGATGTTGATCATTATTGCCCAAATTGCAAAGCTCTTCTTGGTACCTACAAGCGTTTGTAGGACCGAGGCAAATGTGATGAATCTGCCTAAAAAAGCTTTGATGGTTTTTCAAGTCCTTCAGAAACTTCACCAAGCCCACCACTGGTGAC
>CM053599.1:136897012-136942310 GCA_028646575.1 Pseudocheirus occidentalis | reverse complement strand
TTTGTACATATGGGACCTTTTCCCACTTCTATGATCTCTTTGGAATACAACCCCAAGAGTGGTATTACTGGGTCAAAGGGTATGCAATTATTTATAGTCTTTGAGGTATAGTTCCAAATTGCCCTCCAGAATGGTTGTATCAGTTCACAGCTCCACCAACAATGCATCAGAGTTCCAATTTTTCCACCTCCTCTCTAGCACTTGTCATTATCCTGTTTTGTCATCTTAGCCAATCTCACTGGTGAGATGTGGTACCTCAAAGTTGTTTTGATTTGCATTTCTTGAATCAATAGTGATTTAGAGCATTTTTCCATGTGCTTAAATATATCTTTAATTTCTACCTCTGTAAATTTTCCTGTTCATATCTTTTGATCGTTTACCAATTGGGGAATGCAAAGTCCAATATCCTTAAGAGGAATTTAGTTTACATTCTAGCTCCAACTCATATTTATGCCCCATACTAATAATCATCATATGCCCTTTGACCCAACCAAACTGGTCTCTTAATTCTATACCTTCTGTAATTCTGGAGTTCCCAAACCCCATGCCTTTAAAAAAAAATTTTTTTTTTAGTAATTTATTCTTAGTTTTCCATGTTCTCTTCCACAAGATTTTGAGTTCTGAGTTTTCTCCTTTCACCCCCACCCCCACCCCCATGGTGTACATTCTGATCACTCTTTTCCCCCAAACTACCTTCCCTTCTTTTATCCAAACCATTCCCTTTTTTCCTGTGGGGCAAGATAGATTTCTATATCCCATTCCCTCAATGCCTTTTCTTGATGCTGTTTCTTTTGTCTAGAATGCCTTCCCTTTTTCCTCATCTGTTAGCTTGTCCTTCATCTGAATAATGGCCACCTCCTTGTGGTCTTTTTTGACTCTCCTTGGCCAGAAGTGATTCCTCTGGGGTCTTTAGTCGTGTAAAAGCTTTACTTCTTTGCTAGATTGTAAGCTCTTTGAAGGCAAGGATCTCTCAGATAGGTGACATATACATAGATCACTGCAATTGAAATCAGGAAGACCCGAGTTCAAAAGAGGCCTCAGACACTTACTAGCTGGGTGACCCTGGGCTAGTCACTTCATTTCTGCCTGCCTGTTTGTTTTCTTTTCCATAAAATGGGGATGATAACAGCACCTACCTTCTAGGGATGTTGTAAAGATCAAATGAGATATTTTTAAAGTTCTTTGAAAACAAAGTGCTACATAAATACTCTGATTTTTATTTATAATTGTTTTTTATGTAATATATATTATGTCACAATTATATATTTATATACAATGTATTATTTATAATAATTATTATGGAACTTAGTCCTATTACTTCCTGCCAGATAGAGGAAGAAGAAAGGAAGCAGTGTCAGATTTTATATTCTTGGCCTCAGATCACTGCAGATTTTGCCTGCAGTTATGAAATTAAGACACTTGCTCCTTGGAAGGAAAGCTATGGTATATCTGAATAACATACTAAAAAGCAGCGACATCATCTTGCTGATGAAGATTCATATCATCAAAGCCATGGTTTTTCCAGTAGTGACATATGACTGTGAAAGTTGGCCTATAAGGAAGGTTGAGTGCTGCAGAAATGACACTGGAATTGTGGCACTGGAGAAAGTTTTTGAGAATCCCTGGGACAGCAAGGAGATCAAATCAGTCAATACTTAAAAGAAATTAATTCAGACTATTCATTGGAATGACAGGCACTGAAGCTGAAATACTTTGGCAACATAATGAATGAGAAGACAGGATTCATTGGAAAAGGCCCTTATGTTGGGAAAGATTAAAAGCAAAAGGAGAAAGAGGGGCGGGTAGGTGATGCAGTGAATAGATCATCAGCCCTGGAGTCAGGAGGATCTGAGTTCAAATATGACCTCAGACACTTAACACTTAATAGCTGTGTAACCTTGGGCAAGTCACTTAACTCCAATTGCCCCTCTGAAAAGCAAAAAATTAAAAAAAAATTTTTTTAAGGAGAAAGGGGCAGTAGAAAATAAGGTGGATAGATGGTGTCAGGGAAGCAGTAAGGCACGAGCTTGGATAGACCTCGAGAGATAGTGGGAGATAGAAGCGCATGTTGTGTCCGTGGGGTTGTGAAGAGTTGGACATGACTGAATGGTTTAATGACAACAAATCTTTCCTCAGTGCCGTGCCTAGCATAGTCAGTTTTTGAATGTTGCTGATGGTGATGAAACATTTGTTGGACTGAAATGACATAAAATGAAAGTACTCAAATGGTGTCAATTTCACAATCCCAGCTTGGCTTCTTTCCTAAATTTAGGAAATGTTGAGTTTGTAGTGTTTCACTGGGAGGGAGTTAAATCAAAAATGACTTGGTTTCCAATAAGCAGTTATATTCCTACAAGTCTGGACCCAGATGCACACCTGTATTCTAAGTGTTTGGCCATCTGCTTTTAAAACAAACACTTGATGGTTAGTCAAAAATGTTGGCAAATGTGCCAAGAAGCTTTATCATTAGTTCTCGCCCCATTGCCTTTGGGGTTTTAAGTCTAGGTTCCTTCCAGCTCTAAACCTATGGTATTATCAAATTGTGTATCTCAGGTATGAAAATAACAAAAAATGTAATCTCTAGCATTTTCATTCCCTGGGATTTATAGTGTAAGTGCATGCTTTTTGTTTGGATCCAGGATCATTATAGGAGACTGACAACTTCAAGACTTTCAGTAAAGACTTGGCAAAAGGAAACATTAAAAAGAAATTATTCCCATTACAGCTTGACAGATGAGAAAAATGGTAGGTTAATCAATTGCCATAAGATTCCCCACTTCTGGACATGCATTGTCTTCCCTATTAGAATATAAGCCCTTCGAGGACAGGGACTATCTCCTGTATTTATATCCGTAGTGCTTCACATGGTGCCTAGCAAACAGGAAGCATAGGTACTTTGTTATTCATTCAAAACGAGACCCAGAGATGGTAGACAACTGGCCTGGGCTTGAATAAAGGTTCTATGCTGTTTGTCTTTCTGTGTGTCAGCACTGTGTGTACAAAAAAGCACAATGTGGGGATACGGGAAAGTTTTTTGGTCTAGAGTTGGAAGGATTCCGGTGGCCTGATAGAATGAAGTATACCCATGGGGTTGACTTGCTGGTGGGGTGGGGTGGGGGCCTTTGTGAAAGCCATTGAGAAGTTAGCTGTTCCAGTCTAGATGGGGAAGTATCAAGCTTGGGTCTATGAATTTGTTAATTTGCGGAGGGGGGGGGGATAATTTTCAGTATAGTTAGTTCCCTTTCTAATGCTTTGTATTTTATTTTGCATTTGCAGACATTTTGACATAGGTTTCTCCAAACTGTCAAGGCTCTCTGTGACAAAAAATGGTTAAGATTCCTAGGGTAAAGGGTTGGGGAGGTATGAGATTTAAATAGGGTTTCTGGGAAAAGGATCATGTGTAGAGGGCACTTGTGCAGAGATCTGCTGGTTTTTACCAACTAACATCAAGTACCAGTCATATCCCCAGGCTTAGGTGATAACCTACAGATCTAGAGAAGCTATAATGCAGTGGTTCTCAACCTGTGGGTTATACTCAATTTAAATACATCCTGCATATCAGATATTTACATTACGATTCATAACAGTAGCAAAATTACAGTTATGAAGTAGCAATGAAAATCATTTTATGGTTGGGGGTCACCACAACATGAAAAACTGTATTAAAGGGGCACGACATTAGGAAGGTTGAGAACCACTGCTGTAATGGTTCTTGACCTATACCTAATACCACAACACAGTATTTTGTCTTATATACAAATGTGTGTATGAAACATTTTTTAATGACATTATTGATGTCTAAAATTGAAGCACTAGAACAATTTCAATTGGCTCTATAGGGAGGGGCAGAAATTCATTGCTAAACACTTAATACTGAGTCATGTACACATTGTGGTGATAAGTTAAAGCAGCAGCTTCCAGAAGGAAGGAAACAAATGTTTACCAAACACTCACTATGTATTTGCTAGGCATGGTGCTTGCTAAATGCTTTACAGATACCTCATTTGAGTCCCAGAATACCCTGTGAGGGAGGTATTATCATTATTCCCATTTCACCAATGAGAAAACTGAGGTAAATAGAAGTTAACTTACCTGCCCAGGGTAACACAGCTTCCTAACTGCAGATACAGCATTCTTACCAGTGTGCTACCTAAATGCCTGCATGAAACAGTTAACTCGCCAAACTTGGATCCAAAGACATTTTTATTTTTCTAGCTATTGTTGAATTTGTTCAGTCATTTTTCAGTCGTATTCAACTCTGTGACCCCTTTGGGGTTTTCTTGGCAAAGATACCAGAATGGTTTGCCATTTCCTTTTCCAGTTCATTTTACCAAGGAGAAAACTGAGGCGAACAGGCTTAGGTGACTTGCCTAGAGTCACACAGCTCATAAGTTTCTGAGGCCAGATTTGACTTAGATCTGGCTCTCTCCCCACTACACCACCTAACTGCCCTCGGATATTACTAAACTATTGCCAGTCCTAATTTTTTAGAGTTCCAACTGCTTCTGGGAATTTGGAATGAGATAATAGGTTAATGATTATGAATTTTTCCCTCCTTCTCTGAAGCTCTGCTTGGTTGCATCAAATCAACTTCCTGTATAGTAAGAGTTCTGTTCTTTACCCCCTTTTTTCCCCTTCCATCTATATCAAATCAACTCAACTTTATATGTGCTGTTCAAGCTTCTGCAGTATGTGTGTGTGTATTGAAGGGGAAAAGGTCTTAAACACCTATGTCATTCCAAGTTAATAGTAGCAATTTCCTTAGTCTTAACTCAATTCCACTGAGTATTACTTTTCTTTGACTCGTTGGATACACTATTCCTTATTCCTACCATTGTGGGTCAGTTGCATGTATAAGCGGCTTAGTTTGACCTTAGAACATTAAGCTTCCAGGTGGGGAAGTAGGTTATTTATGTGTAGCAAACACATTTCATTTTTCATGATGATTTTCACATTAATAGTTGCCCATTTCAATGAAAAGTTGACTGTCACTTCTTTTTAAAAAGAAAAACATTTTTCGATGAATAAAAATAGATTTCTCTCTATCTTCCTATTAAAAAAAAGAAAAATTATTTTTTGAGGGCAATTGGGGTTAAGTGACTTGCCCAAGGTCACATGGCTAGTTTTTTGTGTTAAATGTCTGAGGCCAAATTTGAACTCAGATCCTCCTGACTTCAGGGCCAGTGCTCTATTCACTGCGCTACCTAGCTGCCCCCCAAAAAGAAAAATTCTTGTAAAAAGTGTACATAGTCAAACTAAACAAATTTCCACGGTGGCTATGTCTGAAAAACAATATGTCTCAGTCTACACTTTGAGAACACCACTTCCATGTCAGGAAGTGGATAGAATCTGGAATCGTGGCTGGTCATTGCACTGGCCAGAATTATTGAGATGCTCTTCTCAGCATTCCAAACGTTCCCCTAACTCCCAGTTGGGCACCTGCTAGCCAGTGATACTATTTTAAATCTGGCACAAATAATTATATGTGTGATAAAGTAGATACATTTTCTCTTTAATTTTCAAACATATAAATAATTTAGTTCCACAACTTTACAGGAAGAGCATCGATCCAAATTTATCTACTTCCCTAACTTAATTCTCACTAAGTTTGTGGTCAGAAAGGCTGTTCAATATTTGACTGAAAATAGTCTCGTGTTTTCTCAACTCCCTATCATGACCACCATACTTTTGACTGCCAGTAAGTAGTAGTCATCTCCCTTCCACATGACTTACTTCGGGTCCAGTGATAGCTTTTTCTCCGACCTAACACTGTATCTGTTGATTTTTGCAGCTTCCTGTCATTGTGGTTCCACCCTGTTTTGCTGGCTTTCTTCGAGATTGAGCTCAAATCTTGCCTTCTGCCAGAGGCTTTTCCCAGTCCCTCCAACTTCTTTCTAGTGCTTCCCTCTCAGAGATTGTCTTCTACCTACCTACTCTGAATATATCTTGCATGTATATAATTATTTTCAGGTTTGTCACCACACTGGAATGCTAGTGAAACCAAGGGCTATTTTTTTTTGCCTTTCTCTGCTCCCCAATGTTTCCTTAATAAATACATAATTACTTCCTTAATAAATAAATGCCTGCTTGCTTAGCATGGTTACCAACACATAACCAATGCTTACTGTTTTGTTGACAATCGTTCCTTCATTATATTAAAATGGGTGCTTATTTTCTTAATTATTTGATGTATATCTGTTGTTTAATGATTGAACATAAAGGAGAAAAAATGGGGATCAGCATGTGGATAGGTGAAAATGATAAATAGCTTACTTCTTTAATAAAGGCAATTCATTGGAAGACCATTAGACATTTGCTATGTTCCATTGAACTCTTCAGGGTCTTTTCTCTTCTTTTCCACACACAAAATGCAACATGACAAAGTATGCTTCATAGAAGAATTCGCAATGCCTCATTTGTATTGGGTGGTATTCAATGGGCAAGACGTTTTTCCTTTTAAAATGTTTTATTCATGTTCTTTTCTTTTATATTGCTGTCACTTCCCAATAACTCCCCCAAAAGCCTTCCTTTCTAGGAACTGAGTATCCCAAAACAAAACAACTCCCCATCTCCAAAAAAAAAACCCCAACCCCAAACAAATAGCACATTGGCCATGGGCTGAAAATGTACACCTCATTCTGCATTACAGTGGTATAATCTTACGGACCATGGAAAGATATTGTAGGCAACATTCTGGTTTATGATCCTCTGGCTATTTGCAAGAGGCAGGAGACATGCTTCACCATCAGTCATCTGAAATCATTATTGGTCTTCGCATTGATCAATGTTCTGAAGTTTTTCAATGCCAAAGAATTCTCAACAAAGCCTGTTTTGTTGTATGCCCACACAGATGTTACTGCTGTCTTTCAGTGAAATACATGCAACTTGATTAATTGACATCACGAAATAAAATACCTGTGTTTCCATGAGAAATGGAGTTTTCTGGCTTTAAAATAGATGTACTAAAATGTTTTTGAAATATTTTAATGGATATCTTTTGTTTTTATGTCACCTACATTTTCCCTTATGCCCCTTCTCCCTCTCCCAGACAGCTGTCCCTTATGATAATGATTTTTAAGAGGAAAACAAATCAGCAAAATCAACTAACACATTGGAAAATAAAGTGATATTATTGGATAATATCATACCCAATATTTTGGGTAAATTTTTGGGTAAATTTACCATTGGGTAAATATTTGCTCCTAGGAGTTGGTGAAGGTTACTTTTTGACACAGAGGATAAAAGCCAAACAATATAGGGTAATTATATACTGCCACAAGACTAAGTTATTTATAGTCCAAAGGTGCCAGCTAAAAGTGCTGGCCTTGCCTTACCTGAGGAAGGATCAGTATCAATGGGTTTTATTAGCAGGAATGCCAACATGTGGAGACAGTAGGAGGTGACCTCCATGTTATAAATTTCAAGCCTCTATTCCAAAAACAAAAAACCCTTTCCTTCACACATCTAAAATGGTGGTGTCCTTCCTTCCTACCTTAAACATTCATAAGGGTCAGAGATACTTTTTTGGGAAGTGCGGGCAAGGGAGGATATGAAGAAGCCAGTTAATGGTAAATGTACTTGAATCAGGGATAAATAGAAAGCAAAGCTGTTCTAATTATAAAAATGATCACTTATATGAGAAAAAAAATAATGGCATTTATGCAACATGTTAAGATTTATAAAGGACTTTTCATACATTGTTATTTGATTGTCATAGAAATGAGGTATCAGTATGTCCTTCTCCCCCGCCTTTTTTTTTTTTTAACAGACAAGCAAACCAAGAGAGGTTACATGCTAATAAGTTTTGGAGTCCCGACTTCAACTCAGGTTTTCCTGTCCCTAATTTATAACATGTGGCCTACTGTACCACAAAACTTTAAGAGTTGCATAATTCTTTCCTCTCAATGACGCTTTGAGATGTAATGCAATTACTTCTATCATTTTAGAGATGAAGAAACTGAAACTGGGAAAAGTGACCAAAAAGTAAAAAAAAAAAGTCAAAAAGGGGCTGCTAGGTGGTACAGTGAACAGAACACACCGACCCTGGAGAAAGGAGGACCTAAGTGTAAATCCAAACTCAGACACTTAACACTTACTAGCCTTGTGACCTTGGGCAAGTCACTTAACCCCAACTGCCATCCAAAAAACAGAAACAAAAGTCAGACAGTCAAAGTCAAAGTGTTACCAAAAGTCAGACAACTAGTAAGTCAGGATTTGAATGGAGGTCTCCCATCTCTGATTCCTCTCCTTCTTTCCACTATGCAAAGTGGCTCACAACCCTTTGGTGAATCTGCTTCCATTCAGAGGATTTATTGAAAGAAATAAGGAAAAATAAGTGATTGTAACATGAAGGAATGTCAAATAAACCTCATACTATGGTCCTTCTGTACCTTATACAGTTAAATAGTAACATAAGCCAAGAATTCATCTGCAAAGTAAAATTGGAAATTGCCTTCCCTGAAGTTTTTTTTTATTCTCCTTAGCAAAGGATAGACCCAAGACTAGTTTCAGAAAGTTATTGTTCATTCTTTGTTTCAGAAAGAACAACTTTGAAAGTTAAATCCCAGATTATGAAAAGAAAAAAGAAAGGAAGGAAGGAAGGAAAGAAAAATCTCCTTTGTTGTAGAATGATCACTTGGCAGAAAATGAAGGCAAAAATAATTGGACCTTCATGCTCTGCAGAAGAGGCAGAGAGAAAACTCCCATCAATTCCTTCAAAGGGGCTGCAATCATTCACCTTTTAAAATTTCCTCTCCTGGTGAGTAAGATGAGCGATTCTGGGGAAGATAAAAGTACATTAATGAACGTCCACCCTCTCACACATTGACTAGCATTTTCCAAAGGCAAGCCAATGTATTCTAATGAAAACATTTCTCCCCAGAGCTATGCGAACACACCAGTGTGTGGTCCTTAGTTGTGAAACTAAGTTTGGATTTATTTGCTAAGGGAACAATTCCAATTTTGTACGTGTGAGTAAAGAGATGAACACAAAATGTCTTTCCCTCCCCTCCAAAAAATGTATGAAGTTTTTCAATCTGTAAGGATCAGCAACAGGTAGCTAGGTTTATGAAAGACTGGTACAAAGCTTATATACTGCCTTGCATCTCATGGAAAATCTGCAGAGGCTTACAGTGCCCCCTACTGGTCATTTCTTTTTCTTGGGTGAAGATTCATATACATATATTTTTTCTATTCTTGGTGGCATATAAGTGGTGGACTTTTGATAATGAGATAATGGTTTTCGTACCCAAAGCTTTGAGCCTCGGTTATGATGGTAATTAACATTATGGAAACTTCCACATACTCCAATTCTGTCTAAAGATAATCAAGTCAGATGCTTGCCACTTTCAGAAGGTCGATTAATTTGAGGGAAATGGAATTTTGGGGGGGTAAAATAAGTATATGTACAATGAAAAATCATCTTAAGAATGTTGTTTATGATGTTCTGGGTATTTACAAAGCCTGAGCTTTTGGGGGTCTGTCTGGTTAGGTTGGCCTCCAGTCCAATAAAAGCAACTTCAAGGAAATAACTGATTTTTTTTTTTTACCTGCTAAGATAAACGGAGTCATAATGATGCTGGAACCGTGCACACTTCAGTGGCAGGTCTCACAGATACCAGTCATCTCACAGGATAAATCATTATGGGGACAATCATGAATGAAAACATTTTCCTTCGGATTCATCTTTCTGACCATGGTGGCTTCCAAGCAAACTGAGGAAATGCAGGGCCTTTGCCTCAGGTGAAGGCAAGACAATCAATAGAAGGGTCATAGGGCCAAGAGCTGGAAGGGATGCCACTGGCAACATTTTACACACAAAGAAACTGAGGGCCCAGAAAGTTAAGTGATTTTTCCAAATTTACATGAATAGTAGATATGGAAGGCAGGACATGATCCCATTTCTGATCTCTGGAGAGTCAGAAGTGGTCTCTGAAGGCAAGTTGACATCTTCATCTGCTGCTGATCTTCAAGACTTGCTTTAAAGCTTCCCTCCTCAATTAACTCTTTCTTGACTGTTCAGCCCACCAGTAATTTTTTCTGTAATCAATCAATGAATAGAGCAAAAAACACTTATAAAGTTCCTAACCAGGCACTGTGCTAAATACTTGGGATACAAAAGGAGGCAAGACAGTCCCTGCCTTCAAGGAGTTTACAATCTAATGGGAATGACCATTCGTACACAAATATAGTTATGCCTTCCACATTGTGGAGGTTAGGAGTGATGCACCGCTGCAGTCCAGAAAATCTGTGTAAAATTTTTTGGCCTTCCCTTTGCCAGAGAAGAAGTCTGAATTATTATGGTATTCAAAGATAAAAATAAGTTGATATTATACAATATTATATGTACATTTTATGCATTTCTGAGTTTTTAAACTTTTTCTGTATCATCTGCTGGCCTCCTTTTGCAGAACTCTCAAAAATTTTCAATTTAATTTTGTTTTTTGCTTTCCCTCCTACATGACTAAGTGACTTGCCCAAAGTCACATGGCTAGTTTTTGTGTCAAGTGTCTGAGGTCGGATTTGAACTCAGGTCCTCCTGACTCCGGGGTCGATGCTCTATTCACTGCGTCACCTTGCCGCCCCCTTCAATTTAATTTCTTATGCCAACCCGTAATAAATATATCAAAACCGTGATAGGGAAAGTTGAGATGTGGAAAGACTAACTGTATGTACAAAGAAAGCTATATACAGGATAAATAGGAAATAGTTAACCGAGGAAAGGCACTAGAATTAAGAGGGGTTAGGGAAGGCTTCCCTTAAAAGATAGAATATTTATTTATCAATTCCTGTTATTCTGACTCTTACATTGAGTTTCAGATGAATATGATCCATCTCTGTAACTGTACTATAAGTTCCTAGAGAACAAGAACTGTGTCTTAATTTCCTGCGCATCCTTCATAACACCTACAACAAGATATAGAAACAGGATGCCAAACAAGCCTGGGATGTTTCTTGGTCTTCTGGTACCTAGAAGAAGAGACTTCTAAGTGAAGGAGAGAATGCTGAGTTAGTTCTGCATACCTGGTGACAGTTGGTGCCAGAGACTTTTCAAAAGAAATGTAGAGAGAATGAAAAGACCTTAGCTTAAAAAAGACAAAGGTCTCCAGCTATCTCCAGTCATCCTAATCTATCTATATTTGGCCACTGGACCCAGATGGCTCCAGAGGAGAAAGTAAGGCCGGTGACTTTACACAGCCCTCCCAAACTCAAATCCAATTGATTTGCATGCCACGACATCTTCTCCCTGATTTCATGACCTTCTTTGAGAATGAAGGGCAACAACAGAAAGAATGAAAGGCTCTGGAAGCCACAGACCAGCCACAGACCTGTTGGAAAGACAGCTTCCTTTACAGCCCTGCAGCTTACAAATTCTGTCTCTCCCCTTGTGTCTTTCCTGAAGAATCTCTGGAATGATCTATATCTCCTCTTCTAAGAAACTCTGGCACCAATTCTGCTTCACTCAACATTCTCTCCCTGTTAAGAGTCCCTCTTCCTTCTAGGTACAAGCAACCCATGAAATGATCCAGGGCTTGATTGGAAGACTGTTTATACTCCCTCTCCTCTCCTCTCCTCCCCTCTCCTCCCTTCCCCTCCCCTCTTCTCTCTTCTTTCCTTCCTACATATACACACATACGTATATGTTATGTATATATGCTTTATATAACATACTCTTTAGGTGTGTGTGTGTATAACCTTTTTACATTGTTGCAACTTCTCAGTGACACCTAAAATATAACACACACACACACACACACACACACTCAGACATGGACAAAGAGCAAAACAAGACAATTTCTTGACCATGTTGGACAATGTATGCATCATTCTGCACCTACAGCTCACCACCTCTCTTTTGGGAGGATTCAGATTGGTCATTCACCTAGAGCATAGTACTGAATACACTAGTTTCTCAACAGATACTTGTTGGGTTGAATTGCTTCAGCTTGGAGGCAAAGGGACTTTAAGAGGGGAAGATATGACTGGAAGATTTAGTCCCTTTACTTTTCATCCTGGGAATGTTTCACATTCTGGGACATGATTCTGAAAACCAGAATGCTGGGAACCAGGAAAACAGAAGTACAGGGTGTCCCTAATGCCTGGACACATAGGAAATCTCATCAACATGCATATTTTCAAGAAATGAAATGAATAAAAATTTCAACATTTTATTTAATTAGCATAAATTTTAGCCATGACAATTTCATATGGAATGAAAGCTTTTGTTAGCTATTGGGGACTATTTTCCTTATTAATGTGATTAATTTAATTAAATTAATTAATGAGATTTCTTATGTGTCTCCTATGTCTTCTTATGAAATCTCATTTATGCTAATACTTCAAATCAAATATTGCCTCAGCTGCTTATTAGATTAGCATAACCATGGGCAAGTCAGTTGACCTTTCTGGTCTAAATTTCCTCATCTGTAACATGAGAGAGTTGGATTATAGGTAAATGTTCCCATCATTCCCTCTGCACAGCTGCCTCCTTTTTTTTCTGCTTTTCCCTGTCCCCAAATGTGGCCTGGGAAAGGGGAAATGCTTGCCTTTCACTCCTAGTGGGTTAGTACTTCCATCAGGGGCTGTGAGTTTTGCCAAGTGTGAGGAGGCGAAACCCTCTCTTTTCACAGGTTAGGAAAGAGGGATTTTTCTCATTGGTTAGTACCTTCTTTTTCCCCTTTCCTTTCTGATGGGGAACTTATAACTTTATCACAGGGCTCTGATTGGCTGGCAAGCTTCCTCTGGAAGCCCCTTCCCCTCCCCTCCTCACACCCCTCTGGCTAAGAAATGAAGCAGTGCATTGCTAGCCTGTAAAGAAAGTATCCTTTCAGTGCTGCCCGGCTCAGAGCTGCCTTTGAGGGTTGGAGCTGATGTTGTTTGGTTAACTTTGGGCTAAGCAGGCGATCCTGATGGTCATGGGGCTCACAGCTTTCGTCTCACTCTGGACTGTGGTGGCAGCAGCTACAGGGTGTAAGTAAATTATGAGTAAGAGCAACTACAGGTTTGGGGGTTCTCTCCCCACCCCCTGCCCTGCTTCCAGAAAGATGTTGCTTCCATGGTCCTACCTTCCTATGGGAAAGCAGATTCTGAAGGGCAGGGGGGCTTTCCAGAGTTGGAGTATCTCTCTTCCTCCCCTTTTCCCTTCCCCCTTCCTCCTCAGGCAACTCTGTCTGTTTCACATCAAAGGCTTGTGAATGGAAGGAGAGAGGGGAAGGAAAGGGAGAACTCTTGACTGGTAATGTCAGAGAACCAGACTGTCTCATCTTCAGCCAGCAGCATTATCTGGGGAAACAGGG
Organism: Pseudocheirus occidentalis; assembly: GCA_028646575.1. Lineage (NCBI taxonomy): Eukaryota > Metazoa > Chordata > Mammalia > Diprotodontia > Pseudocheiridae > Pseudocheirus > Pseudocheirus occidentalis. The sequence continues at coordinate 136,929,015 of CM053599.1, read as the reverse complement.
AGATGAGGTGGAGTTTGGCGAACTTTAGGAAAAGTATTTCCTAGAGCCAGTTGCTCAAATCTAGGGCAATGAAATGATTCTTGGCTTGCTGTGTTTGGAAACTGGGCTTTTGAAGATATCAAGCTGTCCCTCTGATAGGTGTTGAGCTTTGACAGGAAGTGGAATATTTATCCAGGTCACCTCAGTGGAAATCTAGTGCAGAAATTACATTTGAAAGAGCTGAGTTGAGTAATTAGATTTGACTTCTTGGGTCTGTGGCTGCAGGTGATGTGTATTTCAGAAGTTTGAATTGAGAGGGGAAGATATGACTGGAAGATTTAGTCCCTGGAAAGGAATTGAAAAAAAAAACCCAACCCACAAAAAACTTTGTGTTGGTTAGTTTTTATTTGCTAAATATGATTACTGAAGGATTGATCTATAATTGTTTTTCTTGTAATAGATTTTTTTAAAAAGTTCATCAGAATGGAATGCGAACAGAGGCATTGCTTTTAGAATTCCTGTGGCTTGTCAGTCTTCACTACTTTAGGGGAAGATTTTGCTTTTTTTCAGAATTCACAGGAGAATTCTTGTGGGATCATCTTATCAGGGATGCTGGGTGGCAGAGCAAATATAATGAAATGAAAAAAAGGGATAAATGTATGCTTTTACACAACTGAAAGCTTAAAGCTGGTTCTTTCATAAAGTTGTTTAATTTGGCACATGGATGCCATCCAAGGTGTCCTGGAGAGGGAAGATAATATTTCAAAGGGAAGTCAGATGGACTAAAACTATATGGGGTTGAAATGTGACTTTACCCTTCTGACAATTAATTAAACATTAGCTCTGATTTAATTTAAAAAATAAAGACAAACTAGCTTTGGATAAAAGAGGGTCAAAACTTTTAGAATAAATATCAGAAACCCTATAGGTCTTGATTATTTTAAAGGCTTTTTATGATATAATGAAGGGAGTGGGTCTTTCCTTTATGAAATGCTTTTTCTTTTTTCCCAATTACAAGCAAAAATAACTTTTTAGGAACTCAATTTGCTATTTTTAAATACTCATAGATAGCCACTTTTCTTGGAGGTGGAACTGAAACTCCAGAAAGTACTAAAATCTCTCTAAAATTCACCCACTATTTGTGATCACAGCCCCTTGTTTTGTGAAATTTTGGTTACTCCTTGGCAGAACTACATAGAACAATGTTTTTGTACCTAGGTTAGGTTGCAGAGATATGAGAAGGTTCACCTGGGTATGTGGGAACTAGAAACCTAGTAGGGCAACTTGCTGGATAGCCAAGGGAGCGTATCAATGACTGTATTGTTAATTTCCTCTTCATTTTCCACTCTGACACAAAACCCTAGTGGTCTCATTATAGGTATAGCCCTATCTTTGGAGAACGGAATACGTTTCACAAGTGTCTATGTGGCTGAGGTTTAGCTAAATTAAAAGGGGATAGAAGAGAAAAAAGCCTGAGCTCTAAGTACCAGGTGATTCCTGTTTAATACTTGGATACAGGGGTGTGCTGGTACATGCTTATCAATCTGCTCTCAGAAAATGCAGGGCACCCTTTTAAGTTGAGTCTGTCTGCACTTTTCTTACTTTCTCCATCAATTTCTTAATTCTAGACCATCAAAAGAACAATAAAAACAAGCTCTGATTTGTAGCATTTGCTGGTTTTTGAGGTGCAAATGCTCATGTTGAAAACTAGACAATCTCAAGAATTAGTTCCAGTTGGCTCCTTCACATCCCCACTTGGGTCCATTTCTACAGAAAATGTAAGTCATCAATAAGATAGGGAAGGCTAGATTCTGACTAATCTGAGAGTGAAGGGTCTTATGACCATTCTTATTTTTGCTTTTATATTCTTCCATTAGAGGAAAAAGGCTGAAACACCCACCCAGCACCCAAAGGATCACCATCATAGGACCATAAGTTAGAGGTGGAAAGGACCTGAGGGGCCACCCAGTCCAGCTCTTTTCATTTTATAGATGAGGAAACAGATGTTAGAAATGTGAGCAAGGGCATAGTTAGTAACTGAGGTCCTCTGGTTCTAGACCCAGTTCTCGTGCCATACTGAGGGATGGAATGCAGGGGCAAATGCCTCCAGAAGGGAGGGCAGAGCCTACCTGAATGGGCAGTCAAAAACACTGTCGCTTCTGCTGGAGACAGGAGGGCTCTAGTTCTGCCATGAATGGGGAGTGGAGGGGCGGGGTGACAGGCCACTGGCCAACATCACCTTGAAGCCTCCCAGCACTTGGAGGTGGCATGTCAAGTTCTCTATAAGCCAAAGGCATGGGGCAGGGGGCTGTACATGAAGCTTCACAAGGACACTTTGTAGTTGGGCTACAACTCCTACAAATTTCATTTATTATTTCAGATACTACAGAGAATCCTGGGCAGGAAGCCTCCTGTATGACAGAATGTGCTGGTGAGTGAGAAACACTGTATGGAGAAGTTCCCAGCAGACCCATCAGTTTGAGTTTTCTCCCTGGTTCTTGCCTCTTTTCCCTCTCTTTCTCAGTTTAGTAATAGTGATCATGGTGATGATGATGATGATGGTGGTGGTAATGATGATGATGGTGATGGTGGTAATCACTAACATTGTTAGCCCTTACTATGTGCCAGGCACTGGGCTATAAAGTATTTAAAGAGTAAGTGAAAGAGCAGAATGAAAACCGATGACAGACTGGTGACACCCATCCAGACCTTCTGACTGTTTCTTTTCAAAATATATTTTACTGATGTCTTTACATCACATTTATTTATTTTAAAAATTAATTTTGCTTTAAAATTAATACTCATTAATTTTCTTTTTCATAGTTTGATTAAAGAATTTTTTTGCATTTAACAAGCATTTATTTTTTTTTCTTTTCCACTGCTAAAAAGAAAAAAAACCTTTATAACAAAAAATATAGTAAAACAAAATGAGTTCTCTCATTGGTCATGTTTATTCTGTTCAATATGTGTCTTATTCTGGCCATCTGGCTGTTTCTTTTTATGTATTTTATTTGTTACTTTATATTATAATTATTTCTTTTAAATTTTAATTTATCTTAAAAATTTAGCATTTATTTTCTTTTTTGTAGTTCAGTTTTCTTTTGCAATGAACATTTATTTTCTTTCCCTCTCTCCCATCATAAAATCAAAACAAAACAAAACAAAACACCAAAACAAAAAGCCTTTATAACAGATATGCATAGTCAAGAAAGACAAATTCCTGCATTGGTTATGTCCATTCTGTCCAATGTATATTTCATGAGATGGGTACTATGAATAATCATCAGTTTCCTGGACTTGTGATCATTTTTGAAGGAAAAAAGGAAACAACCCACCTCTTCCTCCTCTTCTCCCCCATCCCATTTTGAATCCTTCCTTGCACTAGAGGAAAAAAATCCAATTAAACAAAAATACCTCATTAAAAGAGGGGCAGCTAGGTGGGGTGGCATAATGGACAGAGTCAAGAAGACTCATTTTTCTGAATTCAAATTTAAATTCGGCCTCAGACACTTACTAGCTGTGTGACCCTGGATAAGTCACTTAAAACTGTTTGCCTCAGTTTCCTTATCTATAAAATGAACTGGAGAAGGAAATGGCAAACCGCTCCAGTATCTCTGCCAAGAAATCCTGAAATGTTATAGTTGTTATATATAATCCTCCTTTGGGTCTATTGTTATGATCTGTACCAATTCATATAAATCTTCCCATGTTTCTCTGAATTCTTCATACCTTTTTGCTGCTCAAGAATACTCCACTAGATACATATACCGCCGTCTTTTCAGCTTCTGGCTTCTTCTTTTAGGTGGTTTGTTTTCTCCTTGGTGGCTGGAAATGCCCATGTACTTGACTAGGTGTGATAGAACCATCATGGCAATAACTTACATTCATGTGGTGCTTTAAGATTTGTAAAGGACTTCACATAAAAGGGATCCCCAGAGCCTTGGCTTAAGTCTTTAATTGCTCAGAACTTCACTAAGACTTTGGGGATACCGTGCCTGGTATTTGAAACTCACAACAACCTTGTGAGGTAGGTGCTACGATTATGTTCATTTTACAGATGGGGAAACTGAGAAGTTAATCACCAGCATCAAGCATTTATTAAATACTTGTTATGGACAGCTAGGTAACAGAGCAGATAGAGCAGCCGGGCCTGGAGTCAGGAAGACAACTTCCTGCGTTCAAATCTGGGCAAAGTCAAGATGTGGAAGAGATAAATGTGTGTGTACACACACACACACACACACACACACACATGAAGAATGAAGGTAGTCTTAGAAGGGAAGACTTAAGTGGTTGAGAAGATTGAGGTCTCCTAAAGAAGGTGGCATTTAGTTGATTGTTGAAATAAATGGTGGATATCAAGAAGCAGAAGTGATGAGGGAGAGCATTCAAAGCAGAGGGCACAGCCAGTGCAAAGGCAAGGGGATGGGAAATGAGTGTCCTGTTGGGAGAAATGAGAAATAGGTCAATAATGGCAGAACCACAGCATATATGGAGGGGAGAGACATATGAGAAGACTGGATGTAGCTTCTATATGTCTGAGGCAGGACTGGAAGTCAAATGTGTCTTGTCTCTGAGTCTAACAGGTCATCTTAGATATTATCTAGTCTAACTTCTTCATCTTGCGTTTAAGACATTCAAGGCTCTGAGGAAAGAGCCTTGTTGTTGTTGTCTGTCCTTCATTCTCAAAGAGGGGCTGCTTGTTATGAATCAGATGAGTTAGTGGTTGGGAACGTGTTTCCAAAAGCAAAAGCTAAAATCTTGATACAAATATGAAGAATCATGGTTGATCTTATTGAAGAGTATATTATGGAGTTTATTCTCCATAATGTAATGAAATGGAAGTAATCACCATTTAATTTTCTTTTTCTACCAGATTAAGAGTCCTATGTGTGACTTTGGGCAAGTCACTTAACCCCAACTGCCCCTCCAAAAAAAAAAAAGTGCAAAAAAAAAAAAGAGTTCTAGCGTCTCTGGGCTCTCCAGATTATGTCCTCAACATTACAGCAAATGCCGGCACCTTATTGTTTATAATACAGCCAATAACAACCAGCATTTTTATAGTGCTTTTAGGATTGCAAAGAATTTGACATGTATTGTCTTATGGAATCTTCACAATTCTATGAAGTAGGTCTTATTAGCATACCCATTTTACAGAGGAGGACACTGAGGCAGAGGGATTATAATATGTTTTGTGGCTGTTGACCTCAAGTGCTCAGTAAAGTGCTTTACCTGCCTAGCTACTTAACTGATTTGTATATGTCTCTTTAACTCAAGATTGCCCTAACGCTGAGTAGTTTTGTTGTTGTTGTTGTTGAGTTGTTTCAGGACTCTCTATGACCCCATTTGCATTTTCAGGCAAAGATACTGGTTTGTGGTTTGCCATTTCCTTCTCCAGATCATTTTACAGAAAATGAACTGAGGCGAATAGGGGTTAAGTGACTTGCCCAGGGTCATACATAGTAAGTGTCTGAGGCTGGATTTGAATTCATGTTCTCTTGACTCCAGGGCCAGTGCTCTATCCCCTCTGCAGCCTAGCTTGCCCTTTCCCCACCCCCAAATATTTTTCTAATCCAGTGTTGTTGCTATTCAGTTGTGTCCAATTCTTTGGGACTCTGTGAACCATACTGTCTGTGGGGTTTGCTTGGCAGAGATGCTAGAGTGGTTTGCCACTCCCTTCCCCATTAGAACAAGGCAAGCAGAGGTTAAGTGACTTGCCTAAAGTGCCTGAGGTTGAATTTGAGCTCAGGCCTTCCTGAATCCAGGCCCAGAGTTCTATCCACTAGGCTCCCTGGTTGCCTCACGTAGTCCATAGTAAGCCCTTAATAATTGCTGATCAATCTATTCCTGTCTCATCCTCTCCTCCCTCCAACCCCCAATTAGACTTTAAGCTCCTTGAGGGCAGGGGCTGCACTGCTTTTTAACTTAGCCTTTGTAATATCTAGGATACTTTGTTTAATTTTTTTTAACTTTGTAATTAGATCCATGTGAGTAGCTGTTGTGTGGGAGGCACCTTTCCCCAATGCTGAATTGGGCAATTACTCTGCAAACAAGGAGTCTTTAGAGAATTGGAGCATGGAGAAGTGAAGAGATTTGCTTACTCACCCAGCCAGCTTATCTCAGAAGTGTTCTTGCCGCTGGGCCAGAGTCTATACCATGGCTACTTTTGCTCCTTAAGCAAAATAGATACTTAATGTTTTGTTGAATTGAATTGGATAGAGGGCAGTTCAGAGAGAAATACTCTCTGGGGAGCTGAATTTAGAGTTACAAGACCCGAGTTCAAATGCTGACTCTGTCGCATACTACATGGGTAGCATTGGGGACTTTGCTTAATCTCTCTGTTCCTCAGTTTTCTCACTTGTAAGAACAAGGGAATTGGATTAGATGACTATCTAAAGTCCCTTCTGACTTCTAGACCTGTGTGCTATGTTGCATGATGTCCGGGCTGCGGCTGAGTTTGCTGAGGCTATGGGCCAGCATCCCATTCCAGGGTTCCATTCCAGCTTGTAGCTGCCCCTCTCTCCTGTTTCTTAGGTCCTGGAGTGCTCTACTTCTCCAAAGGTACCCGATACAGCTATCGCTATACGACCAGCAGCAGTACCTCTCTGCAGGGCAGTGGGGCCCAGAAGAGCAGCCTTGGGTTTGAGGGGCTGGTGATCCTGGATGTTATCAGCAGGTGCCACATGGTGTTATGGGTGAGTGTCCTTGGAAAGTCCTCCCATGAGGGCTACACTAAAGCCAATGGGGGCAGGCAGAAGCAGTCACGTTTGGGGCTGGTTTTTATGTGTTAGAGACATAGCTCAAATGTGGAAAGCTGAAACTCCTAATAAACTGACAGAAATTCTTGACATCAGAAGATCGTTGCTCTAGGGCCGGAAGGGACCTTGGAGGCCATCTATTTCTTTACTTTTTTTTTCTTTTTCTTTTTGCTTTTTTGGAAGGTGGAAGACAGGGCAATTCAGGTTAAGTGACTTGCCCAAGATTACAAAGCTTGTAAGTCAGCAGTTCTCAACCTGTGGGTTATGTTCAATTTATAGCAACGAAAAAACATCCTACGTATCAGATAGATTCATAACAGTAGCAAAATGATAGTTATGAAGTAGCAATGAAAATAATTTTATGGTTGGGGGTCACCACAACATGAGGAACTGTAGTAAAGAGCCTTGGCATTAGGAAGGTTGAGAACCACTGTGTAAGTGTTAAGTCTCTGAGGTGAAATTTGAAGTCACATCCTCCTAATTCCCGGGTTAGTGCTCTATTCACTGTACCACCTAGCCATCCGGAGACCATCTATTTCATCACCTTCATTTGATGAGGAAAGTGAAGCACAGGGGAGTCATGTGACTTGCCTCAGGTCACACAAGCAGTAAGTGCCCAAGACAGAATTCAAACCCAGATCTTTTAACTCCAGAGGCATTGCATAATATTGCCTCCCCTCAGTCACCAAATGTACACAGAGAAGTTCGTTCTGTTGAAAGGAAGAAATATAAAATAATGACTTAATATGTGTGTCACATAGGTTCAGAGGAATGTCTAGACCCCAAACTTCTCCTGATCAGTATGACACACCCAGGGCAACCTGGACCAGCTTGTGAAGTGGGAAAAGTTTTATTTTACGAGCAATATTTCTCAAGTGCCTGCTGTGTGCAGAGCCCTGTCCAAGATCTGCCAGGGAATACAGAGAAATATGTATGAGCTGTGATATTCACCTTTAAGGGCTCAATTCCTGTTTCAGCAGAACAAAGGGGGAAAGATTCAAAGTTCCAGGCAGGGTATAGGGTAAGTGTTCCCAGACAAGGAGGATGTACCAGAAGAGTTCAGAGGAAGGTAAGATCCCCCAGGACCGAGGTGGTTCAGGAAGGATTGAGCCAGACAAGTTTCATGCCTGAGTGACAGGTACAGGAACCAATGATAGACACAAGGTTGTCACAAGAGAGAGAGCAGGTCATGGGATAATAGATCTGGATGTATGAGGGATCTCAGAACCCATCTATTCTAATTCCCTCATTTCACGGATGAAGAAACTCAGGCCCAGGGAAGTTAAGTGATTTGTTCACACCCACACAGGTAGTAAGTCTGGGGAAGACCATGCAACATCAAACTAGTATTTATTAAGTGCCTACTATGTGCCAGGTCATGAATTTAAAGCTGTAAGGAATCTGAGAGGTCATCAGATACAACCCCTGCATTTTATAGAGGAGGAAACCTAGCCCCAGGGCCCTAAGCCATATGGGGAGTAAGTGCCTGAAGGACAGAGATTTGAACCTAGGTCTGGGGACTGCAGAACCAGTGAGTGTACCTTCTACTATACTATGCTGCTTCCTCAGATAGAAAGAAAATGATGGGGGCAGCTAGGTGGTGTATTGAATAGAGCACCAGCCCTGGAGTCAGGAGGTCCTGAATTCAAATTTTGCCTCAGAAACTTACACTAGTCGTGTGACTTTGGGCAAGTCACTTAACCTCAATTGCTCTGCCTTCCCCATTCCGAAAAAGCTAAAAAAAATTTGTTAATTAAAAAAAAAAGAAAATGATGATCTTGGTTTGGGGTAGAAGCTGAGATCTGAACAGCCTCTAGGATATCTGGATGAAAAATGCTTCACAGGCAGTTAAAGATGTAGGTAAGACTTTCAGCTCTAGCTGAGAGAGATCAGGACAAGAGTTTCATTTGGGAGTTGCCCACCAAGAGGGGATAGTTTATAGTAACACCCCCTATTCCTTTTTTTATGCTCCTCTTCTATTTTTCTGCACTTCTCACCCTTATTTCCCTCCCTTCCCCCTCTCCCCCCGTAGCTATCCAGTGCCATCATTTTGTCCTTGGACTGCTCAGAGTCCCCAGCCATGTTCTCCCTAACTAGGACATGCCCTGTCTTTCTGATCAAAATTTTCCTGTCCCGTTTCTCTAGACCTCCTCAGTGGAAATAATTCTCTTGATAGACTCCTTGGACCTAAGTTTATTAAGAACAGTTCATGTATTCATATTGCCTTTAAACTAAAAGGAGTGAGAAAAGAGGGCTATTGGGAATACTTAGAATCACAAAACATTACCTTGGAGATTCTCTACTATAGACTTTTGGTTCACAAATGAAGAAATCAAAACCCAAAGAGATTAGATGATTTGCCCCAGTTACTGGCTGTGTGACCCTGAGTCCCTGGTGTGGTAGGTTGCACTTACTCTTTACTCTTTTTTTTAAATGTATTTATTTATTTGCTTTTTGGAGGGGGGAAGGCATTTGGGATTAAGTGACTTGCCCAAGGTCACACGGCTAATAAGTGTTAAGTGTCTGAGGCTGGATTTGAACGCAGGTCCTCCTGACTCCAGGGCCAGTGCTCTATTCATTGCGCCACTTAACAGCCCCTACTCTTTACTCTTGAAAGAAGTCTGGTTTCTTTCAGGTCGTTGGCCCTTGGGAACATGCTTACGTGAATGGCTTTCTAAAAGCCTCACCAAGGTGGCCACACGCTTTTAAAAGCCTTGGCCAAGAAAAAACCCATAGCAGTTTCATGCTCACCAACCTGGTTCTTTTCTTCCTAGCAGCATCCTACCCAGAGCAGGTAACTATAGGTACAGAGACAGGACTCTGTCTTTGCATAGTACATAGCATCATAGACATCAGAGCTGTGGTTTCACTGGTATAGGGGACTTTCAGATCAGGGAACTCCCTCCACCCATTCAGGTGGGCACCTTCCCTACAATTTGCATTCTTAAGCCTTGAAAGGTAAAAATGACTTGCCCAGGTCATACCATCAGGGTCAATCAGAAGTGGGGCTTGAATCCTGGTCTTTCTGTCTCAGAGGTCAGTGCTCTATCTATTCTACCATGCTGACTCTTTTAGCATGGTACCAGATATAATTAAAAGCTAAATGAATTATCTTTCAGAACTGAATAATATAGCATCTCTCAAGAAAATATTCACTAACAGTATTTCCATCTCAGCTCCAAGACATCCAGGTTAAGTCTTCTCTGGAATCCAAGGAAAAGTCAGTGAAGGAATCGGAGAGTTTGAGGTAAGGAAACAAGTCCCAAGTTGCTTTCATCTGGATTGAAATGACTAATTCTATCTCAATGTGGATGCTTGCCAAACTGGTTCCCCTGAATGGTTTGAAAAACTCTGTTTAGGTACTTAGACCAGGGGAGAGGTCCCTGGTGCTACTTAAGAACCTTGTGAACTCCTGAAACATGAAGAAGGGTTGTCCTTCTACTTCTAACTATGTGAAATATCATAATCCAAGCAGAAAAATGCCCAGTGAAGGTTGGGGAATACCAGGGGTGGGGAACCTGCCACCTTGGCCTTGAGGCCAGCTGTGGCTGAAGGTTCTCCACCCCTGGTGAATACAGTAGGAATCAAGAAGCTACAGGAAGGAGTTGGGTCCTGAGAAAAGGGTTTGCCTCTCTTTTGATAGAAGAAATTTGTTCCCTATCTTTTCTTGAATGTTGAAACCATGTGTATTGTGTGTATATATGTGTTGTGAATGTCTATAATAGCACAGAGTTACTTCTGGGCCCAGGGAGTGCTTACTCTCCCTATAAAATGACCCCCTCAGTCTGAACTCCTACTCACAGGAATTGAGAGTAGCCTGGCTCCAAGTGAGGAATCTAGATCTTTTTTTTTTCTCAAACTCTTGCTCTCTATATTCCCATCCCAAAGACAAAGGTTGAATCACATAAAGCTTAGGTCTGGTTCATGCCTCCAGTCTTCCCTAAAAAGGAGAATACACAAAGGTACTCAATGTACAGTGTAGATTAGATCTTGGACAGCTGCTTATGCTCCTCTTCTATTTTTCTGCACTTCTCACCCTTATTTCCCTCCCTTCCCCCTATCCCCCCGTAGCTATCCAGTGCCATCATTTTGTCCTTGGACTGCTCAGAGTCCCCAGCCAGTCCCCTGTGGTTTTGGTAATGGAGGGAATTCCCAATGTGTAAACTCCCTCCAAAAATGCATATTGGCAATTGCCTGAAACTTAGAGAATTACTCAGGTCATCAAGAAGTTAAATGACTTTCCCAGGGTCACATGGCTAGGATGTGTCAGAGGCAGGACTTGATCTTGGGTCTTCTTGGTTCCGAGGCCAGCTTTCTATCCACTAAACCTCTCATATCTTTGAGATTGTGAGTTCCTTGAGAGTTGGGATTGTCCTTTACTTTTCTCCATATACTGATGCTTACCAAAGTGCCACAATACTTATTGACTATCTGACCAATTTTTTATATCTGTATTTTACATATCTATATATATACACATATATGTGTGTAGATATGTGTGTATATACATGCACATACATATATACCCAACTTAGCTTCTTGACTTTACAATCCCATTTCTGTCAAACTCACTTCTGTTAAGTCCCAGAACTAGCATGGGGATGGAACAACCAATATTACAAAGTTCTGCATTTTCCCTTATCTTCTAACTTCCCAAAGATGGAATTTCTCTAAAGAACCGCTTCTCTTTCACCATCAAGAAAAACCACTCTATTGTCTGGCTTGGTCAAGCCTAGTAATCTCCCAGTATTGTCCTACTGATCAGCTTCCCAGCCCTCCCCCAAGACTGGGACTCTCTAGGAGACAGCCACTTCAAAGCTGAGAGTCAGACAGAGCTGGACCAACCCTGGCTCTCCTCATCTCTCCAGCTTTCCTTCTTTTTCTTTTATTTTAAATTCATTTGTTAGAGCTTTTGTCTGAGGATATGGGAATGTTGAGGGGGCAGATGGATCCTCTGCTCAAAGGCTTGCTTGGGGAGGAACCGCTCAAACAGGGCGGTGATGTCTATTGTCTGGAGCTCCTCATCAGGAATGCTAAGTCACAGGGGATAGAAGACATTGGGCTCCTTGAAGCCGAGAGAGAGTGACACTCACTATTCTGGGTGGTCAGACTTCATTAGCGTTTCCCCAGCATAGGCAAAGATGTGTGACCTGAGACGCAGTGGGGATTGCTGTCCAAGAAGTCTAGACTGCAGAAAAATACTGGGAAAAATGTGCTTTGCGGGGGAGACCTTGGAGATATGAGAACAGGAGAGATATAGATCATAGATTATAGAATGCAATCAGAGATTGAGCGCTAGATGGAAACTTTGTGGCCTTCTAGTCTAGCCTTCTCATTTTATACAAAATGAAACTGAGGCCCCAAGAGGTTAAATGACTTGCCCAAGGTCACACAAGTAGTAAGTGGTGGAGGTAAGATTTGAAACCAAGGTCTCTTATTTCTAAATTCATTGCATTTTTCTACTGTATCACACTTCCTCAAAACAGATCCAGAAGCTATTGAGGGGAGAGAGAATGATGGGAAGAAACCTTGGCTGAAGGGCAGGAGAGCAGGGCACACTGTAGGGCAGAAGACTGGAAAGAGAAAGTATGAAATTCAGTTGTCATCAAAGGATCAGAAACAAAAGCTAAGCTCCTAGCTGTCTTCTGGATCCTTCACCTCTGAGAGCCCTTCCTGGTCTAAATATGATTCTATGATCCCCAACCTACTCTGTGGTTGGTGGAATCAGCTTAATTCTACTTGATTTCACCTAGGATGACTTTGGAAAAATTCCCACTTTCCTTTGTATTTCGTGATGGAAAGATTCCAAAGATCTGCCCCCAACAAGGAGAACCAAGCTGGGTTGTGAACATGAAACGTGGTATCTTGAGTCTCCTTCAGACCAGCCCTGGAACCACCATCCCAGAAACCATTGATGAGGTGAGTCTGGGTACCTCTTGGCTAGGGTATAACATGGCATATCTTGGTTCACTAAAGCCTGCTAATTGCACGGAGAAGCCTGGGTGTGTTTGGTTGAAACCGGAGAAACAAAGCACCATTTTTAGCTTGGATTCCCTGTCTGAGCAAGAACAACCACACAATTTTTCTTAGAGGGGTTGGGGTCTAATTGAGAGATTCAGGTCAGACACGGAGGAGGGTGTGTGTGCGGGGGGGTGGGAGGGAAGAAGGAAGAAGGAAGAAAGGAGATGGGGGAGAAAAAAATAAAGAAGAGAGGGAGAGATGGGGAGAAAAGGCGAGAAATCTTGATATTACTCATATGCCTAGGGCTTTGGTTCTAGGTTGATATCTTGGGAAAATGTCCTACCACATACGAGAAAAAAGGCTCCCGACTCCTGAAGACAAAGGATTTAAACCAGTGTTCCCTCCGACACCATGGATTTACTTTTCTTCGGTCAGAGGTTCTTCCAGGAATGCCTGTAAGTATTATTGGCCTGTGTTGTAGTCCCAACATATACTCCTGGAACTTTTCAAGAAGGAATGTTGTTTCCCATTAACCTGCAAAGTTTTTCTATTGAATCCAGAGCTCGCTCTGCAATCAGTCACTGTTTAGACAGGGTTACTTAATCATTTTCTCTGTCTGGTCCCAATTCCCATCCTCACAGTCACTGATCTGCTCAATGCCTCTGTAACTTAAATTACTGAAGAATAAAATGAGATAAACCCTGGAGGCTAATTCAAGACTCCAATGGTCCTACAACATGAAACATTTTCTGAGAAGTTCTGGTGTGTTTCATACAGAATGAACCACAGTGTTCTCCTGGGTCTCATTCAGGACTACGAAGCATAAGGTTTGGAAGAACCATAGGACCATAGACCATTTGAGCTATAAATACCCTTAGACCTCCATCCAACTTCATCATCTGTAATTACTAGGATTATGTATTTAGAGTTGGAAGGAACCTTAAAGGTCATCTGGTCCAAACACTTCATTTTACAGGTGGAGAAACTGGGATCCCAAAGCCAAAGAAATAGTGGCTAAGCCAGGCTTTTAACATATGTCCTATGATGATTCAAGTCTACTGCTCTTATCTGTTGATGGTATCATGAGGGTACTCAGGTCTAGAGACCTAAAGCAACTTATCCAAAGCCACAGAGTAATATAGTGGCAGAACCAGGACTAGGACCCAGCCCCCTTGACTTGTGTTCCATGCTCTTTCTGCCCCGCCATGTTTCCTCTCTAATTAAAGATGCACATACATCTGAGGGTTCTATTTATACACGCATATATCACCTTATGCAACCTATTTTCTCTTCTTAAAAATAAATTTATTTCAATTAACAAAAATCTTTTTTCTCTCTGTTTCACCCACTCTTACTGAAAAAAGAGAAAAAACAAACCCTTATAACAAACCTGTATAGCTAAGCAAAACCACTTCCCATATTGACCCTGTCTAAAAACTATATGCCTCATTCTGCACCCTGAGTTTCTTATCTCTGTCAGGAGGTAGGTAGCAGGCTTAAACATTTGTTCGCTGGACTTGTAGTTGATCATTAGGTAATCTGTTTTCAGGAATTGCTCAGATCTGAATTCTGTAATTGTTCCATTTGGATTTCCCCCCCCCCCCCCCACTTTTCTTTCCTGCCTCATCTACCTGGAATTCAATAGATACATTCATCCCAAAGCCCAAAAGCATGCTAGCAGTAGAATGATGAGAAGTCTTTCTCCCCCAAACCCATTTTGGGTTATTGTGGTCCCAAGGTTTGGAGCTCATTGTCTTGGGTCAGGGTCCCATTCTTGTTGTTGTTGTTGTTGTTGTCTCTGAGGTATTTCCTCTCCTCTTCTCAGTCCCCACAGCCGATCTTGGCTTCAAAACTGGAATGCTACCAGAGTTTCCAGGAAGGCCTCTTAGAGGACACAGCTTGCACAGAGTTTGACGTAGTCAGACCCTTCTCTGAGAAGGGGAATGGTGTGCAGACAAGGACACATTCTACGCTCAGGCTGCTGCATGTGAGGCCCCAGGCCCTGTCCAACAAAGGTAACTGCTACGACTAGACAGGATGCAGGTTTTCTGCCCTTGCCCACATAGGAGAGGGTTGGGTGCAGATACTAGAATCTCATCATTCTTCACCTAGAAAGAATCTTGCAATATTGCTGTTTTTCCATCTGTCTCTGGCCAGGACTTCCCTGAGGCATTCCAGATAGATGATGGATTCAACCTGTTTTTGAAAATGTCCAGAAAAGATTCTACTTTTGTCCTAGGAATTGATGAGTTCATTCTGCCTAGCCTCTTCACTCCTGACCTATCTTGCTCTATCTCCCCTGAGGATATCCTATTCAAATGAATTCCCCTTAGGCAAAAGAATTCCTTCTTAGACCTCTGGGTCTGACTGGTAAAGAACATATTGAAATTTTGTTCAGTTTTGGGCACCACCATTTATTTTAAATTTCATTTTTTAGTTTCTAATTTGAAACACCCAAGAGGAGGAGCACTTCTGTAGACAAAGCAGAACAGAAAAAGGATTGTACACGTAGCTCCCAAACCAACAATTTAAAAGGGACATTGACAAATGAGGGGGCATCCAGTGGGAGGTGGCCAGGATAGCTGGAATTTAGGAAGCCCTGGCAGATGGAAAATAGCTGAAGGAGCCTGGAATATTAAACCATAAAAAGAAATAAACCTCTGGGATTGGGAGTGGGGTGGAGGAGGCAACAGTTTTGTTTTTTTAAAAAAGGAGAAAAAGAGTAGCCTCATTGGATGGATAAGGTTGTATAGATAGAAATGATAAGGGATTATGGTTTGGGTTCACTTAAAAAAAAAGTCCCCAGTACCAAGTACAAAAGTCCCCAAGTACTGTAGTATAGGGTAGTGGGAAGAATACCATTTCTGGAGCCAGACTTAGTCCATGAACAAGCTGGGAGAGATTTAAAAAAAAAAAAACCAAGCAAAAACACACTCCCTGTCCAACTTAGTCCTAGGGGATTTAGGTTTAACTATTCCCTCAGGTACTTTCTACCTCTGTGATCTTGGGAAAATTACTCAGGCCTCAGTTTCCTCATCTGTAAAAACAAATTAGTAGCTCTAGATAACCTCTGAGGTTCTATCTAGCTCTCAGTTGATGTTTCCTTATTTAGTGCCCTACAGAGGGAGGTGCTATGTTGCTATGAGATGCCTTCATAGGACTGAAAATCTCTCTGACTTCCCTTTTCTTGGCAAAATGATTATTTATTTTCCTAGATCTTGGCCTCAGCAACTAGAACATTCTCCTTATGTCTGTGTGGGAATGCCCACGAATATGTTGGCCTTTGTTCACAAAGGATCTGGGGCTTGGGAGCTCCTCCGTCCCTGTTGCTTATAAGGCAACACAGTCAGACTCCCAGTTTGGGGGAAGAGTCGATTTCAGCATAGAGCTAAGAATCTTTCCATGGAGATTCTAAAAACCAGCTTCTTTCTTTCCTGCTAGGCATGTGAATGGAAGCACAGTGCAGCCTTGGGAACATGGCTTTGGGTCTCCCATTCAGTGGGTGGGCTCCATTAAAGAATGACTGCAGAGCAATGAGTTAACAAATGGTTAGAATAGAGCTTAGTCCCTGAGGGGAAGGGAGGTGAATTGGAAGGCTTCACAGTCTGCAGTGGTGGATGACAGCAAGCTGGGACCACCTTGGATTGAACTGGACAAGGGTTTCTGGAGACAAATCCAAAAATGGGACTTAGCTTTAAGACATCTTTTTTTTCTGCTCATGTGGTTTTTTTGGTGTAGGGAATTCCTGGTGTGAAAACTGTTTCCTTGGATGCAGATGAACAACTTGTCTATAACTTTAAGTCTGCGAGATTTGCTTGGGACACTGAGAGGTTAAGTGAATAGCCTGTGGGCACTGAATTAGTATGTGTCTGAGGTATGACTTCAACCTAGATCTTGTTTTTTTGTTTTGTCTTTTGCTTTTTGGAGGAGGGAAGGCAGGGTAATTGGGGTTAAGTGACTTGCCCAAGGTCACATAGCTAGTAAGTATCTGAGGCATAATTTGAACTTGGTCTTCTTGTGTTCAAGTCTAGTAATATTATCTACTTGACATCCTTCCATTTATTGTCAAGGTGCTCAGAAATGGCCATCTTTTGTCTCAATTCTCATCTAGCCCTTAGTCATTGGATGGATGTAGCCTCAGACAAAGGGAGACCTGGGAAAGATCTTAATTTAGAAAGGTCAAAGACATCCGCTGCATTGTGAGTCATCTCTAGGCATGTTGGATTCTGGACTCTGATGACTATGGAGGAAAGACTGAGGCCAATGACTCAAATACAGTTCACAGGCATCCAGTCCTCACTCAAATCCAATTCAGAGGCAAATGAAGACATCACCCTCATGATGTCATTGATCCTCTTTGAGAATGAGGGATGAACAACAATAACTCAGAAGCGTGCTAGGCACAAAGGCACTTACAGATATAGTATGAGACACAATTCCTGCCTTCAGGTGTTTCTGAGAAGTTTACCTTGCCAAATGAATCTCTTAGGAGGTCCTTCCTCTTCTCTTCACAAATGCTCTCATTCTCATTTTACAAATGAGAATCCCAAGGATGAGAGGGAGTGATTTGCTCAGGTTTACACAGCTAGTGAGTATTGGAAGGTGGGATTTGAACCCAGGTCCACTGATACCTTTCATTTATATCCCATTCCTAGTGACTTGCCTACAGGCTACAGCCAGGCAGTATGGGGGCAATTCCTTTTTTGTTTTTGTTTTTGTTTGCTTTTTGGAGGGCAATTGGGGTTAAGTGACTTGCCCAAAGTCACATGGCTAGTTTTTGTGTCAAGTGTCTTATGGGGGCAATTCCAACCCAAGTCTTCTGACTCAGAATCCTACAGTCTTTCTATTCCACCACAAGAAACTTTTAAAAGAAAGAATTTGGTAGGAGAGAAACATGAACAACCAGAGGGATAAGGAAGGCACCCTAGCTTCTGTCAAGGTTCATCCTGCTGTAATACCCCCTCCTCAAAGCCTTTCCTAATCCCCCACTGCAAAGCGTGGGATTAATTAATCTAACCCTCCTGAAATTGCTTTGTGCCTATTTATTTGTATGCATAAGATCATAGATTGGAGCTAAGAGGAATATTAGAGGCGAGCTGGTCCAATCCCCCTTTTCATAGATGAGTAAACTGAGGTAGCGAAAGGATAAGTGATTTGGCCAAGGTCAGACAGATATTAGTAGAGACAGGATTTGAATCCATGTCCCCTGACTTCCAATCTGGCATGCTTTCCCCCATGCTGTGATATAGTAGGTAGAGTATTGGACTTGGAATCATGGAGACCTGAGTTCAAATCCTGCCTCAGACATTTACTAATTATATGACGGTGGGCAAGATCATTTAACTTATCCCAACCTCAGTTTACTTACTCAAAAAATGGGAATAATATTAGCACCTCCATCTTAGGATTGTTGGGAGGATCAAATGAGATCATGAGTAAAGTGCTTTGTAAATTTTAAAGTGTTACAGTATAACAGCTAGCATTTATGTAGTGCTTTAAGAGGGTTTGCAAAGTACTATCCATATGTTATCTTGTTTGATGCTCCCAATAAGTGTGAGGGTTAGGCACTATTATTATCCTCATTTTTTAAGTGAAGAAACTGAGTCTGAGAGTGGGTAAGGGACTTGCCCAGGCTCACACAGCTAGTAAATATCTGGGGTAGGATTTGAACTTGGGTCTTCCTGGCTGCACACCCAGTGCTCTACCTGCTGAGTGTTATCATTTAAATTTTTTTAAATTTTTAGATAATTTTTAAAAATTAAGTTTTATTTTATATTATTTATTTATATTTATTATTTTATTATATATAAATATTGGTTTATATTATTTATATCAAATTATTCATTTAGATTTAATTTTAAAAAATATGAACTCCTTGAGGCCAAGGAATATTTTTTTTGCCTTTGTAGTTTAGCTTTGCACTGATAACTACTTAATTAATGTTTGTGGAATTGATCAAATCAATACTTCCATTGCTACCAAAAAGAACATGACAATTTACTCCTCTGTGGCCCATCCCAGTAATTTTTACAAACCAGAATATTCTTCCATGGCCATGACTTCTCTGTATTTGTTGCCTCTTCTAATTAAAAGATGAACTTCTTGAACGCAGGAACCAATTAACTTTGCTTCTATATTTGAACTAGTTTTATCACAGTGCAGTGTAATAAACTTAACACTAAATTTTAAGTTTGAACTTTGGTCCCTAATTCACCCCTCTAATAGACTATGAAGTAAGTTCTTGATAGTGATCTCCAAAGATCTCCCAGCTTTTCCCCCCTGTCTTATGCTCTCTCTTCTCCCCGCCTTCTTTCCTTCTCTTCCTCTCTCCCCTTCTCATAGAGGAGATACCCGATTAGAAGCAAAACTTCTTCTACTGAATCATTCTATTTAGAATCATAGACTGGGAAGGGGCCTCAGAGGCCAGTTACAGTTACCCTTCCACATTGTGGGAGTGCTGAACCCCCAGCCCCCAGTTAGATTTTTTGGCACTTGCTTTGTGCCAGAAAAGAAGTCTGAATCATTATAGTATTAAAAGATAAAGCATGTTGATATTATACAACAATATACATATATTTTATGCATTTCTGAGTTTCTAAACTTTTCCTGTGTCATTTGCTAGCCTTCGTGTGTCGTCTGAGAGGTCCACAAAACTCCTCCCAAACTCCCATTTAATTTCTTATGCCAACCTGCTATGTATTGAAGCCACAATGGGGAAAGTCACAATGTGGTATCCTGCAAACTATTGTATTAACCCCCTCTATCTGGGTTTCTTGTCTCCAAAGTAGATCATGGAAACTTTTATGTGAGTAATCTGCTGTATGAGTGGGAGAACCTGGCCACCCCGTCCCAGGTAGCTGATGTAGCCGAATCTGTGAGGAAGCTGTGCCTGGCTCAGGCCACGAGTTTTGAGGTAAGCTGATTTCTGTAGCCCTCTCCTAGAGTTTTCTGTGGATCCTGCGGGGATGGGAGTATGCTGGTTTATGTTTAACAATTATCTTCCCAGAAAAAAATGTATATATGACATTATTTATTTTTTTAAATATTTAATTATTATTTTTATTTAATTTTTCTTCATTATTTAATTTAATATTTAACTTAATGTTCTTCATTATTTAATTTAATCTGCATTGTAAGTGTGTTCTCCATTGCTTCCTTGAGTCTGTTATTGTTCAGTTGTTTTAATTCGTGTTTGACTCTTCCTGAGTCCCTTTGGGATTTTCTTGGCTAAGATACTGGAATGGTTTGCTATTTACTTCTCCAGATCACTTTATAGATGAGGAAACTGAGGCAAATAAGGTTAAGTGACTTGCCCAGGGTCACACAGCTAGTACATGTCTGAGGCAGGATTTGAACTTGGGAAGAGAAAGCTTCCTGACTCCAGACCAGGCACTCTATCCACCGTGCCACCTAGCTGTCCTTCTTCAGTCTAGAACCCGACTCTAGACAATCAAAAAATCAATAAAGCAAGCCCTAATTTGTAGCATTTTCTGATTTCTAGGTATACATGCTTATATAGAAAATTTAGTAAGTGGCTTTCTTGAGGTGGTTCAGCTGGCATGGCACACCCTTGACTAGCTGTAAATTATGAGACTCCTTGAGATCAATATAAAGCAAAATCTTCTGTAGCCTACAAGAAGGTGGATTTGGGGGCAGCTAGGTGGCACAGAGAATAGAAAACTGGTCCTGGAGTCAGGAGGACCTGAGTTCAAATCCCATCTCAGACTTTTTTTTTTTTTTTTGCTTTTTGGAGAGGGGAAGGCAGGTCAGTTGGAGTTAAGTGGTATGCCCAAGGTCACACCACTGGTAAGTGTTAAGTGTCTGAGGCCAAATTTGAACTCAGGTCCTCCTGACTCCAGGACCAGTGCTCTCACTGTGCCAGCTAGCCTCCCCAGGCCTCAGACACTTAACACTTACTGTGTGACCTTGGGCAAGTCACTTAAACCCAATTGCCCTGCTCTCCCACCTCCAGAAAGCAAAAAAAAAAAAAAAAAGTTGGAGTTGGTGACTAAATCTCAAAACTCCCAATTTTCCAAGTTTGGGCTAGCATAAAAGGGGGACTGGAAGACCCCACTGCTGCTTAGGCATCCTGTAGCGCAGGCCTGACCACAGCTTTGAGGGTTTCCCTCCATCCAACTCAGAAACACATGGCCCTAATTTCCCTCCTCATTCCCACATGTTTAAAGTAAAGAGGGGAGAAGTCAGAGCAGGATGCGATGGAATTGTAGTGATCACAAGGTGTTTGACATTCAACACATGCTTCCTGGAGGGAAGGAGCCCCTACTTCACTAAGTTGTTCTGAGAATCAGATGAGATTACATACAAAGTGCTTTGCAAATCTTAAATGTTAGCTGTTGTTTCTATGGTTGTCCTTTGGCTCCTAGCAGTCCACCCTCTGTGAGCCAGAAGGACCCAACAGGATCTCCCTCCCTCCCATTGTGGATGACCAGCAGCAGAGAGAAGGACTCAGTAGCCTTACAAGAGGAGAAGGGAGGAATTCTAAAAATTGACTAAGGACTAATAACAGGCTCAGTATTTCTTCTCCCCAGCTTTGTGTCATTTCCTGTCTTAAGGAAAGTGGCCAACATACAAAGTACTTTTCAAGTCTGTTCCATGATAACAAAGTCCCAGCTTCTTATGGCAATGCTATTCTGAGTCATTTTCAATCGTCTCTAACTCTTTGTGACCCCATTTGTCATTTTCTTGGCAAAGATACTAGAATCCCTTGCCATTTGTTCTCCAGGTCATTTTATAGATGAGGAAACGGAGGCAAACAACAGGGTTAAGTGACTTGCCCAGGGTCACACAGGTAGGAAGTATTGGAGGCTGGATTTGAACTCAGGAAGATGAGTCTTCCTGATCTGAAGCCTAGTGTTCTATCTTCTGTGCCACTTAGCTGTCCCTGATGTTTACCGTATATGGCTGCAAATTTAAATAATAAAAATGTGAACCCTAAAACACTATATAAATGATACTATAATTTATGCTATAACATTATACTATAATTATATATAATTAATATATATCTTGCTATTATATATTTTTGCGTATATAACATTGCTATATATTTATATATAACAATAATCTATATAATACTTTAAAGTTATCAAAGTGCTATATTTATATAATTTATTGCTACTTTATATGATTAGAAATGTAAATAATAAAATGTGAACCTTAAAACATATAAATATAAATAATTATATTATAATTGATATGGACTGATATGTTGATGTTATTTAATTGATATATTGATATATTATGTCACAATTTATATGATACTTTAAGGTGATTAAAGTTTATATGTTATATTTAATTTAATTTAATCCTCAAAATAATTTTAGGAGGCAGGTATTATTATTGTTCAGTCATTTTGGTCATGTCCAACTCTTTGTGACCCATTGCCATTATTATCTCCAATTTAAAGATGAAGAAACTGAGGTTAAGTGACCTGCCCAGGGTCAAATAGCTAGGAGGTACCTGAAGCTGACTTTGAACTTGGGTCTTCCTGATCCTCCCATTGTGTTACCTAGTTACCAGTCCTCTCTGTTATCTACTGAGACAGGCCACCGTGGGTGTCTTGGGTCTTATCTTCCATAAGAACATCTCTGCCATGTTGTGTTATTGCAGACTTTGGGGAATCATGCAAATAAACATATGTGTGTTTGAAAGAGTGAAGCGTCACGCAAACCTTTTGGATCCAGAAAACTAGGCAGAACCCCAATGGAAACCGGAAAAGGCACTACATCACTCTAAGTTTTGGCTTAGACATCTGCAAAGGAGAGGCAGAGTGGCAGAGGATATAAAAGGCTAGACTTGACATCGAGAAGACCTGGGTTCAAATCACACCTCAGGCAGGCTAGCTGTGTGACCCGGGCCAAGTCCCTGTGTCTCTGTTTCCTCTTCTGTACAGTCCTATGGGGATAATGATGCTGCCCTGCTGGCCCCCCAGAGGCAGTCTGAGGCTCAAAAGAGATGATCTAAGTAAAAGTGAACCTGAATAACCATCAAGTGTTGTCTCTGCGATCAGAGTCAGTATAGCAGAGTGATTAGAGGACTGGTTTATAGTCGGGAAGCCTAAATTCAAGCCTTTCACTGGGGATAATCATAATAGTTCCCCTTATACATGTTGGGAGGATGAGATGAGTGGTGCGTGCCATTTGTGTGTGTGTGTGTGTGTGTGTGTGTGTGTGTGTGTGTGTGTGAAGCTGCTTTAGAAGCAAACCTACAAGTGAAATCTGAATGCTGATTATGGTTACTATATGAACTTTTTTTTTTTTTTTTTTTTTTTACCACAAATGGTCATTCATGGTACTGACTGTGAACGCTTTCCTGTGCAAAATCTGGAGTGTATGGAGCAGAGAAAGGGGCTCTGTACTCCCTTTCTGATCCAGCACATCTGCTTGAGAGAGTTCAAACACACATCTGTTTATTTATTCTTGACAGACACATCAAGTTTCCAAAATAAATACCTGCTTCACTCATTGCTTTCAAGGGGCCACGGGGCTTCAGAGAGTGCAATGTAGTTGAAATGAGCTGAGGTATTTTGGGATTCTGGGATTGCCCATTTGGGGCTGGGAGGGCTGTGTTCATTTCCTCCAGGCAGCTCCCTGGACAGGAGCCTCATTTCATACACAGGAACAGGGAAGGGCTTTGGATGGAACTGTTTGTTCTCAGTCCCATCAAGCCTGTGGCATGGACTCTCCTCCTCCCAGAGTGCACAGCCCCTTCTACAGCTTGTGCATTAAAATGAAATGCCTGAGCCGCCCCCCCCCCCAACTTTGCCCCCTAAGAAACCAAACTAGATTAAGTGAAAAGAGCAAGAGACTGGGAGGCAGGCATTCTGAGGCTTGGTCCTGGCTCTACCACTAACTCCCTGTATGACTGGAGGCTCACAGATCTCAAGAGACCTATCCTAAACCCTTCATTTTACAGATGAGGGAACTAGGGCCTAGGGATAGTAAGTGACTTGACCATGGTCATAGAGACACTAGGCAGAGGTGAGAAATGAACCCAGGTCTTCTGACCAGAGAACTAATGTGATCATCATTGTCTCTCTGGGCCTGAATTTTTTCCATCTGAGTGACGAAGGTGCCTGGACTATCTTTTGAGCCTAAAATTTCTTGGTTCAATAAATTGGGCTTTTTTATTTTGGGGTGGAAATGAGGAGTTCAAGCCTGTAATATCATTGGTTGGAAAGTCCCAGTGAGGAATCCCTCTCTACCAAAGCATTTTGACAGCTACTTCTTTTATATTTATGTTAACATTTTTTATTTTTAATAACATACTTCTTTTTTATCTTTATTAATTTGATTGTTTACTTTTGGTTTATAAGATTCAGTTACACGATCCTTTGAGTTTCAAATTTTCTCCCCTCTCCTCTTCTTCCCCTCCCCAACGGCAGTGTGCAATCAAGTATAGGATTTGCAAATACTTTTACATTAGACATTAGTCAGGTTATAAAGAAGGATTGTAATGGATGGAATGAACAATGGGAGAGAGGAAACAAAACTAAACAAGAAAAAGAAAAAGAGCAGGTAGTTTGCTTCAATCTGCATTCAAGCTCTGTTCTTTCTAGTGTTTTCTCTGAATGTTTTCTCTCTCTATCATGAGTCTTTTGGAGTTGAGAATTGCTGAGAAGAGCCCAGTCTATCAAAGTTGGTTGTCACACATACATTGTGTCTATGATTATGTACGGATTTCTCCTGGTTCTTCTCTTTTCACTCAGCATCAGTTCATATAAGCCTCTCCAGATAAATATGATATCCATCTGCTCCTCATTTCTTATAGCACAATAGTATTCCATTACATTCATATACCACAACTTATTTAGCCATTCCCCACTTGATGGGCATCCCCTTAAATTCCAGTTTTTTGCCACCACAAAAAGAGCTGCTATAAATATTTTTGTACATCTGGGTCTTCCTCCCACTTCTATGATCTCTTTGGGATACAACCCCAGAGGTGGTATTGCTGAGTCAAAGGGTATGAAATTATTTATAGCCCTTTGGGCATAATTCCAGATTGCTCTCCAGAATGGTTGAATCAGTTCACAACTCCACCAACAATGCATTAGTGTCCCAATTTTTCCATATCCTCTCCAGCATTTGTCATTTTCCTGTTTTGTCATCTTAGCCAATCTGACCAGCGGTATGTGGTACCTCAGAGTTGTTTTGATTTGCAAAAAAAAAAATCACTAATCTCTAGTGATTTAGAGCATTTTTTTCATATGCTTATAGATATCTTTAATTTCTTCCTTTGAAAACTGCCTGTTCATATCCTTTGACCATTTATCAATTGGGTAATGACTTGTATTCTAATAGATTTTGACTCAATTCTCTGTATAGTTTAGAAATGAGGCCTTTATCAGGAACACTGTAAAAATTCTTTCCCAATTTTCTACTTCCCTCTTAATCTTGGTTACATTGGCTTTGTTTATACAGAAATGTTTCAATTTAATGTAATCAAAATGATCTGTTTTATATTTTATAATGCTCTCTAATTCTTCTTTGGTCATAAAGTCTTCCCCCTCTCCATAAATCTGACACTATTCCTTGCTTTCCCAGATTGCTTACAGTATCAGCCTTTATACCTAGATCAAAGTACCCATTTAGACTTGATTTTGGTGTGTGGTATTAGATAATGGTCTATGCCTAATTTTCCCAGTAGTTTTTGTCAAATAGTGAGTTCTTATCCCAAAAAATGGGGTCTTTGGGTTTGTTAAACAATAAATTACTGTAGTCCTTGACTCCTGAGTTTTGTGTACCCAATCTGTTCCATTGATCTACTACTCTATTCCTCAGCCAGTACCAAGTAGTTTTGATGACTGCTGCTTTATAATACAGATTAAAATCTGGTACGGCTAGGCTACCTTCCCTAGCATTTCTTTTCATTAATTCCCTTGATATTCTGGACCTTTTGTTCTTCCAAATGAATTTTGTTACTATTTTTCTAGCTCTATAAAGTAATTTTTTGATAGATTGGTTGGTATGGCACTAAATATGCAATTTAATTTATGTAAAATTATCATTTTTGTTATATTAGCTTGACTCATCCATGAGCAATTGATGTTTTTCCTATTAGTTAGATCTGACTTTATTTGTGTGAAAAGTGTTTTGTAGCTGTGCTCATACAGGTCCTGGGTTTGTTGTTTTGGCAGGTAGATTCCCAAATATTTTATAACATCTACAGTAACTTTAAATGGGATTTCTGTTTCTATCTCTTGCTGTTGGATTTTGTTGGAAATATATAGAAATGCTGAGGATTTATGTGGGTTTATTTTATATCTTGCAACTTGGGCAACTAATTTTTAGTGTATAATTTTCTACAGTTGTTTAGAGTTGAAGTGAGTTGTCCAGAGTAACTGAGGCAGGATATAAGCCCAGGTCCTTCAAATCCAAGGCCAGCTCTTTACATATGACTACTCTGTGTTTCTTCTAATGGCAACAACATGTGGTAGTGGCTGTTCAGTTATTTTTCAAAGGTTTTCTTGGCAAAGATCCTGTAGCTCAGTGGTTCTCAACCTTCCTAATGCCATAACCCTTTAATACGGTTCCTCATGTTGTGGTGACCCCAACTATAAAATTATTTTCATTGCTACTTCATAACTGTCATTTTGCTACTGTTATGAATCGTAATGTAAATATCTGATATGCAGGATGTATTTTTGTTGTTACAAATTAAACATAATCCAGAGGTAGAGAACTGCTGCTCTAGCTTATTTTACAGATGAAGAAACTGAGGTCAGCAGAGTTATTTAACTTGCCCTGGGCTATACAGCTAGGAAGTATCTGAGGCTGGATTTGAACTCAGGAAGACGAATCTTTCTTACTCCAGGACCAGAACTCTATCCAGTCTCCCAAATCACAAGGCTAGCAGTATGTATTCATTTACCTGGGAAAAAATGGTTTATATAAATGCCTCTAAACTCTAGACACTTGGCAGCATTAAGTGTGGATACAATTTTAAAGGTGACTTTGAAAAACCAGAGACATGGGTTGGCTGATGCTCAAGGTGTACTGACTCTTTTGTAGTGATAGGAGAAGAGCAAGTGTGGTGAGGACGTGGCCTGAGGAAGCAAAGGGAGCATGCTATGACTTTGGAGTCTGGAGCCTGGAGCATTTCCAGCCCAGAGCTCTGGCAATGCTCCCTGTCTGCTGACAGCCTGTGGTTACTGCTGTCCCCCTAAGGAGAGTGTCATTATCCTAGGAACAAAGCCAAGCCATCACTCTAGTTGCAGGAAGGGGAGAGCTAGCGGAGTCATTGTTACTGATGAGATAAAAAAGATTATTTGCATAAAATGTGGCAGCCAATCCTGAGAGTCCCCAAGAATCTGGGAGCTAATGGTAAATTCTTTCTTAGAATCCTGAATCAGAAAAATTACCTTTGCTAATCTTCTAGTCCAACCTACCTTCTTGCTCAGAACTGATCCAAACCTCCCACAGACTTCCTAATGATTAGAAAGGGAATGAGCTGTCTTGGGGAGTAGTAGATTCCCTTATTGGATGTTCCCTGAGCAAAGGCCAAAGGGACGCTTGTCAGGTGTGTTGTAGAAGAAATTTTTGTTACAAAAATATTTTGTTACAAATAATTAAAAATTTTAATTAAAAAATTTTGTTACAAAAATAATTTTGGGGTCTCCACTGACTGGCATTCTGAGATCCAGGACAGTCCTCATGATTATAGAGCTCAGAGACTGGAACAAAGTAAGTATTTAACTAATGCTATGTCTTTGCCACGTTTTTCTTTCTGCTGTCTCTCTCACTGGGATCTGGCCCTGAACTCACTGAAGAGGAAATTTCTCTGAGTCTTTAAAGAAGCAAACTATCATCGGGCATATCGAAGAAAGGTCTCTTGCATACTTGAATGGAAAGTGGTCACCTCAAAATGTCTGCAAGAAAGTCTTTTCCCTGGTGTCAATCCCAATCCACAGTTCTCCTTCAAAGCAGGAACCCCAAAGCTCTCACCTAGTTCTACCCCTCCTTCAGGCATATAGATTGAGTCATTCTCCTCTTCACCAAATAGGAGACATATGCAAAACGTTCTAGGTTTGAAAGCCTGCTTACATATCTGTCTGTCCATTCACAAGTTATAGCGCTGTAAGGGCTTACAAATCATTTATTCCAATGGTCCTCAAAGGTAATGTCATGGCATACTGGGATGCTTCTGGTTTCCTTCACTTATTGTGTTACCAGATTGTTGCAATTCATTTATATCTGTGAACAACCCAACTGTCCTTTGTTCAGGCCACTATTCTGCTTGACAATAAATAATAGTATGAAGAGCTTCCTTAAAGATCTCTGGAGAAAGACAATGCCTTCTCTTTCCTTGGTTATTCCTTCCAAGGTCCTCACTACTGAGAGGCAACCAGAAGGGCACTGGATTTGGAGGGGCAGGGGAAGTATTGTATTGACATCACAGCCCTTCCAATTACTACCTCTGTAAATGCTTAACCAATGCTCTTTATTTATTAATTATTGACTTATTTGTTTACTTTTAGTTTACAAGATTCAGTTCCAGAATCACTTGAGTTTCAGATTTTCTCCCCTTCCTTTCCCCCTCCCCCACAGTGGCATACAATTATGTATAGGATCTGTAAACTCTTTCACACTGTACAATAAATATTTTGGTTGTATAGAAGCGTTGTAACCAATGGAAAAAAAGAAACAAAACCAAACAGAAAAGAATGATAGCATGTATTGCTTCAGTCTCCGTTTAAACTCTGGTCTTTCTAGATCTTTGTCTGAATGTAGACATCTCCTTTGATCCTGAGACTCGTAGAGTTGTCTTTTAACTGTGAGTTGCTGAGAAGAGTCCATTAACCAATGCTCTTTAAAACAAACAAACAAACAAAAAAAAACCCCAAATGTTCCCGAGTTCAAATCTGGCCGCAGACGCTTAAAAGCTGTGTGACCCTGGACAAGTCATTTAACCCTGCTTGCCTCAGTTTCCTCATCTGTAAAATGAGCTGGAGAAGGAAAATCTCAAATGGAGCCATGAGGAGTCAGACATGATGATCAGACAGCTAAACAACAACAAAAATGAAAAAAGTTAAACAAGAAGACCTCTTTTGAGCCAGTTTTAATCTCCCCTGTAGCAAGGTAGGCTCACTTCCCCTATGAGAGAATGTTTATAAACTCTCAGCCTGGTAACTGGCACTTGATAATGACTTCCCTGCCCCTTTTCCCTCTCTATTGTTTAATCATGATTGAGTGAGCTTCTGTGGAGCTGCCTTTGTGGAGTCTTTGTCTCAGCAGGTTCACAGCATCATTGGATCCTAGATAGAGGACTATGACAAAGCATCTTGGTGTAGTGGATGGAGCACGAGACTTGGAAAGATCTGGGTTCAAATCCTACCTCTGCCAACAATTATTTATGAAGCAGCTGCTGTAGGTTAGACACTGTGTCAGGTGCCGAGGTTGCAGGTACAAGGACTGATACAACATCTACTCTCAATGAGCTTGACTTTCAATAATTACTAATTTTGTGAACTTGGGCAGATCCCTTAAACTTTTAGGCTTCAGTTCCCTCCTAAGTAAAATGAAGGGATTGGGCTCAATGGTTAATAAAGCACCTTCCAGCTACAAATCTATGATCCCAGAGCTGGAAGAGACTTCAGAGGCCATCTTGCCCAATCTTCTCATTTTATGGATGGGGAAACTGAGACCCAGAGAAGTAGAGTGACTTCCCCAAGGTCGCACAGATCACAGTATCATAGGTAGGATTTGAATCTAGGTCTTCTAGCACCAGAGTTAGATTGAGAGCAAGTGGAGGCAGTTAAGTCCACAAATGGCCAAGTGGTAGGTCACTTTGTTTTCTCTGTGGTACTCGGTGCATTTAAAGGGAAGTAAATGACTCCTAGGGCAGCTAGGTGGTTCTGTGGATTGAGCACTGGACTTGGAATTAGGAAGGCCCATCCCCACAAATTCAAATCTGGCCTTAGACACTAGCTGTGTGACCCACTTAACCGTGTTTGCCTCAGTTTCTTCACCTGTAAAATGAACTGGAGGAGGAAATGACAAGTCACTCCAGTATCTTAGCCAAGAAAAACCCAAATGTGGGTCACAAGGAGTTACCGTATTTCATATTTCACTGCATAATCCTAGTCACCACATAATCACCACACCCTGTTTGTTTCAGTTCGACAATTGATTTATAACCTTTCATTGTGTAATAATCACATGGTCTAATTCTGTTTGTCAAGCTGCTTAAAAGGTAAACAGAGAAGCAATGTATTCACCAGTTGCATACAGACACACATTCTTGTGCATTTCGAGCTGAGAGCCTAGAATTCTCAGCACACCCGCATTGTCAGTTTTTAATTTTAATGTATATTCATGAGTATTCCCTGCATCCTAATCTTGCACCAAAGACATTTTAGTAATAAGTGATTTTTAAGTAATACAAGCGCAATTTTAAAAATTTCACGTAATGGTTCCACCCTACTTTTTTTTTTTTTTTACAAAACATTGGCATAAATCTGCAATGATTATGCAGTGAAATTTGGTAGCTGCAACTGAAAAGTGATTTAATAACAAAACAAAATGTTTCCTACAATGCTGGTCTAATTAGGTTGAGCAGGAGGGGGTGGGACTGGAGAGAGAGAAGGAAACAGAGCACATTTTAAAATGACATTTCAGAAACCACCTCAAGCAGTAACAAGCTTCTGACATGACCTTGTCCTTTAGAGGCTTTTGGGAAGGCTGGCAGGGTTGCCTAGGACACAATCCCTTTGGTCTCTGGACTTTAGATTCTTTATAGTTGTCTGGGAGGGAGGTTAGATTTGTCTTTTTAATCAGAAAACAAAACTTGTATTAAAAAAGAGAGAATCTCTCTGGCCTGGTACTTCACAAGATGGATGTGTAAATCCTGAGGGTGTAGATTGAATGAGGCAAATGGAGAGAAGAATAATAGGTGGTGGGAAGTAGGTGGGACCAAAGTAAAGAAGCATACGGGAGGGGAGATGGGAAGTGAGACTGTTTCTTTGGCTTGCTGGAGAGAAATATGGGAGCATTAACAAACTCAGCTCCATTCAGCAAACATTAACTATTTGATTCTCCGTGGCCTAGAGATGCCAGATTGTTTTGGATCCAACTGTCATGAATTCTTGGAAAGAAACAAACTTGACAGTGGAAAAGGAGGTATAAATTGGGATTAAGTGTTGGTCTTCCCAGAAAGCTCTTGATAATTCGTGGGATTTTGATATAGGGCAGAGGAATAAATGATCCCTTGGAAAATGTCACACTCTCATTCAGTGAGAAGGGACTAGCGCCAGGAATCTTGCTTGTTGGTCCCCATGCTACCATCTACTACTACATCTTCTACTCAACTGTCAAACTGATATTATTATTATTTTTTAGTCTTTTTGGAGGGGGGAAGGCAGGGCAATTGCAGTTAAGTGACTTGCCCAAGTCGCACAGCTAGTAAGTGTTAAGTGTCTAAGGCTGGACTTGAAGTCAGGTCCTCCTGACTCCAGGGCCGGGGCTGTATTCACTGCACCACCTACCTGCCCCCAAGCTGATATTTTTAAAGCTTACTTCTTATACCGTCACCCTGACCCCACACACTGCTCCTCCCCACACCCTACTCAATAAATCTCAGCGGTTTCCTTACACTTCTAGGCTCAAATACAACACCCTCTGTTTCAAGCTCAGAGCCTTTCATAATGTGTTCTCTCTTACCCCCATTTGTTTCTCAATCCGGTGACAGTGTGGTCTCTCAGCTCTTTCTTCCACAAGTTGCCCTCTCCAGACTTCAGACATCTTCCCTGGCTTTTTCCCATGCCCAGGGTGCTCTCTCTCCTCATTTCCTCCTCCTGGCTGCTCTGGCTTCCTTCAAGCCCCGGCCAAAGGCCCACTTTCTATGAGAAGTGTTTCTGGATCCCCCTTAATGCTAGCACTTTCCCTTTGTCAATCACTTCCAACTTATCCTGCATATATCTTGTATGTGTACGTGCACATGCACAGACACATATATGGTTTGTCTATAGTTGTTTGCTTTTTCCTTCCTCAATTAGACTCTGATCTTCTTGAGGACATCGACTGTCTTTTGCTTTTCTTTGTATCCCCAATGCTTAGCAAAATGCCTGACACGTATGCACTTAGGTGTTTTAGACTAATTGATGATGAAGATGGTGATGATTTTTTCTCCTTTATTTCCATACTGCAGACATATTCCCAGACTAGCTAGCATTTATATAGCACCGAAAAGTTTGCAAAATGCTTTATCTGTCTTATTTCATTTTATCTTTATAACAACCTCGGTGTGTGTGTGTGTGTGTGTGTGTGTGTGTGTGTGTGTGTGTGT
>CM053599.1:136856483-136896512 GCA_028646575.1 Pseudocheirus occidentalis | reverse complement strand
AGAGAGAGAGAGAGAGAGAGAGAGAGAGAGAGAGAGAGGCCAATTTCTTAGCCGATATCCAACTTAATAGGAGCTACCTACAACAGGGGCTCCATTCATAGAAACTGGGCCCAAAGAATTACGGAAGCAGCTTGTTCCAGGACCAGAGGGTTATAGATCCTGGTATCTGGAGGTTTCAGCATTGCTTGAGGTTGTGACATTGGTCTCATGTAAGGCCCGGATAATTATCAGACAAGACAGGAATAGGGAGTTTGAAGGCAGCACGGTACTAAGGAAAAATCATTGGACCTGAAGTCAGAAAGGGCCAGGGTTTAAGTCCTGGTTTCTAATATTTGCCAGTTGTGTGATCTCTGGCAAGTCATTTAATTTCTCTGACGCTCTTTTCTCATTTGTAAAATGGGTATAATATTTTCATAACCTACCTCAGAGGGTAGCTTTGCAAACCATAAAGTATTATAAAAACGTGAATTATTATTTGCCCCTGATCACCATCTAGTTTGCACGTATGGCTAAGGTAATAAACTGAGATTAAAGGTATAAACTGTAGATGGGGAGATATGATGAAAGTTTCCCGATTCCATTTTAGAGAGCAGAGATTACTTCTCCAAAGGTACTAAGTTATTCCTTTGAAAGCATTTTGAAGATACAGCAAGTGACCACATGCAACACAATTCAGACAAAGGATAAGAAATAAAAAATTTTTTCATAATGGTTGATGAATTTTTCAGATTTTTATTGAAACCAAGTAAGTTTAAAATGGAGATTGACTTATTTTGAAGTTTGATTTGCAATGGGGGAACCAACTGAGAATCTTGATCTAAGTATTATGGTGTTAGGAATTGGAAAAGACCTTAGGTATCAGCCAGTCCAACTGCCCTATTTTACAGATGAAGAAACTAAGACCCTAGAAGATTCATTCATAGGATCGAAAATTTAGAGCTAGAAGGGCCCTTAGAGTCCAACCCTTTCATTTTATAAAGGAGAGAACTGAGATAGGCAGAGGTTAAGTAACTAACCCAGGGTCACACTGCTACTAAGTGTCTGAGGGAAGAATCAAGCTCCGATTGTCCGGCTCTATTTACTATGCCAGCTAGCTGAATAGTGACATCTGGAGGAAATGACTTGCCCTATTTTGGATCCTTACTTAGTGCAATTAATCTGTGATTCTAACTGGAAGCAGGGGATTAATAGAATGACTGAGGGCAGCTAGGAGGTGTAGAGAATAAATTGAACACCGGGCCTGCAGTTAGGCAGATTTGAGTTAGAATCCTGACTTAGACACTAGCTGTGTGACCCTGGACAAGTCACTTACCCCTGTCCATCTCAGATTCTTCAACTATAAAATGGTGGCGTTTTGTGAGGGTTGTTGTGAGGATCAGATGAAACAATATTTGTGAAATGCCTTGCATACTGTCTGGCACGTGATGGTTCCTTAATAAATGCTTATTTCATTCCTTCTGTCTGGAACTCAGGGGGAGAGGTGACTTGCCCTATTTTGGAGCCTTGTGTGGCTATTTTTCTTGCTGGTTCTGGAAGCAGTGAGATGGATGAGATGACCTTTCAAAGTCTCTGCCCAGTGAGCATTCCAGATGACTCACATTTTTTCTCCTTTATTCCCAGACTGCAGAGCTCTTCATGGAGCTGGTGTTCAAGCTGAGGGGCTTGTCTGCTGATGCTCTGATGGATCTCTGGCAAAGATCATCGTTTAAGTGCAGAGACAATTGGTAAGAAGCTGTTTCCCAGAGGGGAGGATCTAGGGAAAGACCAGGATGGCTTTGCCTGGGCTTTGAGATTCTTCTGGATGATTTGGGAACTGCCCCATCCTCATGGGTGACTTGGATGCCACAGGATTAGATAATAACATCCTGCCATCTGTCTTTTGGCTTGTCTCCTCTGAGTGACACTGACCTGAGACTCACTCTTCAGACTTTGGTGTGTGTCTTGGGAAGTCTGCCAGGACGGCAAACCAGGCAGGGCAACCCTGAGTTTCCCACGGATCCCATCACTGTCCTGCTGCAGAATAGAGAACTGGAGGGCCAAGCTACATAAAGGATGGTATTGTTCCCTCCCACAGAAGAGGACCCTCTTGCTCAGAGGTGTAATTAGCATTCAAATACATCTTGGGTACCATTCCTGGGGAAAGGGTTCAGGAAGGGGGGAGGATGATAATAGGCTTAGAGCACATTTCTAACATGTGTTGGAGTCACTCTGCTAGCATCAGAACCTGCTATACACAGGAACTCTTTGGTCATCCAATAGAACCCATGGGTGGAAAGAGAGCATAAACACTAGAAGAAAACTAAGAGGGAATAAGTGAACTGGGTGGCCCCACCCAACTTGCCTTCCAAGCTGACTTGCTAAGAGACACACCTGCCCACTGGGCTAAGGCCAACACAGAAGGAAGGCTCAGGACTTGTTCCTTCTTTCTCTTGGTCCTTCTCCCTTCTTAGAGGTATTTGGATGATACCAGTTCCAATCACAGCAGCCTTTTGGGGATACTGTTGGGTGCCATGGTGAATCATGATGTAGTCCTGGTTCTTTTTGGTTGGTGGCCTCTTTTGGGATATTCATTTTTCTCTACTGCTCTGCTTTTATGTAATCGGAGAGATTTTCAAGGCAGATGACCTCTTCAAAAAGCTTGCCATCTCTTCCCACAGTTCTTATTTCAGAGACCTTATAGTGCTTTGAATGACAAAGGTCTTTGTAAGACTGTACAAACAGGATGCAGTTTGCTGTTTGTTGTTACTATCCCAAGTCCCATAGTCAGCAGGCTCTTCATCTGGTTGCTGACAATGGAGCATTTCTGTTCTTCTCTTGCTTTCTTGGAAGAATGGCCCTTGATTGACACTTGCCAGTGCTAATGAGTCTAAGAGGCTCACCCTCAGGTCCTGCTGCCCTTTGTGTTTGGAGAAAGGGGATTTCTGAGAGATTCACCTCCCCCCCCAAGCTGTGACCTCAAGATCCTAGATGTTCGCATTCACTTTCCACTATCCAAAGCTCCCTTTCCACAAGGGTTATGTTTCTGGGGTTTTTTTCTAACTCTCCAAGTCTGGTCATAGTTTCTTGAAGTAGATATGGTTTGGTGGAAAGAACACTAGGCTTGGTATCAGAAGATGTGGGTGGGTTCAAACCCCAGTTTTGCCACTTATAAGTTATGTGAACTTGAATGAAGCATTTTACTGCTATGAGCCTGTTTCCTCATCTGAGAAATCGGAATAATAATGCCTGCCTTGCTATTCTCAAAGGATTATTTTGAGTATCAAATAAGTTCAAGTATCTGAAAGTATTTTGAAAATTGATAGGCTGCATGAGTATAATACAGAGTAGGTCTTGAAGTCAAGAGGACCTGAGTTTAACACTTGCCTCTAACAAATACTAGCTTTGTGGCTATGGACAGGTCACTGGACTTTTCAATGTCTCAGGCAGCTAGCTCTTTGGTTTTAAGTATAGATGAGTTGTATTGGTAAAGGAAGCTCCCACACTGTGAATCTTCCTTATACCAATAAAGTTACAGATCATAAGATCGTAGAATGAAAGATGGAATGTGCTCCCATTTTATAGATGGGAAAACAGAGCACACAGAGTTTAAGTGCCTTGCCTATGGTTACACAGCTAATAAATGTCTGAGAGGATTGGAACGCAGGTCTTTGTGACTTTGTGGCTGCTTCTCTATCCACTTGTTATTCAGTAATTTTACAGTCCTATCTGACTCTTTGTGATCCCATTTTGGTTTGTTTGGGTTTTTTTTTTTTGGCAAAGTAGTTTGTCATTTCTTTCTCTAGCTCATTTTACAGATGAGGAAACTGAGGCTGACAGGGTTAAATGACCTGCCCAGGGTCACACAGCTAGTAAGTGTCTGAGGTCAGATTTGAACTCAGGAAGATCAGCTCAAGCCCAGGGTTTTATCCACTATACCACTCTATCCACTATTCCATGTTAGACTCAAACAACTCAAAAGAGTAGAAATGTCATGGGGTCTCATAGTTCCCCAAAGGGAGAGGCTCACAAAATTAGGTGTTTAGTTATAAACAATTTACTCATAGTTTACTTAATGTGTAAACAGATTTTTCCTCATTCCTTGTTTCCTTCTCACCAGCATCAGTTTGAGTAGAAAAACACAGCCAAAGGTTAAATATATTTCCTGACGTCATGTTGATTCTTGGGGAGGTATCATGATGGGGGGATGGCTTATGTTGATGTGACCATTGACTGACCCATGGCTGTTTCAGGCAACCCTTGGTGGATGCTCTACCCTCTTGTGGAACAGAGGCTTGTGTTGC
Organism: Pseudocheirus occidentalis; assembly: GCA_028646575.1. Taxonomy (NCBI): domain Eukaryota; kingdom Metazoa; phylum Chordata; class Mammalia; order Diprotodontia; family Pseudocheiridae; genus Pseudocheirus; species Pseudocheirus occidentalis. The sequence goes on along the minus strand of CM053599.1, from coordinate 136,892,232 downwards.
CCTCATGAAGGAGCTCATCATATCTGGGGATGTGGAAAATGATGAGGCCGAGTCATTCCTCTGGTCCTTGGCATTTGTCCCTCAGCCCACAGCTGGCATGGTTCATTTACTGCTGGTAAGTAAGCTTCCATCCTCTTCGTCTAGATATGACCCTGGTGCTCTATGGCTTATTCAAGAAGGCACATAGTGGTCTTGCCAATGAGTGCGACAACCTACACAAGACAGACTAGAGAAATCCCTGTGATGCTGGACTGAAAGCCAGACCTTCTGAGCTCATCTGGCTAGTATATCCACTCTATTTTTTTTAAGTATAAGCAACAGGATCATAGGATCATAGATCTAGAACTATAAAAGGACCTTGATGAGGAGACTAAGGCCAAGAAAAGTTTAATGACTTATATTGGGTTATATGACTAATAGATATCTAAAGGAGAATTGGAACATAGGTTTTCCTAATTCTAAGTCCACCACTCCATCCACTCTACTATCCTGCTTCTCTACCAACCCTCTCATATTATAGATGAGTAAAGCAGGTCCAGAGAAATTATATTGTCAAATGTCACACAAGAAATAAATAGCAGAGCTTGGATTTGAACCCAGGTCCTCCAGACCAGAGTGAAATCTTTAAATGCCCTCTGGGAAAGTGACTCAACATCCGGCTTCTACCCAGCTCTGACAGCTATGCATTTATATTTGGGAGTCAGTGATGATTCTGAATTATCCAGGTCTACATCTGGAATGAGAAAAGATAATACCTACATTAATTTGGACCTTATTGAATGATTCCTAATATATGAGTTTCAGCAAGCATTTGATAGGACTGTGGAAGATCTGACATTATCTTGGTTAAATGTGGCATCTTGAAGGATGAGCACATGGAAGTGGGACTGGTCTCAAGATTGTCTCTCTGATCTGGGTGTGGAAAAAAGGCTGTCTTTGTCATTTGCACGAGAGCCTTTAGTAACTCTGGAATTAGAAGTAGAGAGCATTCCTGACAGTACAGAATGCTAGTCATGTGTGTGTGGCAATATCTTAACACTGGACAAAAGGTTCCCATAAATGATAGTTTTTATGTCCATTTTTCCTCCCTGTTTTTGATTTAATTGTACACTTCTAGCCTTTCCCTCTTCCCATCCTTCCAACAACCCTCTTCTGCCTTTCTTTCCATCTCCACCCCCAAAGCATCAATCTGTGTTGCTCTCCAAATGTCTCCTTCTCAAGTTTGCATGGCTGGCCAAGAGTCTCAGTGGAGGTCAGGACCTTGGATAGAACATTAGAGAGGTGTTGAGTTCTAATTGAAGCCTGGGGACAAGGAGCTCCAATTTAGGTTTTTCTGTCTCCCCTATGTCATCAGGATGTGTCCAGGCGGTCAAGAAGCACAGCCAAGATAAATTACTCCAGAGAACTGCCTCTAATTCTGTCTCTGTTCCCATAGCATGGTTTGAACTCTAGCTCTTGAGCTTGGACTCTTTAGCTGCTATTTTAAACTAGGAAAGTGGGGAGCAAGGGGATAGGGAGAAAAGATATCTAAAATTGTAGGCAGCAGGGAATGTTTTCTGAGATGATAGAATGTAAGATCATTGAAACTAATGCCTCTTTAATTTTTATCTTTCCATCTTTAGTCCTATAACAGTATCTGAAGCATAGAAGAGCTTAATAAAAGCCCATTGATTAGTTTATAGCCTCTCTTTACCTTTCTAGTTTGTTATAGAGAAATCACTTTGTAAGTCTTAAAAAGGCCATGTAACAGTAAATTAAGAATTCAATTTAATTCACCAAGTATCTGCTAAGCTCTACCTATGTATCAAGTACTATACTAAGTCCTGAGCATACAAATACAAAAATGAAAAATTGCTGCCCTCGAGAAGCTTACATTCTTAAAGACCCAGGATTCAAATGAAGGCATTTATCTAAAGTTGATCTCTAGTACATTATACTGGGTAAAGAAAGGGCCTATAAAATAATATAGGTTTTCCAGTGGGAGCTTAGGAAGGGAAATTCCTTTATCGTAAAGGAATATCCATTAAGAGAAAAGAAAATAAATGTAAAATTATTATAATTGCAATATAAAAAATAAAATTGAAGGGGGCCATTATTAAATATGGAGCTTTCTTGTGGGATTAGCTTTTCAAATGCAGTTTTGTTCAAGTAATTGAGATAAATCAGATGAAAGCTAGTTAGATGAATTGGAAAGGAAGTTTGCACATTTTGTCACTTTGGGGCTGAGACTGCTTATCTGAATCAGGATGAGAATCCAGAAGATTTGACATCTGGTATGAGAGGTGAATAAGTGGCCATTCTGTATCAAATCAGAAAATAGAAATACATGTGTGTGTGTGTGTGTGTGTGTGTTTGTGTGTGTGTGTAAAACTAAAATCACCCTGAGATTGGATGATGACTGTAATGATGAAAGGACAGAATGAATCCCTTGGCATTTCCTATTTTGTTTTGCTTTGTTTTGTTTTGTTTTTAAGTCTGTGCATGAAGGGAATTGTGTTACAGAATTCCTGGGGTCCCAGGCTAAAAAAAAATAGAGTACTGCTGATCCCCCAGCTCACAGCACCAATTTCTCCATGTATTTGCACATAATTCCCAGTTTAATCATTTCATATCAGGATGTGTAGAATTTCCTTCTCCCTTTTAGTCATAGGATCACAGATTTAGAGGTAGAGTCCAACAACTTCATTTTACAGATGAGGAAATTGAGACCCAAAGAGATTATATCCCAGAGTCAAACAGGTAAATAAGTATCTGCAGCACGATTCTAACCCAGGTATTTATGACTCCAAGTTCAACAATATAATCACTAAATTACACTGCCAGTGGTCTATGAGGCACTCCCAAAGTTAATGGGAAGAAGAACATGCTGTGCTTCCCTATAATGGGAGATTTTCAGTATTGTTTCTGAAAATCTGCATGGAATGTCAGTGCAACATGAAAACCGGAAAAGCCCTGATGATATTAAGAGGGAAGTAGTGCCCAAAATTGGGGTAGCTAGGTAGCTCAGTGGATAGAGCATTGGACTTGGAGTCAGCGAGACTCTTCTTCCTGAGTTCAAATCTAGACACGTGCTAGCTGTGTGACCCTGGACAAGTTGCTTAATCCTGTTTACCTCAGTTTCCTCATCTGTAAAAAAAATAACCTGGAGAAGGAAATGATAAACTATTCCAGTATCTGCCAAGAAAACCCCAAGTGGGGTCATGAAGAATCAGACATGATTGTAAATGATTGACCAACAATAAAAGTGCCCAGAATCAGGGAAAAGGTGAGAGTCCCAGATCACATTGGGGATATCTTGTTCAGTTTTGGGTGCCACGTTTTAGGAAGGACACACCCACACTGGAAGAAGTCCAGAGGAAGACAATTAACCACAATGATGGGGGTGATGGGAAAGAGGTGGGAGATACGGTAACAATACTGCAAGAAGATTTGGTGAAGGAATTGGCATTGCTTAGTCTGGAGAAGAAAGGACTTCAAAAGGATATAACAGCTAGCATTTATACAATACCTTAAGGTACAACTACTATCCCACTTTATTCTCTTAATAGTTAGGTGCTATTATTATCCCCATTTTACAGTCAAGTAAATAGAGGCAAAAAGGGTTAAGTGACTTGTCCAGGGTCATACAGCAAGTAAGTAACTGAGGCTGGATTTGAACCCCAGTCTTCCTGCCTCCAGGTCCAGTGCTCTGTTCACTGAACCAGCTAGCTGATTTTTAAATATAGCACTCTGAGGTTTGCAATTCACTTTACATATATTCTTTCAATTAGTCTTCAAAATTACCCTGTCTCTTACAGGTATGATTATTCCCACTTTTAGCTAATAAAACTTCTTCTGGAACAGGTTAAGTTTTTTGCCTATGGTCAAATAGCTAGTGTAAATCTGAACCCAGGCTTCCCTGAACCAGGACTCTATCCACTCCACTATACAGCCAAGAAATATATCATGCAAAGTAGATTATGATAAGTATAGGAACCACCACCTTAGTTTAGGCCTTCATCACCCCGACCTGGATTGTAGACTCCTAGCCTCTAGGCTCTTCCCTGTCCAATCTGATTTCTAAACAAGTGCCAAATTGATATTCCCAAAGCACAGTTCTGACCGCGTTGCTCAAGAAGCTTCAATGGCTCCCTCTTACTTCTAAGGTGATGTATCAACTCCTCTGGCTTTAAAACACTTAACAATCTTGTCTCCAGCAGCCTTTTCCTGGTTTATTGTGTAGTATCCTCTGTCACATACTCTATGTTCCAGTCTAAAGACTTGCTTACTGTTCCCAGTATATGGATGTTGCATCCTCTGACTCTATACTTTTGCATAGTAAGCGTGGAATGCCCTTCTTTGCTCCATTTTGCCCCTAAGAATTCCTTGTTTCCTTTCAAGCTCAACTCAACCACCTCCTCCTATAGGATGCCTATCCTGATTGCTTCCTCTCTCCCACTCCCAGTTGCTGGTGCCCTAGCCCTGGAAATTACTTCATGTAGATTTTAAAACTCATTTTCTATTTTTGTGTTGTTTTCCCTAATAGAATGTAAGGTCCTTGAGTGCAGAGAATATTATTTTTTTCACTTTTATTCCTAATATCATGCCTGGGACACAGTTGGTGTTTAAGAAATGGATAAATTAATGACAGAAGTACTATTACTACTAATAAAATAGATAACATTCATATAGGATTTTAAGGTTTGCAAAGTGAAAAAAAATTTTTAAATCTTTGCAAAGTGCTTTTTTACATATATACATTATAGGCATTTAAATGTCAAAATATATAATAAAATGCTATCATACAAAATATATCACAATATATTAAAAGATATATGAAATATAATCTATCAAATATTTTACATATATAAACACTATGTATAATTTAATATACTTTCACATATAAAATCTATATATACCATATATGCTAATTATATACATACATATAGAGAATCTCTATCTTGCAATGCAAAGATGCTCCCCCTCAGGGCAACGTTTCTTCTCTTAAATAATAGCCCCATCAAGTGGAACAGATACAGGGTGCAGTCCATTCCCCTGACTATTTCTCACTTGAACCCTTGGGAGGCCTGCCTGATTCTGGTCTGAAATCTGTGTCTTTGTTTATGAGGAGCAGGGCTCTGATGCTGGAGTCTGTTTCTGTTTCCAGCCTTTGCTGCAGACCCCAGCAGTGAGTTCAAGTGCTTTCCTCAGCATCTCCGCCCTGGTGCACAGCCTTTGCATGGCAGGTGGGGCCTGTGAGCGCCTCCCAGGAGTGAGCTCATTAATGAAGATCCTTAAAGAAGCCTTAGGAGAGAACTGTAGTTCTCAAGGGTCCAAGGACAGTGGCCAGGTAAGGTGATCGGGAACCTGGAGGGACTGACGCGAACATATGATGAGAAAGATTAACGTAACACTGTCTGGGGGAGAAGAAAAGAGGGTAATGGCCGTAGCGGTGGCTGAACTGTCACAAGCTATTCTAAGGAGTTGTAACAATTCAGTATTGGGAATGCTTCTTAGCCTGTAGCTTGTGCTGGGGCTGTGCTAGCCTTCTCCTTGGACTGAACACAGTGTGGGTGAGGATACCATCTGCCCCACAGCAGTTCAATCCTTGTCCTCTGAAGGGCTCAGTCCTTCAAAATTCTCTCTTTCCTTGGGCAGAAGTGGTTTGAAAGGCCTCTTCTTAGCCTGTCATTTATCCCTTTGGTACCCCTCTCCATGAGTGAAACAGCATCTGGAGAACATACTCCTCCTCAGAGAAACTAGGGTTCCTTTTTTTGGCTGAAGAATGGTCCCCAGGGGACTCACCTCCACCTGCTGTTCATCCCCTGGATACTTGGGTGCTTCAGAACCCTTATACTGCATCTGTCTGGAGGAAAAGCATCTCTTTAGCAGATCCCATCCCTGCCTCCTCCTTATCCTGGGACCAGCTTGCCAGGGTCTGACATCTTCTTCCCCTGCCCTTCCCTGGCTGGAAGTTTGCTTTGGGAAGGAAGTACTCCCACCCTGGGGAAACGCCTCAGTGACTCCATCTTAGTTATGGTTCCCTGGGACAGGCAGGGGCTGATCCATGCCCCTAACTTTTAGTCTTGCTCCCAACACACTTGTCCATTTTGTTTCAGCTCCAGCTTATGTTGAAGGCCATTGGCAATGCGGGCTTGGCGGCCGCAACTCTTGCTCCCATCCTGAGTTCCTGTGCAGCCATGAAAAGCAATGCCCCTGAAATTCGACTTGCTGCAATCCAGGCCTTTCGGAGGATCCCTTGCTCTGTGAACGTGAGCTTCTCATATGGTTGCTGTGGTCTGTTGGCACCTGTGTTGTAGTGGGGGGAAAGCAGTTCTTATTGACCTGGAAGCCCTGGGTTTGAGTCTGATGTTTGGCTCTGTCTTGACTCCTAGCTCTTTGATCTTGGGCCTTAAAATATGTTTGCTGAATTGAATTGGATTTATAAATTGCCTAGTGCTCCACACATATGAATATATTCATATCATTACCGTTAATCTAAATTGTGTCGGTTACTTGTCAGCGCTCTGGGCTTGCCCAACTGTACCAAGCCACGGAAGAAGATGCTGAGATACGCATAACTGCCTACTACTTTTTTATGAAATGCCCCCATGAGGAAGCATTTGCCTTAGTGCGTGAAACTCAGGCAGCAGAGAAGTCTACCCAAGGTCAGTGGCAGTAACCAGCTCCATTTCACAGGGCTTGGGGGAAGAGCCAGCCAGTTCTAGACTGGGAAAACAGTACTTCTAGAATGCATAATGGCAGTTACTGGAATCTGGTTGGCCAGGTCTACAAAGACCATAGAGTAGACTGTGCTTGATGAATGGAAATGGATCACATTGGGACTGATATAAAGCAAGATAATGTTAAAGTAATAATAATTGTAAGTAAAAATCATAATAAAAAGCAATAGACTTTCAGGTGAAGAGAACCCGAAAGAGCATATAGTCTATAGGTTAACTCCCATTTTTATGGATGAGGAAATTAAAGTTGGACATGTTGGAACTTGTCCTTGGTCACAAACATATGACTAGAACACTGGTATCCTGACTTCCTGTCTATACTTGTAATAGCACTTTATAGTTTTGGTTTTTTCCCAAATGATAATAATCAGCATAATCTCTCTGGGCCTTGGTTCTTCATCTCCCTCATCTAGAGGATTAGACTAGATAATTTTAGAGGTCCCTTCCAATTCTAACTCTTTTATACTAAATTATCTCGTTTGAATCTCACAATAGCCGGAAATAGAGACACTCAGATTCCCACTTCACCCCAAAACTAAGAGAATCCTCCAACAAAATGTTTTGGAGACCATGAGTCTCTTTACCCTAAGGCTGGACTGACACAAAGCAGTATTAAGATCCTAATTATGAAGTAAATTTCCAGGTTTAATAGAGGCCCTTTGGCTTCCATTTTCCCAGGTGAGGGCACAGGCTTTGGAAACATGTCACTGGGGAAGCACTGGTATGTTGGGATATATAGTCCTTTTTTCTTTTCTAGAGTGGGGGTACTGAATTGTTTGGTATCTCTCATTACAATCATAGAATTTCAGAGTTGGAAAGAATTTCAGAGGCCATTTAGTTCAGCCTATTCCTGAATAAGAATTTCTCCAGTGTTTCCAATTAATTTGAAACCAATATCCCACCAATCCATCATGAAGCCCTTGTTTTGATGACAGCTAGTGAGAGGGAACCCACTATTTCTCAAGGCAGGTCATTTCACCATTTGACAATTCCAATTATTAAAATGTTTTTCCTTACATGGAGCCTAACTTTGTTTCTTTTCAAGTTCTAACTATTAGTTCTGGTTCTGCCAAAGTCCTTGTTGCACATGAGAGTTCTTCTAAAACTAGAAATAGCTTTCCTTTCCACTTTGAGGCTTTTCTTCTTCATACAAAACATCCCATGTTCTTCCACCTAATCAATATATGGTACAATCTCAAGGATACTGGCAATCTGACTTTGCCATCCTCTGGATTATCTTCAGTTTCTCAATGTTCTTCCCAAAATATGGTGCCCAGACTTAACTTTGTTAAGTATGTTGCTTTCTTCTTTACTGATTATCCCGTTTCTCATCCTTCCTCTTCCTGGCTCCAGTGGGAACCTTTGTCTGGAGCCATCTCTCTCAGCTGCTGGAGACTGATGATCCCCTCAAACGTTCCCTTCGGGACTCCCTCCCTGATGACATCATCAGCCAGGAATTCGAAGTTGAGACCTGGAAACATTCGTCCTATTCAGATATCACTTTTGGCTCAGGTATGATCAAACCCAATCAGATTGCTTTTTTATTTTCCTTATTAACAATTCTCAGAAGAGTTTTGATGGAAGCCTGCCATTTTGGATCCTCACAACCTGGCCCCAGCCTCCTCTTCCTAAGCTTTATATTATGTCACTCTCTTATTGACAGTACACCTCAGCCTAAAAGAACTATTATTCACCATCTCCTGAATATGTTCCACTCTTTGCTGAGTTTGCTCACACTTGGAATCTTTCATCAATCTCTGCCTGTTGAAATTTTATCCCTACTTCATGGTTCAGCATAAGTGATGATTCTTCTACCCAGCTATCCCTGATTCCTCTTGCCTGAAGTTTCTCTCTCCTCCATGGCTTGTGGATGCACTTATCATGCTCTATTTTTTCCAGTAGCTATTTGTTTATATCTTGTGTCTCTTAGCAGATTGTAAATTTTCCAAGGGAAGGTACCGGATTTTATTTATCTCTGTATCTTCCTTAGCACCTAATATAGGCAGTTATTTATGGAGTGCTCTCATTAAACATTTATGGAATGAATGTATTCATGAGATTGGCTCACATGAGAACTGGGTTGTTCTGTGACACATTTCTTCATGGGATCATTTTACTTTTGGATCAGACCTGTGATTTTATTGTTCTAGGGTATTCCCAGTGAGCAAACTCCCTCTATTAATATGGATCAACAACTATTTTTAGAGTTTTCTGAAGCATTGAGAGGTTGTATGACTTGACCTCATCATGCTGACAGTATGTGCTGGAAACAAAACTTGAACTAGGTCTTCCTGATTTAAAGACAATTCTCTTTGTACTGCATCACATAACAATTCACACTTGCATTTGAACCGGGGACTTTTTTGTTGGAAATGAGGATTCTTAGTATTTTTTGATTAGCCACACTCGGACCCCATTAGTCCAGCTAACATACATATGGGCATTGCATTGATGACTTGCATTTCCTTCTTTTCCCTTTATTATTTCTCCAACCTTTGTCTCTGTGACCTCCTTTGACATCTGTTCAAGAAGCAGAGGGACTGAAAAAAAGACTGTTCCCTTCTCATTGTCAGGACTTGTGGAAAGGCTGATCCCTTACTGCATTAAATCCAGTTTCAAAATCAACTGGTTGCTTAGAAACACTGCTTTGTTATTGAAGGGAGATGTGAACTGCGACCCTGGTCTCTTCTCTTCCAGCCTCCAGCAGTATGAGTGCCAATCTGGAGGCCACTCTGCTATTCTCACCAGCCTCTTTCCTCCCCCGCTCCATCATGGCCAACCTGACCATCCATGCCATGGGTCATGCTGCCAACATTCTGGAGGTAAGGCCAGTATTTGTTTCACTTTTCATACTATCTCTTCTGGAGAGTAGGACAGACATCTAGGGAGGTCTCAGTGAGGCAGCATGGCACAGAAAAAAGAATACTAGATTTAGAGACCCTGCATTCAATCAACTAATCAACAAATGTTCACCAAGTACCTACAATGTGTGACATACTAGGCGCTGTGTGAAATGCTGGGGAGTAAAAATGCAAGGAATAAAATGATCCCTATTCACAAGGAACTTACATTCTTTTTTTTTTTTTTTTTGCTTTTTTTTTGGAGGGGAGAAGGCAGGACAATTGGGGTTAAGTGACTTGCACAAAGTCACACAGCTAGTACATCACTTGTCTGAGGCTGGATTTGAACTCAAGTCTTTCTGATTCTAGGGCTGGTGTTCTATTCACTGCACCACCTAGCCACCCCAAGGAACTTACATTCTTTATTTTTAAAAAATGGTTATTTATTTATTCTAAACATTCATTAATTTTTTTAGTTCCATATTTTTCTCTCCCCTGTCCTCCCTCTCTCCCATTGAGAAGACAAGCAAAATTATATCAATTACACATGTGAAATCATGCAAAAATATTTCTTTATTTGCCATATTGCCAAAAAAGTGAGAAAAAGTAAAGTGAAAAAAATCATTTCAGTCTGCATTCAGAGTTCATCAGTTCTCTCTCTGCAGGTGGATAGCATTTTTCATCATGAAGCCTTTGGAATTATATTGGATCATCCTATTAATCAATGTAGCTAAGTCATTCTTGCAGTATTGCTGCTACTATGCAAAATATTCTTCTAGTTCTGCTCACTTCACTTTGTATCAGTTCAAATAAGTATTCTCAGGTTTCCCTGAAACCATCTTGTTCATTATTTCTTGTAACATAATATTGAAAGAACTTATATTCTAATGGGCGAGGGAGAGATAACAGGTAAATATAAAAATATATAAATATAATATATAAAATCTAAAGATATCTAAATATAAATCAATAAAATAATAAATAAATATGTAAATATGACTTAAAAGTTAATAAATACTTATTTCTATTACATCTATATAGACATAGGTGTCTATCCATAAATATGTCTATCTGTATCTACATAGACATATATAGATACACATAGATGCAGATATTTATGTAGACATATTATAGATATATCTACATAGATATCTAGATATTTATTTATTTATTTTGCTTTTTAGAGGGGGAAGGGCAGGGCAGTTGGGGTTAGGTGACTTGCCCAAGGTCACATGACTAGTAAGTGTTAAGTGTCTGAGACTGGATTTAAACTCAGGTTCTTCTGATTCTAGGGCCAGTGCTCTATTCACTGAGCCACCTAGCTGCCCCCTAGATAGATATTTAGGTATAAAATAAAAGGTAGTTCAAAAGGTAGAACACTAGTAATTGGGGAATCAAGAAAGTCTTCACAAAGGAGAGTGCCTGAACTTCATGTCAAACAAAAAGTGTAACTCTGTGAAGGAGAGATAAGGAAGGAGTGTATTCCAGGCACCATTTTAAAGGCAGGAAGACAGAAGATGGAGAGTCAAATACGAGGAGCAGAGACAGAAGGCCACTTTGGCTAATGACAGAATGTAGGAGGGAAAATAAGGTCAAATGTTAAACTCTCACCTCCCACACTAGACAAGCCATTACACCTCTGGGTGTAACAGTTTCCTTTTCTGTAAAATGGAGTTAGACCAGATGACTTCTAAGGTCACTTTGATCCCATGAGCCTATGAGGTCCAGATAGGTCATGGATGGTGTGGATGTGTAGACCTAGGTTGAGTTCTGGTTCCAATGCTTCCTAGCTGTGTGTCCATAGGCAAATAAATCACTTAGTCTTTTTGAGACTTGGTTTCCTCCTGTATGGTATGGGATACTTGTAATGCCTTCCTCAGAGACTTGTTGTGAGGGTCAAATGAAAAAAATGTATGTATATATAAGTATTTTTTAAACCTTAAGGGGATATTTAAATATCAGCCATTAGTATTACCCTTAATTATTACAAAATATTTTCCTCATAGCAAACCTGTGGGATAGGGAGTCTAAAGATGATTATCCACAATTTACAGGTGAGGATACTGAGGCTCACTTTTTTCATGATTTATCTAGGAAATTTTTGTCCCAATCCTTTCCTTTAAAACCTGTTATGAGCTGGCTCCCTTTTCAAATAGATTTCACCTTACTCCCTTCATGTTCTCTACATTCCAGACAAACAGGAAATTTTGTTGTTCCTGGTCACATGACATTCTGTCATCTGTCATCATGCCTTGGCTCAGGCTCTCCAGCATATCTAGGGTAGAGGATAGAGTGCCAGCCTTGGAATTAGGAAGACAGGTTCAAATACCCACTCAGATGTTTACTAGGTAGCTGTGTGGCAAAACACATCACTTATATCTCTGTGCCTCAGTTTCCTCATCTGTCAAATGAGTAGTTTGAATCTGATGATCTTTAAAGGTCCCTACTGACTCCAGATCTATGATCCTGAGAAGTCACTCTCTCCTCACTCCTGTGTCTTTTAGATTCCCTAATTTCCATTAGCGTTCAGTTCAAATTTTGTTTCATATAGGAGGTATATTCCTTCACTTGCTAATAACCTTCATTTGCCCACTGAAAATACTTTGTATGGATTTTCTATTTATTATGGGCTCCTGCCATGGAAGGACTGCTTTATTTATGTATTCATTCATTCATTTTTATTTTATCTCTTTTTATGCCTAGCTAGAGTCTAGTATAGTACCTGGCATAAAAAAGGCGCTTAATAAATGTTTGTTAAATAAATACACATGCTTGGTAGTATCCGTGCAATTGTTCTAGGAGAAGATCTCAATTGACTCTATCCTCTGAAGCTGGTGGGTAGTCTCCTCCCACACTGGACTCCCCTTTCTCCAGACACCTAATGGAACCAGGAGGTTATGATTACAGCTTTTCTATCAGCTTTCCAAGATTGTTTCTATTCCAATTCTGCAAAATCCCCATTGCCTGTTCTGAATGTGCTTCTTTTCTCAGCTTGGGCTCCGTTTAGAAAATGCGGAAAAGCTGGCCTACAGGCTATTTGGTAGGCAGCCGGCAACAGCAGCATTCTGGGACGATGATGAGAAAAGTGAGACCAAACCAGATACTGACACAGAACTGGAAGATGGATTCAATGAGAAGAAGTCAGGATTGGCTAGGGCAGAGTGCCCAGGTAGGGGGCACAGTAAGATGAAGGAGCTCCAGGAGAAGGTAAGAGAATTTATAGACCTATACGCCTTCTCCCACCCACATATATACAGCACATATCATCTCTTCAGGAGCTCTGGGACAAGTTTTTGAAAATAATGATGCCATTTAGAAGTGACCAGAACAGGCAGGGCCATTCAGACATCAGTAAGATAGTGAGATTTCTCCCACTTATAGAAAACAAATTTCTGTGCCTGCTCTTCTTATATGAACAATGCTTGAGATCATGCTCTGCCCCTAATCTTGCCTCAAGGTTAATCTAGATTCCCTCTATCTTGGCCCATTATACCTTTTCCCTTTTCTTCCATATTCAGATCTCTTCCATATTCAGATCGCACTGAATTAAGAGTCAGGGAAATCTAGGTTTAAAAAGTCCCTTAGCTACTTCCTAGCTGTATGACCCTGGTCAAGTCACTTAATCTCTGTGAATCTCATCTAACTAACTCATCTGTAAAAGGAGGGGGTGGACTGGATGGCTTCTAAGGACACCCTTGGAGCTCTTAAATCTATGATCTTTTGATCACTTGCCAATCCCAAACCTCTCATGAATCCCCATCTGAGCATCAAGCTTGGGAAGAAACAATGTGTAATCGTGAGTTTGAAATTCGAGGACCTGGATTCAAATTCTGGTTCCTTGTCTATCTACTTGTACTCCCTTGAGTAAATTCTTTTCCATTTTAGGGCCTTGGTCTGCCCTCATAAAATGTGGGGCTTGAGGAAGAGGTAGGGCATAGTGGATAGCCAGTCCATCTTGAAGTCAGGAATTTCTAGCTTCAAATCTTGCCTCTGGCACAGCATTTGTGTGGCATGTCCCTCTAATCAACTCTCTGAGCCTGAATAGGTCTTGACTTGCACTGGAGGAGGGGACTTCTTCACTGAGAGTTCCCTTACACCAATGAAGTCACAGGCATTGACCAAAAATAAAATAGAGGGTTTAAACTCAATGAACTCCAAGTTCCCTTCCAATTATTAACCTATAATCCTTTGATTCTATGAAAGTAAAATAATAAAATAAAAATAAAGTAAGGGGATTGGATGAGTACCTCTATGGGGCCTATCAGTTCTAAATTTTTGGACTCTTATTTGCTCAGGTGACTCAGAGGCAGGGGAAGAAGAAGGAACTTCAGTGTGGTCTCAGTTTGAAAATTTTGGGGAATGAACTTAGTTTCGTGGACTGCAGTGCAGTGAGAAGTCACATGAAAAGGTACTCCCTGAACTTGGCTGAGCTGACAGTCAAGCTCCTCAAGGTACGTGCTGGGTGGAGTTGCTGCTGGGCTTGGAGGCTGACTGTCAGGAGGAGGTGCTGTTAATCCCCTCCTTTTGGCTGCAGGGTCAGGAGGTGCAGATTAACAGGAGGCTGAGCTTGGCCACTGAAGAACTCTCCTTTCCAACTGTGTCAGGCCTCCCTGTGCAATTATCCTTGAATGCATCAGCTGCCATCAACATCCGGATTCGAGGGACCCTGGACTTCAAGCAGCTTTCTGATTTCTCCTTGGAGGGCTATATCAAACCAAGGTATCAAGAGCTGTCCAGAGTATAGGTACTGAAGCCACAATTCTCCAGGGATATGTTCCTGGCATGGCTGTCTCCTGCTAAAGAGGAGAGGGAGCTAAATGGAGTCATCTATGTGGGCTAGGGGACAACTCCAGGACAATAGAAACGGCTGAGATTTATGTAAATCTTCATGGTTCTTACATACTTTATACCTTATTTCATTTGATCCATATAACAACCCAGGGAAGTAGATACCAATCAATCAGTATTAAGCATTATGCCAGGCATTGTGCTGGGCACCAGGCAGGAAAATACAAAATGAATCAGGTGCTACTCAGGGGGAGTTTACATGCTAAGAGGCAACAAATGGTATATATACAAATACATACAGCATAAATATAAAGTGAATTAAAACATATTTGGATTAGTTAGACAGATACAAGGAAGTTTGGGAGGGAAGGCACTCTGTACACATGGTCTAGCCTCTTGTCTACCTCTTCTCATTTTCTGCTCAGGTTAGCACTATGCTCAGAACTCTCCCTGGCCCTGCTCCCTTGATCCTGCCCATGCCTCTCAGATGAAGATCTCAAAGCACCTTCTCCCATTCTTCTTGGTTAATGACAATAAAGAGTGGTGTCCTTCCCTCCTTGGGTGCCTCTCTCTCTCTCTCTCTCTCACTGTCCCCACTCTGCCTCCTCTCTCAGGCATATATGCACACATGCACACACACACACACACACACACAGCATTTGGGGGCATCAGGAAAGGTTCCATGCAAAGACTGTATCTGAGTTGCATTCTAAAGGAAGAGAGGAACTCTGTGAGGCACAGATAAGAGGGAGGGGGGAGAGAAGAGTGTGTTCTAAGCATGGGGAACAACCAGTGCAAAGACATGGAGAGAGGACATGGAGTAATGAAGAGAGAAAAGACCAGTTTGCCTCACAGAATCAGGGAGGGAGAGCAATGTTCAATAAGGCTGTAAAGGTAGACTGAGGCCAGATTGTGGAGGGGTTAGAAGATAAGTCAATGAGTTTATATTTTATTTTTTAAGTGGTGGTGAAAATGTCATCATTCCCATTTTATAGATCAGGAAACTGAAGCTTTAAGAGTTTGTGACTTGCCCAAGGTCAGTCCCTAGCTAATAATTGGTACAGATGAGAAATGAATCCATGTCTTTTGGATGCCAAGTTTGGCATTCTTTATGGGAAACTACCATTGTCACATCTCTTCAAAACCATACCTGTGTGGCAATGGAAAGAGCTGGGTTTTAGTCCTAGTGTTCATTACTATTGATTTTTTAAATTTAACTTTAGACAACCAACCTAGCTGAACTTGTTTATCCATTTATGTATTTAATTATATATTATATGTGTGTACATATATATATATATATGTATGTATGCACATATGTGTGTATATTTGAAGACACATACAAAGAAATTTAGGGGCAACTAGGTGGAACCAGAATGCCCAGAATGCCAGGCCTAGAGTCTCAAAGACTCCTTTTTGAGTTCAAATCTGGCCTCAGACACTTACAAGTGTGTGACCCTGGGCAAGTCACTTAACCCTGTTTGCCTCCGTTTCCTCATCTGTAAATTGAGCTGGATAAGGAAATGGCAAACCCCTCAGTGTCTTTGCCAGGAAAACCCCAAAGGAGGTCACAAAGAGTTGGGCATGACTGAGATAATGAAACAACAACAAAATTTAGGAAGGCAAAATGGGAGAGTAGAGAGAGCACTGGCCCAATAGAGAATCTGGATTCAAGTCCCTTCTCTGACACTTTCTGTCTCTGTGCCTTTGGGCAAATCACTTAACCTCTCTTGGTCTCCATTTACTTATCCACAAACTGAGGGACTTAACAGACCCATCAACAAACATTTATTAAGCACCTACTAGGTACTATGTTAAGTGGTAGGTTAGAGGAGATCTATGATCGAAAGTGAAGGCAAATAGGAAAATGTAGAATGAAAAGAGGCAGGATGTCTTAGTGGACACTGGACGCTGTGTTGTCCGCTATGTGTACAAATCCTACCTTGGCCACTTACTTGCTCTGTGACCATGGATAAATCACTTAGCTTTTCTGATGTCTATATTTAACTTGTGTAAGTTATAAATGGATTGTGATAGGACTTACCATGTGGATGAAATCAGAGATCCTTTACATACTGGTGCAAAATGAAGTATGATTTTCCATATTTGGGAACATAATACAATTATCCTAGGACTCTGTTTACTTACAGAAGGCATGGTGGCTAGAGAAGGACCAAAACAGATGTCTGGGGATTGGTAGAGGACATGACTCTGGGGCTGTAGCTTTCCTACACTAGTAATAATAGCCAACATTTTTATAGATTTGCAAAGCACTTTACATATGCCATCTCATTTGACTTTTCTAACAACTCTGCGAGGTCAGTGCTATGACTATCTTCATTTTTGCAGATGAGGAAACTGAGGTTTAAGTGACTTTCTTAGAGTCACACAGCTTGTAGGGGTCTTAGGCAAGATGTAAACTCAGGTCTTCCTGATTCTAAGCTATCACTCCATCCTCTGCTTTCCTCCTAGCAGCTTCTCCTAAAAAATCTCTGCTGGGGGTCAGCTAGGTGGCACAGTGAATAGAGCACTGGTCCTGGAATCAGGAGGACCTGAGTTCAAATCCAGCCCCAGACATTTGATGCTTAACTAGCTGTGTGACCTTCAGCAAGTCACTTAACCCCAATTGCCTTGCCTTCTCCAAAATTTTTTTTATCTCTACCATATTTGGTTTGCAAATCACAGCTTGTTTATATATTTTACCTTAGTGCCTTAATACAGATCGCAGCTCAGATGGGTGTGGCAGGTTTCCATGGGAAAGCAGGGGTGAAGTGGGTGACTGGCATTAGAAGTTTCACTAGTCTCGATGGAGGAATCACTGTGAAAAGGGGACAGGAGCTCAAGATGTTCCTGAATACACCTGAGGAATCCATGGAACTGGTGAATTTCAGGTAGGTCTAAGGAGCAAAGGACCATGTTTTACCATATGCTTATGAAAGAGTAGGCCTTGCCCTTAGTTCCATGTTCCATCTTCTCTTTGAACATGGTTTGGGTCCCAGGTATTGACTATCTCTTAGGCTTTTGCTTATGAGGTGGTGAGGTCAGAGATGGACATGATCTCAGATGCACCTAGTAGCTTGGGTTAGTTGTTGGGTTAGTAGTTAAGCGGGGTTAGTAGTTAAGTGGAAGAATCTAGGGCTATGTCTTTCCCTTAGCGCTAAGCTGTATCTCACGAATGTGGATGGTGTGATAAATATTGACCGATTAAACAGCCCTTCAGAGGTGAGGTTTTGCACTGGAGAAGAAGGTAAGCAGTAACTTCATCAATTCTCCATTTTGAGAAGGAAAATCCCATGAGGGACATAAGGGAATGAGCTGACTCCAGACCCTAAAGTGGCTCCTCCTTGTTCAGGGTAACAGGAGTATTACTGTAAGTTTAGGAAGTCCCGTACGTGTTTGATCAGTTCCTGGGTCCCTAAAAGGATGGGTTTGGAAACTACCACATATATGCTAATGACTGGAAATGTACTATTACAAAGTTCAGAGTGGCCCCAAGTCGTGTTATCCAAAACAGAAATGACAAATCTCAAGAAGAATAATGCCAATCTCCGGATTTTCCAGTCTTCTGTATAAACTCGGGTGTTTTAACTCCTTCATTCCTTTCAAAGAAGCAAGTCTTCATTCCCTTAAGACTGTGTTTAAGATAATGGGACCCCTTTCCTTGGAAATAGAACCCTAGAAGTGGGGAGGAGGTGAGGGAGTGTGTATGCATTGTATGCATGTCCCTGTTTAGGACTTTGCCCATCTTTCCAGCATTCCAGGAACAGCAGTAAGACAAGGATATTGCTATGGGTCATCCATCACCCTGGAATTGGGATCCACTGACCAACAGGGTAATATCACTATCTCTGCACTGTCTCTCTTTCTTATGTCTCCCCAGCATCTCACCTTTGGGGCTGGCAGATGTGTTCCGAAGTGTCTTACCCAGCTTGGGGCCAGCCTTTTTCTCTTGCAGTGCCAATAGCTGCAGCAGTGACATTACAGAAGCAGGACAAGGGACTGCAGCAGTACCTGCTAGAAGCTGCCTATGCTTATACTCCTCAGGTAGGGAAGAATAGGATTCTACCCCTTCCCCTGCACCCCCATCACGAACCTATCAATGCTACCTCAGTCTGGTTGGGTCTCAGCTACCACAGCAGGCCAGTGCCATTTGTTCCCATGAGCCAACCTGTGGCTCACATATGTCTCAACTTGGCCTCCAAGATGGGCCACTTGGCTGAGTGAAAACTGCTGAAGACAGCAGGATATAGCAGGAACAACACCAGCATAGAAATTAGACGACCTGGCTTCTAATCTGAGTTCTGGCCTAACTTGCCATGTGTCCTTTGGTAAGTTGTTTTGTTGTTTGTTTTTCTTATTTTTTTTTAACCTGTATGGACCTTCCTCTTCTCTGTCAAATGAGAGAAACTTGATGATCTCTGAGGGCCTTTTCAACTCTTATATTCTATGGTTCTCTGATTAAATGACTTCTAAGGTTCTTTTCAGATCTAATATTCTGAGGATCTGTGACGAGGTGATCTCAAAAGTGCCTTCCAGTCTTAATACACTACAGCAGAATTCTGTATAAATTCCATTTGTAACCACTAATATCCGAGCTTTTTTTTTTCTTTTGCCAAATGGCATGACTTTTTCAAGAATGTCTCAGATTTTAGGGGAAACTCAGATAGGACTCCATGAGATTCTTGGGTTCTTTGGAGGAGAGAGCAAAAGAGGTTGGGGGGGGGAGGGTGATTTAGAATACTGGGACCTAAAAGGGAAGGTCATCCTTGGCAAGGGTTTATAAAATCTTCTTCTTGGAAGAGATTTCCAAGGGGTGAGGGAGCCTTCTGTGTTTCCAGAAGGAGAGTTGGATCCCTGAAGAAGCCACCCTCCATTTCTTTATGGGCACACCAAAGTCACAACGACTCAGGGAGGTGGGTGTAGATCTCAGCTTCAGCGTGCCTCAGAAGAAGCTCAGATTTAAGCTACTTCATCCCAAGAAAAAAATCAAGGTGGATGGTACGTGTACAAAAGAATGAGACAGTAGAATGATTCACTAGTGTTCCTTGTCCAGTAGCTGAACCTTTTTTTCAGTGATTCCTTAGGACAGAGGTTCACAGTCTTCCTAATGCCAGGACCCTTTAATACTAATATGTGGGTGTATTTACATGTGGGCAGACACTCCTGGAGACAGAGGAGCTGTGTCTCTGTTCCTAAGACCATTGGAAATATGTGTTTTCCAGTGGTCTTAGGCAACCCCTGTGAAAGTGTCGTTTGACCCCCAAAGGGGTTGCAACCCACAGGTTGAGAACCACTGCCTTAGGGTGATGTGTGTAATTTTTCGAGGAACCTTAAGCCTAGTAAGGACCTTGAAGGTCATCTCCATCAAAAAACATTTATTAAGCCCATATTGTAAGGCTCTTCTAAGCATCAGGAAAACAAAGGCAAACACAGGGTGATAGGGAACCATCTAACCTAACTTCCGCCCAAATGCAGGGATACTTGCTGAAAGATGCCTGGCCTAAAATCACCATTTAAAGAAATCCAATGACTAGGAGGCACTTCATACCATGGTGATGTTCCACCCTAACCCCAGCCTTCTCTTCTACAGGCTAAACATCCTTAGTGCATTCAACCATTCTTTTTTTCATCTTTGCTTCCAGATCTTTCACCATCCTAATCATCCTCCTCCTTTGGACCTAGTGTAGTTTGTCCATGTCCTTCTGAAATGTGGCACCCTAAACTGACCACAATAAACTCTTCATGTGTCATCTGATCATCACAAAGTACAAGGAGGCTATCCCTTTCCCTGACCTGTATCCTTGGTGGGTCCAAATGCCTGTGTTTGCCTTTCTTTGTATTCCTAGCACTTAGTACAGGTGCCTGGCACATAGTGAGCTTAATAAATGTTTACAGGTTGAATAATATTAATTTAGTCCACAATTACATTAATTTTTTTTAAGTTGTAGTTTCACACTGTTGACTCTTGTGGTCACCTAAAACACACATTTTCATACTGCCTTCCTTCCCCAACATTACCTCTGGCTTAAATACAACTTGAATTGAAAAACTTAGAGGTCTCAGACCACCCAGTAATAAACTCAGATGAAGCTGTGGAGGGGAAATTGGTGCAGGGCCTGGCTAAATATTCACAGGCTCTGTGCCTAGTTTATTTTACCGCATGACTGGTCTCACATTTAGAAATGAAAACTTGAATCTGACTGTACTAAATGAAAGTTTTTCTCTTTTTGGCCCCTCTTTCCTTCATCAGTTCTTTTGATGGAAACTCATCTATGTGTTCTTTTCTAATAGGAAAAATCAATTCTCTCCAGAGTACCCGATTTGGCCATCTGGAGATAATCTTGGATGACAAGGACATCTATTACATCAAGGTTTGTCCATGGACCCCAAAGTCAATTCAGTTACATTCGATAGATTTTACAAAAAAAGTTTTATGTATGTATTTAATTGTTAGACTTGTAACAAAGCAATGTCAAGAGACTTGCTATGTGACTAACAGATGCAATATACTAGGGATGAATAAATTGTAGTCTTTGCCTTCAAGGAGTTTATGGTTTAGGAGACCACAGAGGGACACAAATAACTAATAAAAATTAGAATGTGATACGTGAGTGGTATGGGAAGAGGAGTCTGTTGGAATTGAAAGGAGGACAAGATTACATACACCTGGGAATGGAATTGGGAGGAGTATGGAGAGCTCAGAGAAGGCTTCATGGAAGAGGTGGTATTTCTGCTCAGCCTTGAAGTATGGGTAAGAATTCAGAAAGCAGGGGCAGCTGGGTGGTGCAGTGAATAGAGCACCAGCCCTGAAATCAGGAGGATCTGAGTTCGAATCCAGCCTCAGACACTTGACACACTTACCAGCCGTGTGACATTGGACAAATCTCTTAACCCTAATTGCCCTCTAAAAAGAAAAGAAATAGAATTCAGAAAGCAGAGAAGAGACAGTGACAGTGACATTTTATGAGTAGCAAATGACATGATGAACATTTGAGGTATGGTGAGGAATCTAATAGCTTGTGGCATGAACATAGAGTCTGTGAAGGGAGTAATAGTAGTAATAGTAGTGGTAGTAGTAGTGGTAGTAGTTGTGGTAGCAGCGGTAGTAGTTGTGGTAGCAGCAGAGGTAATGATAATCCTTTTCAGTTGTGTCTAATTCTTTCTTGGCAAAGATACAGGAGCGGTTTGCCATTTCCTTCTCCAGCTCATTTTACAGATGAGGAAACTGAGGCAAATAGGGTTAAGTGACTCCCCCAGAGTCACACAACTAGTAAGTGTCTATGGCCAGATTTGAACTTAGACCTTCCTGACTCCAGGCCTGACACTCTATCCATTGTGCCACCCCTCTGCCCAATAATGATAAAAGCTAACATTTTCTTCTTTTATTTTTACAACAATGCTGCGAGGTAGATGCTATATCATCACCCCCATTTTACAGAATAAGAAACTAAGGCTGAGACAGATTAAGTGACCTTCCCTGGGTCATACAGCTAGTAAGTATCTGAGGTAAAATTTGAATTCAGGTCTTCCTGATTCCACTTAAGTGGTTTCACCCATGGAGCTACCTGATAGAAAAAAAATTGAATGGTGTTAGATTTTGGAAATTTGGGTTTTAGTCATAGAATCATAGCTCTAGAACTAAAAGGGAGCTCAGAAGTCACATAGTGCAACGTCTTCATTTTACAAATGAGTAAACTGAAGTTCAAGGTCCAAGGTCACACAGACAGTGAGTGTCAGAAATGGGCCATGGGAGCCATCGAAGGGTTTAGGGCAGAGGAGGGATATGGTTACGGCTCTTTAAGAAAATTCTTCTGGCTGCATGAGAAGAATAGATTGGAGCAAGGGCAGATGGGAGGAATGTAATCCATTTAGGAAGGCATCATAGTCTAAGTGTGGGAACCTGACCTAGTTTGGGAATGTGGGAATGTAGAGGAAAGGACAGATAAAAGGCATATTTTGGGAGGTTGAATCTGATGGCTAATTGCTGTAGGAGACAGATAACACTCCCATTTCCCCTGTCTCTAGATTATTTGCATAATGCTTACTACATTGTGTTTTTCTCTTTAGATCCTTATTAGTACAGATATTTACTGGGCTCAGCAATATCTGGCCCAGGGGTCTGGGCTAATGCAGTATTTTTTGGAAAACACATCTACCACATTACCTTCTCTACTCTTTAGGGAAGGAAGGTGATCAGACGTCTAAGGAAGGAATGAATAAATGTATGAAAAAGCATTTGTTAAGTATTCTCTGTGTTCTTAGCCCAGTGCTAAGTGTGAGGGATACAAATATAAAAATAAACAGCTCTTGCCCTCAGGGAGCTTGTATTCTTTTTTTTTTTTTTTTTTTTGGAGCCGGAAATGTAGGGCAATTCGGATTAAGTGACTTGCCCAAGGTCACACAGCTAGTTTTGTGTTAAGTGTCTGAGGCTGGATTTGAACTCAGGTCTTCCTGACTCCAGGGCCGGTGCTCTATTCACTTGTATTCTAAAAGAGGAAGACAAGTATATAGGGAAACTATGGCTAGGGAAGTTTTTGGTTTGGAAAATTACAGGGATGGTAAATAGAGCCATAGGGCAGTAGATTGTCATGCCCTTTCTAGGAATAATGACAGAGTTGACTTGATTGTGGCTCCAGAACTGGAAAGGAAAGCGAGAGATGGGCAGGACTGACATGAAGATGCCTAGAGACACTAGCAAAGCATAGCTAGAGCTGGGCTTAGATATAATGGGGATAAAGAATAAGCATTTATATGGTGCTTACTTTGTGCTAGACACTGTTCTAAAGTGCTTTGCAAATATTATCACAGTGACACTGTTAGGTATTATCCCTGCTTTACAGTTGAAGAAACTGAGGCAGACAGAGGTTAAGTGACTTGCCCAAGGTCACACAGCTAGTCAGGCTGAATTTGAATTTAGGTCTTCCTGACTTCAGGCCTAGATCTTTATCCACTTTGCCACCTACCTGTTTCTGGGTGATTGAGGCAACCATCAATTAGGAAAGGGGGCCCCAGGCTAGAAGTTCTAGGGGCAAGAGGGGTGAATAATGATTTCCAATCTAGGCAGGAAGATGGCTGGAGAGAGAAGAAGCTCTTTGTCTCAAAGCCACGGTAACTTCCCACTTAATGAATTAAGGGACCTGCCCAATAATTAGACCCTAATTAGTTGAGAATCTTTGTCAGTTGTGGACTTGTAGAATGTTTGAACCAGAGATATCATCTGACCCAATACCCTGATTTTGTAACTGAGGCCCAGAGAAATCAAAAAAGTTAATGATGGAATTGGAATAAAAATTCAGGCCTCTTACTTTTTAATTCAATGCTCTTTCCACGACACAACACTGGTATTCTTCAGAAATCACAGGATTATTGAAGTTCTACTTAATGGGTCCATTTGTATCTGTCTGGGGCCAATGGCCATCTCCCCAGCGGCCCCCACTGCCTCCTATTGTCCCCTGCATCTCTGAATTCAATCATGTGATCATCTCTGAGGAAATTCTCCCAGAGTATCTCTCAAAAGCTAAGCAAGAAGGGCACTAGGACATAGAGGAAGAGTTAATCAGATCCCCCACACTCCCCACTATTTTATCTCTATTAGATTTACAGTCTAACTTTCAGAAAAAAGCAGACAAGGGGCACGAACACGGGCGTTTTATTTCAGGGGCTGAGTGACATGCAGACCTCCAGGGGTGAACAGAGATATGAGACCCAGCTGGAGGCGAAGCTGATTAGACGAGGCAGCCCTATCATTCTCATGGGCAACATCACCAAACAAGTGGGCAGGAAGATGACATTTTCTGTGTCCCTGATGAATGTGCTGAAGGACAAAGCCTTCTTGTCAGGTAAAGAGGAAGGAGCAAACCACCTACAGCCTCTGGCCCTCTGGCCTTTTTACTTTGTGAATTCCTTCCAGTTCTTTCTTCTTCCTTTTCCTCCCCTCCCCCACCCCATACCCCTGATCCTGTTCCGCACCCCCACTCCAAGCCCTACGGAAGCACAAAATGTTTGGGGGTGAAAGGGCCCTTAGAGATCGTCCAGTCTAATGTTCTTGCTTGAGGGATGAGGGAATGGAAACTCAGAGGGATGGAGTTATTTGTTCAAGGTTATGCAGCTAATTGGTGCTAGAACTTGGAATAAGAACCCAGGTGTCCTAACTCCCACTGCCTGCTACCATCTTCTTTAATGCTCACAGAACAAAGCCAGGCCATTGAGTTCATTCCTTCCTCTCCCCCCTCCCCCAAGTCTCAAATCCTGTCCTTTCTCTAGGCCTTGTCTTCCATATCTCTTCCTCCTACCTTTTCTTTTTCCTTTTGGAGGGGGGAAGGCAGGGTAATTGGGGTTAAGTGACTTGTCCAAGGTCACAGGGCTAGTTTTGTGTTAAGTTTTGTGTTTGAGGCTGGATTTGAACTCAAGTCCTCCTGACTCCAGGGCTCGTGCTCTAGTTACTACCCTCCCCCCCTCCCCGCCCCTTTTCTTAAATCCATTTGGATATCATTCTCTTGGCTACTGTTTCACCCCTGGGTCTGGTGTCCAACTGATTGACTCTGCTTCTTCCAGTCACCTGGTAGGCCTTTCTCCCTGCAGCAATCCTGGAGAAGAAAGCAGAGGATGGCCTCCAACTGTATGCACTGGAAGGAGAGGTCTACCTGCCAGACATCCTGGGTTTCCATGCCATTGGCCTGTTGCAGCAAAGAGGGAGCCTCTGGACCAACGCCCTAAGGATCAAATATGGGCTCCTAGGTATTGTACCATTTTGTGAGTGTCACATTCCCAGGAATGTTGGACTGGAACCTTGGACCTGTCTACCCCAGCTGAGCATCGTCTCTCTTCAGGAAGCTAATGTCCTTTGAGTTTCTTATTGAGAAATGGATCATAGATTTAAATCTGGATTGAACCTTAGAGGTCATTGACTCCAACTCTTTCATTTTACAGATGAGGAAATCAAGGTACAGAGAAATGAAATGACTTGCCCAAAGTCACACAGTTAGCTAATAAATATCTGAGGTAGAATTTGGGCTCAAGGTTTCCTGATTCCAAGACCAATACTCTGTCCTCTATTCTCTCTTGCCTCAATGAAAGGAGCCTTCTATATTTCTTTTTTTTTTAATTGGGGGAAGGTAAAGCGATTGGGGTTAAGTGACTTGCCCAAGGTCACACGGCTAGTAAGGATTAAGTGTCTGAGGCTGAATTTGAACTCAGGTCCTCATAATTCCAGGGCTGGTGCTCTATTCACTATGCCACGTAGTTGCCCTCATGGCTTTTTGCACTTCTTTCTGAAAATTGACTGCTAACATAGGGCACAGGACCCTATCTTGTCTCAGATAGATCTCCACTTTCCTCTTTGCTGTCAATAACTGAGAGGAAAAAGAGGGTGGTGGTTCTTTATCAAAGATGCTGTCCTTCAGGTTTGGCCTCCAGTAGCAGGAAGGCAGAGAATGTTGAAAGAAAGTAGAGATGTGAACTCAAAGATGTCATTTCTACCCTGAAATTAGTTGAAACCCAGACAAGACAGACAGATGCACAAACCCTAGGCTTGGAGTAAGACAAACTTGGATCTGAAGTCTGATTCTATTACTTTGTGACCACAGGCAATATGCCTTGAGAAGTAAAAGTCACTTCCATAAATAGGTGGGAATGTCATCTCTGCCCTATGTTTAGGAAGACTTTCATGGAGGTGTTAGAGCAGTGGTTCTCAACCTTCCTAATGCCGTAACCCTTTAATATAGCTCCTCATGTTGTGGTGACCCCCAACCATAAAATTACTTTCATTGCTACTTCATAACTGTAATTGTGCTACTGTTATGAATCATAACGTAAATATCTGATATACAGGATGTATTTAAATTGAACATAACCCACAGGTTGAGAACCGCTGTGTTAGAGGATCATAGACTTAGAGCTGGAGACAAACTTAGAGGATGTCAAGTCCAATCCCCTCATTTTACAGATGGGGAAACTGAGACCCCCAGGGAAGTGATGTGATTTGCCCAAAGTCACACAGGCTGTAAGTGGCAGAACCAGAATTTGATCTCATCTTCTCTGATTCCAAATCCAATACCCTTTCCGTTGTACCATGTCATGACCGTCTCTTGAGACTCATTAAATATTAAAGAAGGGATGGTTTGCTGGGGCTGTGGGCATCCTGTGCTCTCCTATCCCAGGAGCTGGGCTGTGTGTTTGCCTGGTAGGAGAAGTGCAGGTCTTTCTGTGTTGACCGGCATAGGAGAGGCCAAGCACCTCCAGCAGGAATGCAATGCCGGCCAGAAGCTCAAAGTGGAGAACCATCTGGAGGTGTACAAGCTGGACCTTGGGCACGAGTTTCATTGCACTCAGGTGCCCACGTATAACCACAAGGTAGGTAGCTGAGTAGAATAGATGTCTGTGTTAAGGCCCAGTCTGCCTTTACTGTAGCCCTGGAGAGGGTACTGTAAAGGGACGTCTCTTGTTCTGTTTTCCTAGTTCACACTGCTCCCTACCCCCATTTCCCAAACTTTCAACTTCTTTCAAAGTGTAGCCTCCTTTAGAAAAGGGTGGGTCTTGACAGAGAGGTGATGACAGACTCAAGATGCACCATGAGAGATTCATTTCTGGACTGAACCAATTCACAGGCTTATTTTGCTTGATTATGCATGTTTGCTACAAGGTTTTTCTTTCTTTCCCTGCCAATGTGGAGGGAGGTATGAGAAAAAAGAAAAGGGCTGACAGAGGAGAGAGGGAGATAAGAAGAAAGGGGAGAAGGGTTTAAGTATTATGGAATATAGAGTCATAGAGATGGAGATGATTCAATTAGCTCTGTGTCTAGAGTACTGTGCTAGGTGTTGGAGGAGATGTAAAGTATCGACAAGACAAAGTTCCTCAAGGAGCTAATAGTCTTTTTTATTTTAATATTTACTTTTGGTTTACAACATTCAGTTCCACAGTCCCTTGAGTTTCAGATTTTATTCCCCTCCCTCTCTTCACACTTTCCCACCATGGTGGCATGTAATCAAATATAGGATCTACAAATACCTTCACGTTAAACATTAGTCAACTTGTAAAGAAGGATTATAAGCAATGGAATGAACAATGAGAAAGAGGGGACAAAACAAAACAAAAAAAGAGAGAGAGCAAGTAGTTTGCTTCAATCTGCATTCAGACTCTGCAGTTCTTTCTCTGGATGTTTATATCCCTTTCCATCAGGAGTCTTTGGGAATTGTCTTATAACCTTGCATTGCAGAGAGGAGCCCAGTCTATGCAAGTTAGTTGAAACTCATATGATGAGTTTGTAAATGTGTGCAAAGTTTTCCTGGTTCTGTTCTCCTCATTCACCATCAGTTTATATAAATCTCTCTAGGTTATTATGAAATCTGTCTGCTCCTCATTTCTTATAGCACAGTAGTATTCCATTGCATCCATATACCATAACTTGTTCAGCCATTCCCCAATTGATGGGCATCCCCTTGATTTTCAACTCTTTGCCGCCACAAAAAGAGCTGCCATAAATATTTTTGTAAAAATGGGTCCTTTTCCCATTTCTATGATCTCTTTGGGATACAGGCCTAGAAGTGGTATTGCTCTTATTTATATGGGCATGCACTTATTTATAGCCCTTTGGGTATAGTTCTAGATTGCTCTCCAGAATGAATGAAGCGGTTCACAATTCTACCAACAATGCATTAGTGTTCCAATTTTTCCACATCCTCTCCAGCATTTATCATTTTCCTGTTTTGCCATCTTAGCCAGTCTGACTAGTGAGATGTGGTACCTCAGAGATGTTTTGATTTAGAGCATTTTTTCATATGCTTATAGATATCTTTAATTTCTTCCTCTGAAAACTGCCTGTTCATATCCTTTGACTATCAATTAGGGAATGACTTGTATTCTTACAGATTTGACTCAATTCTCTGTATATTTTAGAAATGAGGTGTTTTTCAGAGACTGTTTGTAAAAATTCTTTCCCAATTTTCCACTTCCCTCTTAATCTTGGTTACATTGGTTTTATTTGTACAGAAACTTTTCAATTTAATGTAATCAAAATGATCTATTTTGTGTTTCATAATGCTAACTCCTGTTTGGTCATAAGCTTATAGTCTTACAGAGGTGATTATCTAATGGGCCATTCTAGCTTTGGGGAGTCCACACTGAGGGGCCTATGTTCACCAGGTTCAACTGCAGCATGAAGAGAGCGTGTCCCGCCTACATTCCATGTTGGAAATGAGTTATGGGAAGCACTGGGATGAGATTAACAACAAAAGGAAGTTTCGAATCAGCCAGACCTTCAAAAATGACTCTGGTCCAGCCCTGAGCAACTATTTTATGGAGGTAA
Source organism: Pseudocheirus occidentalis (assembly GCA_028646575.1). Classification (NCBI taxonomy): domain Eukaryota; kingdom Metazoa; phylum Chordata; class Mammalia; order Diprotodontia; family Pseudocheiridae; genus Pseudocheirus; species Pseudocheirus occidentalis. The sequence continues at coordinate 136,863,580 of CM053599.1, read as the reverse complement.
GCCCTGTCAACTCTTCCTGAAGCTGTTGAAATGCAGTCTGAGGGATGGGAAAGGACAACAAAGAGAAGGGGGAACTGAGGCATGTCTAAGCTATAGTCACAGAGATCTATAATTGATGGGGAATTCAAGTAATCATTTAGTTCAGCCCCCTGCCTGCTGTGCTTCAGGACCATACCTGGTGATATGGACTCATGCTGGGTGGTCAACAGAGCTGATGGCCAAGGAGCACTTGTTCCCTATCATGAAGAGGCAGTGTGGCAAGGTGAATGGAGTGCCAGAAGTGGAGTCAGGAAGGCCTGGGTTCAAATCTCTCCACAAGTACTTGACTAGCTCATGTGAGCCCAAGCAAGTCATTCAACCTCTCTGGCCCTCAGTTTCTTCATTTATAAAACAAGAAAGCTGGACTTGATGACCTATAAGTTTCCTTTTAGCTTTATACCTCTTTTTGATGGTTCTTAACTACAAAGGCTAAAGACCCCTGTTCTTAATCTTTTTTGAGTGTCATGGACCCTTTTGGCTATCTGGCGAGGCCCATGGACACCTTCTCAGAATAAATAATGTTTTTAAATGCACAAAATACAATAAATAATATTGCAAAGAAAATATGTTATTATATTGAATTATATGAATTATATGTATAAATTCTATTATATTGAATTATATATTTCAATTATATTGAAATGCAGTTATCAAAATGTATTTTAAAATTCATATATCCAGGATATAAACCCTTGCTTTAAAGCTATGATCCAATGATTTCCTATGATTTCATTGGCACTATGGGTCCTATCCTTTGGCGAAGTGCTGAGGATGCCATCAGCCACCCCATGTCCTTTGCTTCCTCAGTTCCTGCTGCAGGTGCCCGAGAGGCAGGTGGATTACCGAACACAACTACAGCATTCTAGCTTCTCCCAGGGCCATGTGGAGAGCAGCACTCATCTGAAGGTTCAGTATAATGGTCGCCTCCCCTTTGTGGCTGGGCTTCAGTGGAAGGACATGTCTCGAGGTCTTCAATGGAAATGGGAAGGTGAGCAATGGCAGGACAACCCCAGGCTCTTGGGGTAGCATTTGGTGCCCTGGAGAATTGATGTGATAGGACTACCTCTGAGACTCTTCCCTAAGAGACCTCAACAGGGTCCAATTTATGACCCATAGAAGGGTGGCATTTATCAATGTCCTAACTGAATGACTGCTTGGGACCTAGCATCCTAGGTGCTAAAGGGGACTACAAACAACTGTAAGACATGGTTCTTAACTTTTAAGGGCTTTCATTCTAGTTGGGCAAAGGGAGTGGTAGAGGAACAAAGTGATAGGAGTTACAGTTGCACTCAAGGAAGGCAGGAGTGTGCTGATAAATGTTTAACAACAAAACCCACAGTGCACTTTAAGTTTAACCTGCATCATTATCATTTTCTCCATCACTTTTAAATCTAGACAATCAATGGGACAATAATTAATTGTAGCATTTGCCAGTTTTTGAGATGAAAATACTCATGTTCAAAATTTAACAATTGGCTCTCGATGGTCAAGCTGGTTGACTTTGCAACACCTCTAAAGGAAGATGGATATCAATGTTGACTAAAAAGTTAGCCAAGATTATTATGGGCCTTGTTATTGTGGCATAAGTGACTGAATGATTGACCTTGCATTTGGGAAGATGGGTCCAAGTCCTTCCTTAATCACATGCTAACTTTATGAACCATGGGCAAGTAAGTTTTTTTCTCAGTGCCTCAGGTTGCACTCTAGGTCTTTAAGTGGTTCAGTGGATAGTGTCAGGCCTAGAGTTAGGAAGACTCATCTTCCTGAGTTCAAATCTGGTCTCAGATACTTAATAGCTGTGTGACCCTGGGAAAACCCTATTTGCCTCAGCTTCCTCATCTGTGAAATGACTGGAGAAGGAAATGGAAAACCATTCCAGTATCTTTGCTAAGAAAACCCCGAATGAATTCACAAAGTAGGACATGACTGAAAAACACCTCAGTGATTCCTTGAGGGCAGGAATTATTTTTTTGCCTTTCCTTTTGTATTCCTAATGCTTAGCAAAGTTTCTGGCCATGGCAAGTCTCACTGTATGTGGAAATTCTCAAGGGAATGAACTTAAAAAAAAAAGTCAGAATAGGTAGAACCCTTTTTTCGTTTAAATATCCTCTGCCATTCTGGAGATAACCTTATAGAAATTGACCAAAACAACTATTCCAATGGATCTGTGATCTCATTTATGTAGATCCTCCCTCTAATGATGCACATTCCAGCCTATCCATTCCTGCTCATTCTGTGGGACTCTTGCCTACATTTTTTCCATAAGTTTGCCAAGTGGGTCTGCTCCATAATCTGGGGGCTGCCTTCAGTTTCTCTTGACATTACGAGCACATCACTGGTACACATCAGCTGTCTATTGCTTCCTCCTGCCCAACCATCTCTTCTGTAGCCTACTCACCAAAAATGTTTTTTTCCCCTTTCCTTTCCTTGTTCCTTCTTCCCTTCCAAGTCTAGAACCTTGAACCATGATCAGATCAACTCTGCCATTATTTCTGGATAGCATGTGTCAATTTCTTCCTCTTTGGTCTCTTGTAACTTTCCAAACCAAGATACTCATCCTTTACCACCATTTCCCTATGTGTATTATTTCCCTTATTAGAATATAAGTTTTTGACTTCACCAATATGTGCATTTGTTTTTCCTTGAGTATGCATATTTGTTATTAGGGTTTTGTTTTTCTTTTTTTTTCCCCAATGGAAGAGTAAGAGCAGAAGGGAGAAAAAATAGATTTTTGTTAAGTTAAAAAAATACATTTTAAGTTTACTTTAAAAAACCCACAAGCTTCTTGAGAGCAAGGGCTGTCTTTCCTTTTATATTTGTGTCTCTAAAGATATAACACAGTGCTTGGTACATAGTAAGAGTTAATAAATACTCTTTCATTCATCTATCTAATCTGTTACTTTCTTTCAATACTTGGCCAAACTCATCTTTTTCTGCTCATACATTTCTTTGATGTTATCCTTTACTCAAGTTTTTTGTAATTCCTTATTTGTAACATGTTGCAGCCAACTCGTAGCCATATGTCACTGGATGAAAATGACTTTCACTTCTTCAGAGACTCTAGTGTTCCATGACTCACAACCACTTAACAACACTGATAGAATATTGGTATTAGGCTACAATGTTATCAGATCATGTTGAAAGATAACTCCTGAGGCCACGTGTACCTGCTCCTTCCCAGCCCTTGTCTTGCTCAGGTTTGCAGTTTCAGTAGAAAGTAGAATTTGGATGTAATAATATCAATAATAATAATAATAATAACAAGTAATTTTTACATAATGGATTATGGTTTGCAAAGAAATATATTATTATTTATACATTATGTATTATATGTTATATATAACACATTATATAATTATATGTTAGAGTATTATATATTCTATATTACATATAGAATATATTGTGTTGATATAATATATTATTTTTATACAAATATATATATGTGTGTGTACCTATATGTATATAAAAATCTCATTTGATCCTCACAATGATTCCTTGAAGTAGATACTATTATTACCACCATTTTACAGATGAGGAGACTGAGGCAGACAGAGATTAAGTGATTTATTCAGGGTCACCCTGCTAAGGCAGGATTTGAACTCAGATATTCCTTCATTCCAAGTTGATTCTAGTTGAATTAACTTGGTTCCACTTGATTCCAGTACTTCATCCACTGTACCTCTAGATGTGTTCAGGACCTGGGCAGCTTCTCTATCTTTCTTTTTATCCCTTGACAAGGCAATTCAGTATTTATAGAAGGCTCTTGGCTTCTACTCTTCCTGTCCTTCCCTCTCTCTTTTCTCTTCCCATTCCCAAACAGGTGCACTGAATTTGGATACCCCATGGTTGCTGTTGTCCCTGGCTCACAGACTGCACCAACCTCACCGTACCATGTACCAGGCCATTTGGGAGCTGACAGCAGGGAAGGCCCTGTCCATCAAGAACCTGGTGGTAGAGCTGTTATGCAAAGACAAAATTCGGGACAAAGAAGGGAAGATCCACATTTACACGCCAACCACCACCTACCTTAGGGTGAGCATCTGTGATTAGGTGTATCACAAGCACTGGAGAAAGCCATATACACCTAATAATTAAGCTATATGTTCTATATGTTTAGAAATGTCTGTTGAATTAATATATACACATAGAGGATTTACACCTACCCACACAAACGTACACATATGTATATGTGTGTGTATCTGCTTAGCTCAGCATGCCGGAGGCTTTGTAGATAGACCCCCTTTGTTCAGCTGGCCTCTAGTCCTTATCAGCATCTCGCAACCTGGTCCTGGGAGGCCATACTAATTGTAGTTCAGGGACCCTGATTTCGCATCATCATTCAACCTGTGTGTGTATGTGTGTGTGTGTGTGTGTATGTACACATACACACATACATATGCATATACTAAGTATGGCACTATGCTGACTTACTCTGGGCAAATCACTTTACCTTTCTGGGCCCCAAGATACTTATGATTGACATTTACACGTAGCCCTTTAAAATCTGCAAAGCTTTTAAAGAATCTTTTGAGGGGGCTAGGATAGATAAGAGTTATTTCCATTTTATAGATCCAGAAACAAAAACTCAGAGAGGCTGCCAAACCAGTAAGCATCAAAAGTGAAATGTGAAACCAGACTCCTGACTCCCACTAAACCTTTCCACTACCCAAAGCTGTGCTTAAGCTTCCTCTAGCTCTGAAATCCCAGAGTGTTGTTATCCTATGAGCCCGTGTGTGCAGAGGGTGTGTGTGTGTGTGTGTGTGTGTGTGTGTGTGTGTGTGTGTGTGTGTGATCAAGAGTGAAAAAAATCTCCCTGACTCATCACAGTATCTCCCTTGAATAGGCCTCTCTCATCCTCCCTCCCTTTGTTTGCTTGAAGCTGTTCTGTTTCAGGGTCTGTCCCAAGCTGCAGTTAGGTTTTGGTGTTAGGAAGAGGAAATGCCATTTCTATGGCTGGTTTTTCACTGGCTTTCCCCTCTTCTATAAGCCATAGAGCTAGGATTTAAACTAGGGTCCTTGGATGCCAGCTCCAGCACTCTACAACTGATGATCTATATGGTCCTTTATAACTACAAAATTTTTAAAAATTGTACATCTGTTGTACCAATGCAGTTTTCACTGTGTCTGTGATCACAATAAATATACTGACCATAACTATAAATATTCCCACATGGTGCGTGATCACAAAATATAACAGACTCTCCATATATAAGACAGAAGCAAAACATTCAGACACCAGAAAACCAAACCCAACACCAAGAAACGGAATCCATCATAGCAACATAGAAGTTACTGCACCACCACTCAACAGAGAACCACACTATCCTTTAGCCTTCCCACAAACCAATACAAGCCTAACTGTCACAGCAGGTGGCAAAAAAAAAACTTTACTCATGAACCTGATTGACTTCTTGCCTTAGAAGTCCTTGCCTCCTCTGTCTCTCCCAGTCTAGCTGGCTCTGACTTCTAGCTTCCTGTGGGCTCTGCTCTACCCTTCAGCAGACTCCTCTCACCACAGGTTATTTTCAAAGCAGGGAAGGTCTTCAAATTCCCATTACCACAACATCCTGCAACAGTTGTCCCAAAAGGAGAGTAGACATTTCCTATGTGGTGTGGTTTGAGGGATTCCAAGTGGTGAGGTGAATAAAGTGTTGGCCTTAGAGTCAGGGAAACCCAAGTTCAAATCTTGCCTTAGATGCTTGTTAGCTGAGTGACCTTGAGCAAGTCACTTCTCTCAGTCTGTTTCCTTATCTGCAAAATGGGGATAATAATAGCACCGACCTCTCAGGCTTGCTGTGAGGGGAAAAACGAGAAATTTTGCAATATTTGTAAAGTTCTTTGCAAATATTAAAGGACTATACATGTACTAGCTATTCACACTTTCCCTTCCTGACCCATTCCCAGCGCCTGAGATCTCCATGATCAGAGTTTTCTTTGAATCTTTATATAAGTTTTTCAGTCTTCCAGTGTTCTATACAAATTAAGGGTATGGGAAGGGTAATACTTTCAGCCTTTATTGAGTAGTCTGTCAGGGGATATTACCTGGGCCAGCTCAGAGCAAGGTCCTGTAAGGAGAGGACATGGGCTAGTCAGGGGGAAAAGTGGGATAAGAATAGAAAGACAGAGAAGGTTCTAATCTTCGTCTGTCTCACAATTTTGCCTCAGCCTGGCCTTGTTTAAGGAGAAGTTCCTCACATCAACAAATCTGGTTTTGGCTTCGTACTGATTTGGGACCAATGAGTTTTTTCTCCTTGACCCTTTGTTTCCAGCTACTTGATGGTGTGGCCTGATTGACCTTCTTTAACCATCACTTTCAATGCTACAGGAGATGAGTATTCTTTTCCCAGTCGGACTCTGAAAGCTGGTGCCATTCCCCTCCACAAGGAGACTAATGCACTTGCCTCATTTACAGGCATCCACATCGATTACCTGGGATCAGAGTTTTCTCCGAAGCCAGAGTGAGCTGCTGACCATCTGGAGCCCCCTGCTTCAGATTAAGGTTCACCTAGAGAATCGCTGGGACAAGAAGCTCTTTCATTGTTGGCTGAAGGGTCCCAGGCAGGGACTGAACCTGACTTCTTCCTACAGACACACAGATCGGGTGAGAACATGGCCCCCCCAATTCTGTTTATTGGGTTTAGCTGGGAGGGCTTTGTCCTTCTTCTATCTATAGGTCAGTCCCTGAAATCAGAACTGTCACAGGCATCTCTGATGTCCAGTAATTCTGTCACCTGGAGATATGACACCCAGCTACTTTGCTCAGGATACCCAGAGTCCTAAGGGTGGTCATTGTGTACTGGCCCCTCTTGCTCAGCTGGCCTCTGGTCCTTGTCAATGCCCTGCAACATGGTCCTGGGAGGCCAAACTCACTCCAGCTCAGGGACTTTGGTTTGGCATCATCAATCAACCAAGTAAGCATTCATTAAATGCCTCTTCTGTGCCAGGTTAAGTATTAGGGATATAAAGGAAGGAAGAAACAGTTCCTACCCTCAATGACTTTGCCTTGTAATGGGGGAAACAATATATAAATAATTTGGTATATGTAACACGTACATACA
>CM053599.1:136827447-136855983 GCA_028646575.1 Pseudocheirus occidentalis | reverse complement strand
CCCAGGATCACACAGCTATTAAATACAAGAGGTCAAGGGGTGGCTAGGTGGGGCAGTGAATAGAGCACTGGCCCTGAAGTCAGGAGAACCTGAGTTCAAATCCAGCCTCAGACACTTAATACTTACTAGCCGTGTGACCTTGGGCAAGTCACTTAACCCCATTTGCCTTGCCTTCTCCCTTCCAAAAGGCAAAAAAAAAAAAAAATAACATTTGTAAAGCACGGTGCCTGACAAATAGAAGGTGCTTAATAAATGTTTGTTTCCTTCCTTCCTTTAAAAATATGATACTCTTAAATATGCATTTAAGGAGCTTAAAACCTATTTCTAGTGTTTTATTAATACTTTTTGGATTTTTTTTAACTCTATAATTACTTCCAATGGAATTGCCTCTACTCAATAGAATTTTCTTTTATAACAAAGAAAAATAACTTAGCAGAACCAACTGCTGCAGCAACCACCCCGACAGCATATACAATACTCTTTGACCATAGGCTATCACCATTGTATTGGAAGGGGGGAGGTATACTTCACCATTGATTCTCTGGAACCAATTAAATTTATTATATTTAATTATTATATATAAACATATATTTATTTATATTTAATATATTTACAATATACCACTTCCTATCATATATTCATTAATATAATCTATAAACATGTTTCATATCTACATTATATTGAATCTGACCTCCTGTATATTTTAGTGTTGTTTTCATTTATATTAGTGGAGCCTTTGTGTTTTGTTATTCAGTTCTTTCAGTCATGACCCATCTGGAGTTACATGCTAGAGTGCTTTTCAAAAATTTCCTTCTACAACTCATTTCCAGATGAGGAAACTGAGGCAAGCAGAGTTAAGTGACTTGCCCACAGTCATACAGCTAGTAAGTGAGGCCAGATTTGAATTCAAGAAGATGAGTCTTCCCGACTCCAGACCTGGCCCACTACCTAGCTGCCCCAGTTCTTGTGTAGAGCTTAAAAATCTATTTGAGTAGAGAAATTACTTGAAAGGATAGCTAATAATACCAGAATGTATATGCTACATGTGATGGAAAGGCCAAAGATGCAAAGCATTTTCCAGTCCAGTTCCTGTGAGTTTAAGTGAGCTAGAAAGACTTTGTGGAGGCAGTGGAACTTGAATTAGACTTTGAAAGATAGGTGGGCTTCAGATAGACCTCTCCTCTCCTTCCCCAAACCATGCCTCCATTATGGCTCCCCTTTGCTATAGGGCAGGTTCCCATTGTGACCCCTTTGTCCACATCTAATCCATCCTGTAGGTCCAGGCTGCTGGTAGGCATTACAGAGATCGAAGCATCAATGGCTCCTTGTCTGTGCATGCCTCAGGGAAGGAACTGGCTCTGCTAGAGGCCAGCATGAGCAGAGAGACCAGGAAGAGCTCCCGAGGATGGGATGGCAGCGCTCTACTCCGACAAGCCGTCTTCACTGACCCTAGGGCAGTGTGGCTATGGCTGTCCAGCAAGGTCACTCCAGCAAGGTAACAGCCTACCAAAGCTAGTGTTGTAGTGGTCAGACATTGCTCAGCCAGCAAATGGCTTGGTGAATAGAAGAGATGATTTGATGAACCCTCAAGACCATACTCTTTGGGGCCATTCGTTGCCTTTTCAAGGATATCTGGGCTATAGCTGGAAGTGCCCCCTCTGCTCACAGTTACTTATATTGTTATGTGCTCCATGATAATGACTATGGGTGGCCCATTAGCATGGCCCTTGACGTAACAGAAAGATCTCACTGCTCAGTTATCGTTTTCTTATGAACATATCTGAAATCCCAGTATTTGAAATTCATTCCTTTGGATTACAAGTTTGCCTCTGGTGTGGAGCGAGTTGGCATCCACTCTATAATGTGCTACCCATGAGAAAGGTAATGCATTAAGCTCTTTGTCTTTTGAATCCTTATACCTCCTTTAAAATGCAATTCAAATACTACTTTCCCCATCGCCTTCTCCACTTTCTCACTGAAATCTTCACTGATTCTGGAATGAAAGTGACCTTCCCACTTAGATGGCACAAGCTACTTGATTTTGTGATGCTCTAATGAACTTGTCATGTAAAAGTATGTTATCACGACCTGCATTTGTGCCTTATTTCCCTCTTAAGTTCTAAGCTTCACAAGGAAACTGTGTTAGGTTAATTTTGTATCTCCCCCAGTGCCTAACATACTGTTTAGCAAATGGGAGGTGTTTGTTGAATGCATGAATGAATAAATGAAGCTGTCATTCACACCCTAGTGCAAAGCAAGAGTGAGTTAAGGATAATAGGAGATAAAAAGTCAAGTAAGACATGGTCTCTGCATTTAAGGAGCATATAGTCTATATGGGGAAGTAAGACATGATCATAAATAAATGCAGAAAAAATGAAGAATGGGAAAGTATAAGAGAGGTACAAAGTATATTGAGGGTTCAAAAGAGAAAGAGGTTATTTCTTTTTGAAGAAGGGAGGTCAGGAAGGATTTCATTCATGTTGGAGATGGTCCTAGGGCTGAGCCATGAAGGATACAGTTTGTAATTGGATCTGTAGAACTGGAGAGGGGAGTATTTGTTTGCCTCTGGGAGAATAGGAGTGTTGATGGGGAAAAGAGAGGAAAGATTTGGTAGTTCAAAGGCTACTGGGTCTTCAACACTATGAGCTGGTTGGGTCATTATACCAGGCAGCTGTACATGAAGTATGAATGTAGTTCAGTGGAAAGAGAATTGGGTCTCAAATCATAGGACTTGGGTTTAAATGACATCTCTGATGCTTACTTCCTGCATGATCCTGGGTAAGTCAACCTCTCTGAACCTCAATTTTCTCATCTGTAAAATGAAGAGATTGAGCTAGATGTCCACTGAGGTTCCTTCCAACTTTTGTCCCTTCTATGCTTCTGTGACAGGAAGTGGTGTGAGTACATTGGCTTAGGAAGGCACCAGAAGGGGAGAAAGGGAAGAGGGAGAGGAAGGGAGAGACAAACTTCTCTTTCATTGTTTTGTAGTAAGCATGCTCTAACCCTGGCTTCAAAGGAAATGTCCAGGAGTCTTAGGCCTTTGGGATTGACTGTGGACACTCTGACCCCTTCAATTTGTCTTTTTCGCTCCTAGGGTCTGGTTCTTTACTAAGATGACGCTCAATCAGAACAGCGCCCAGCTGTTTTTCTCAGGACTTAAGGAAGAGAAGGTGGGGCCTGTCCTGTCCCTGCAGGGCAGAGTCCAGCACAACATTGACAGTTGGGGGGCTGTCCCAAAGCTCCTTGATCTCACCGGAACTCTCAAACAGAAGAACCACAGCAACGAGGGTGTGTCTTCCTTCACAGCCTGGGAGGGGTAGTCTGAGAAATGGCTTACTGAAAAACTGAAAAACTTAAGGAGGAGACAATCTTAGGGTCGGGGGACTTTGAGAGAGGCACTTAGTGAAGAAACATTGACTGAAACCCCAAAATACTGAGATCCTAAAGGCTGTTAGGTTTCTACCAGATGAATGAAGTCTCAAAGTTGTGTTTGGAGTCTCAAAGTTGTGTTTTTAAGTATCTTGCCTGTATACTTTTCACTTAAAGTAGAAACCCTAGTTCTACATCTGTGCCATTTCAGGAACTATTTGAAGATGTCCAGTAGGGAAATAAGGCAAAAACACAGATAACTATAATGCACAATATTACACATCAGGTTCACCAGAAGGGTGCAAAATAAAGTTCATTGTGACATCAGTCAATTGACAAGCATGTATTAAACATACCATGTATCAGGGTCTGGAGACACAAAGAAAGGCAAAAAAATAGTCCTTGCTCGCAGTTAGCTTACAGTCTAATGAAGGAGGCAACACAGAAATGACTTTGCACAAACAAAATATAGATGGGATAAGTTTTAAGTAATCAGCAGAGGGAAGGTGCAAGTATTAAAAGGCATCAGGGAAGGCTTCTTGTCAAAGGTGGGGTTTTAGCTGGGACTTGAAGGAAACCAAAGACTTCTCTCCATCTCCTGACATCCAGAGGGGAAGGTCACAGCCAACTGGGAATGAGGGAGAAGCTGGTAGCAGTAGCCCAATGTTTGATATCTGAATTTATGTTCAGAGATAGGGACTGGGCATGTGATTTCATTGGTTTAGGTAACTCTTGGATGAGGGAACTTTCTCTGCTAATACATGTTGGCACCCTCTCTGCAACATTTAGTCTTAGAAAATTGTCTAGAATACTGAGAGGTTGAGTGACTTGCCCAGGGTCACACATCCAGTATGTGTCAGAGGCAGGAGTTGAACCTATGTCTTTCTGTCTCCAAGGCCAACATTTGTTGTTGTTGTTCAGTTGTTTTAGTCAAGTCTGAAGCTCTTCGTAACCTCATTAGGGATTTTCTTGGCAAAGAAACTGGAGTGGTTTGCCATTTCTTTCTCCAGCTCATTTTACAGATGAGGAAACTGAAGCAAGCAGGGTTAAGTGACTTGCCCAGGGTCTTACAGCTAGTTAAGTGTGTGAGGCCAGATTTGAACTCAAGAAGATGAGTCTTCCTGACTCTAGTTCTATCCTAACTGCCAAGCACAGAAGGTGATTAATGAGATGTAATATGGGAAGTTGCAGAGAGCACTGGATTTGGAGTCAGGAGACCTGGTTCTGTGTGACTAGGTGTAAGATAAGGAAGAGGTATTCTCTCTGGATCTGAGTTTCTCTTACTATGAAATACAGATGATAGTAACTATGCTGCCAAAATGCTTTGCAAGCCTCAAAACAATATCTACTTGTTGACTGTTTTTAATTATTATTCTCTGTGTGTTTTATTGGACAGCCAGGTGGTACAGTGGGTAGTGTGCCAGGCCTGGAGTCAGGAAGACTCATTTTCCTGAGTTCAAATTTGATGTTAGACACTTCCTAGCTGTGTGACCCTGGGCAAGTCACTTAACCCTGGTGGCCTCAGTTCTTCATCTGTAAAACAAGCTGGAGAAAGAAATGGCAAACCACGTCAGTATCTTTTCCAAGAAAAGCCCAAATGGGGACATGAAGAGCTAAGCATCCCTAGAAAACAACTGAACAACAGAAAATGTGTTTTATATCTATTTCTCTGTCCACATATTGTTTTCCCCCTAGTAGAACGTAAATAAATTCTTTGAAGACGGAGACTTTCGTTTCTTGTCCTTGTAACGATAGAACTTAATATTGTGTCTAGCACGTAGCAGGTATTAAGTAAATTAATATTGAGTTAAATTAAATAGGATAGTAGGTATATGAATGGAAAAACGAGGATGAATACACGTTTCATGGAGATGGAATCAACAGGATTTGGTAGCCAATTGCATGGGGAAAGGTTGTTGAGGAAGAGTGGGGGTCAGAATGAAGAGCTGAGGAGGTGAACCTGGGTGCCTGGAAGGATTGTGGCATGGTCAATAGACCATCTAGGGCTATTTGAAGAAGGGGTAAGTTTAGGGAGAACAATCATGGCTTCTGTTTTGGACATATTAGATTTGAGGCATTGATGGGACATCTGGTTGGACATAACTCACAGGTATTTGGCAATTTGGGATTGGAGTTCCATAGAGAGAACAAGGTTGGATTTGTTAGTAATCTGGGTAGAAAAGAGAATCAAGAGATAAAAGGTAGAAAAAGAAGAGAAAAAGAGTTAGAACAATACATTGGGATGGATACCCATTTAGGGACTGGAGATGGATGATTCAGCAAAGCAGACTGTAAAGGAGTGGTCGGAAGAGAGTCATGTCATAGAAACCAATGACAAGAATTAGCGAGAGGAGACATATTTATCTGTGTCAAGAGCTGTAAATAAGTCAAATTCAACTGCTGGGTGTTTTTTAAGTGGGAGCAGGCCTGGATATGTTTGTAGGTAGTGAGGAAGGAGCTAATAAATAGAGGAAAACTAAAGAGAAACAGGGAATGATGAAAAAGCCAAGTTCCCAGGGAGGATGAGATGAAGTAAAATCAAAGGCACAAATAGAGGTGTTGATCTTGGAAAGGAGAAGGATCATAAACAGAAAGTGATGTAACATGGTTTAGAGCTATGTAGTAGATAAGAAGTTGGTACTGGGATTTTTATTTTGTTTTATTCTATTTTTAGTATAATAGGTGTCAAGACCTGCTGAGAGGAAGAGAAGACAGGATGTCATAGGGAGGGAGAGAGAAGAAGAAAGAAAGGGAGGGAGAGAAAGAAAAAGAGAGGAGGAGGAGGAGGAGGGAGAGGAGGAGGAGGAAGGAAAGAAGATGATGGTGATGATGATGATTTAGGATAACTATTTCAAGAAGTGCAATAGTTGTGTAACTTGAAGCAGTGCTCACCAGCAGAGGAGATATGCAGAGAGCAGGAGTAAGCCAGGGATGGAGTTTAACAAGTGGTGAATGACAGTATGTCAAGAGAGTGAGGCATCCATGGGGAGACAATGGCATATGGTTAAATTTGTCATCCTTGGGCAGAGTTGTAACTAGAAACTGGAAAGCCCAAAGAAAATAGAACATATGAGTGCTCAGACCAGCTTTGTAATTCATGATTATGTGATTCAAGTAATAAAGTCAAAATGACACAAGTAATTAATTCAGTTGAGTGGGAGGATAGACCTTAGGACATAATATCCTTGTGAGTAGATACCCTAAGACACTGGTGTTTCAGTGGGGAGAGACCCCGAAACACAAGCCCTGGTGGGGAGGGTATCCCCAAACACTAAAGACAAGCAGAATGTGGCTGTGCCAGCGAGAAGCCAGTTTATGGTATCAGCTCTGGAGGGAGGAAGAGTGCCATCAAGTAGCTTACTATTTAGCTAGTTATTCTTGCTAACTAGGTGTCAAGTTCGGTTGCTTCTGGGCTATCAGATTTCAAGGTTCCTCAAAATGTAAATTTGACCATTTTAAAATCACACAATCTTTTAAAATTATTAAACTTTTAATTTTTTTTTTACATTTTGGTGCCCTAGGACAAAGCTTAAGTTGTTGCAGTTCCAGTTCTTTTTTTTTTTTTTTTGCTTTTTGGAGGACAGTTGGGGGTTAAGTGACTTGCCCAAGGTCACACGGCTAGTTTTTGTGTTAAGTGTCTGAGGTCGGATTTGAACTCAGGTCCTCCTGACTCCAGGGCTAGTGCTCTATTCACTGCACCACCTAGCCACCCCCTGCAGTTCCAGTTCTAACCAAGATTATGAAGAGAGGAAAGTTAAGAGGGAGCAGCTGTAGAGAGAACAGGAAAAGAGGAGGGGACCTGAGGGTCATGAAAATTAGTTTTAGGTGAGAAATAGAGGGTAATATGGAAAGATAGAAGGTAATGAACAGAGAGAGAAATTTTAGAGTTCAGGATCATGGAGGTGACATAGTCACCTACATCAGTGATGTTGAAATCTAAGAGTATGGCTAAAATAGAGTGAAGATATAGGTGATGGGAGCTAAAGAAGTTGCTCCATGGTGTGTGTGTGTGTGTATGTGTGTGTGCGCGCGTGTTTAAGGGTATATAGGTATAAGTATAAGGTCTAGGGTAGATAAGAAGATGGTCATCCAAGTGCTGAAATCCTTGAAGAACAAAGGAGAGTGACCTGGAGGCTGGTATGTTGCAACAGCAAGGATCTGAATTAGGTGATATAGACAGAGGGAAAGGGCTCTAAGAAAGTGAATGGCTAAGTGATGGGCAAAGAAGAATGTGTTTTCCAAAGGACAGTGAGGAGCAAAGAATTTGGCACCTCCTCCTAACCTAGTATCTTGGGGCCACAAGAAAAGGAGTTCTTTGTCTGGAGAACATAGCAAGGGATATAGGAAATTATCTTCTTCTACTACCTCTGTGTGCTGAATTGAACAGTAGCACTTCCTGTTTCCCACAGGGAACCTCAGCGTCCTCATTGATGATGCCATGTTTGGGCTCCATCTGAGGGACAAACACATGTTGGGGAACAGCAGTATGCGCAGTGTGACCTGTGTGATGATTCAAAATGGCACTCAGGTTATCCCTGAGGAACTTAAGCTGAGGGGGCAGCTGCAGACCCAGCCTGATGGCTATCGAGCCCATGCTTCCTTTCATGCGGATGAGACCATTTTGTACCTGGGCACAGCCTGCATCATAGCTCCAGGGCACAGGCAGCTCTCTGCCAATCTGGCCCACAACAGTAGCACTTTAAGAAATTCAGGTAGGCAAGGCAGAAAGAGCCCTGACCCTACACTGGGGATGGATTGGGATTAGGGTGGGGGAGAAAGGCGGCTAAACTCTCCCAAGCTCCTGTTTGCTTCGTGAAAATCCAAACAACTCGCCACTATCCAAGGTCATGGTAGACATAGTTGTTAAAGAATTCCACAGACTGACTAAAATCCCCACATTAGTTCTTTTCTCCTCTCTCTTCAACCTCAGCGTAGTTCTTGAGGAAATGGCGGAGTTTTTCTTAATTATCCCCTCATTTCTATTTCTCCTGTCTCTATTTGTGTCTCTTCCCATCCAGGACTGCCCACTAATGGAGAGATTCTGTTCTCCCATACCTACCTTGCTCCCAACCACAGGCTGACCCTTGGGCTGCAGAGCAATGGAGGCCACATTGATGCTGCATTCAAGGTAGAAGTTCCTTCTGGAGAATTCTCAGAGGCCCGGATCACTGCAAACTTGAGCCACAATGTCAAGCACTTCCAGCAGCTTGGTATCCCTTTTTTGGTTGAAGGAGACTGTTATTACCAAGTGAGTCATTACTTAATGTGGGGTTTTATTTGACACAGGGATGTCTGAGAGTAGGTAAGGATGAGGAGGCGTGACAAAGGCAGATGTAAGATGCTTGACTGATCCCAAATCCCTCTTAACACCTACAACCGTTTTCCTAACAGTACACTACAATAGGTCAACCCTCACACCAGACTGTGGAGTTTTTCAGTGACCTTCCTCCTTATTACAGTTAAGAGGGTGGCAAAGAAAAGAGGTCTGCTGGTCCTCATGAGGTACGAGCCCCTGAGTAGAGCAACAACCACAGATCCAGGATCAGGTCCTTGGCTTTGTAGATTTAGAAACTTGGTTTTATCATTTCACCCAGGGGTGATCAGACTGGGGTACCCACTAGTAAAGCAGAGTGCCACTTTTTTAAATTTCCCATGGAATTTGAAAGGTGCTAATACATAGTGGATAGAAAACCAATCTTGGCATTAGGGCAACCTTGATTCCAGTCCTGCATCTGAACCATATTGGCTTTGTGACCTTAGGTAAGTCAATGAATCTGTTTGTGCCCCAAACACCTCTACTGTGAAACAGTTACCATTCTCTTTTGGTAGATGAAATTTGCTTCCTGGAAGTTCCCTCTGCCAGTAAAATCATAAGTATCATCCAAAAAATAATTACCATGGAAGATTTATGTGGCAAGATCATTTAAAAGTTATTTGGCAAGTAGGTAGAGCATTAAATTAGAGAGACTTTAGCTATGATATAAAGAGTACTTGACTTAGTTCCCACAAGTTCTACTACCTGCTACTTGAATGACCTTAAACAAGTAATTTTCTCTATAGTTCGCTTATCTATAAAATTAGGGAATTGGGCTAAAGTCCCTCTCAGTCCTAAAATGCCACCACCTATGGCCTAGATATTTTTAAGAGATATTTCCACCAAATTGTGGTAGTTTGTCCAATTACCTTTGTGCATTCTGGGAATATTTCTAAGATAACTGTCACTGATTATGAGCAAGGCACCGTGGTAGTGAGGAGTCATAGAGAATAGAATGTGGGATTTGGAGTAAGAAAAGATCTGAATTCAAATTCTGCCTCAGAGAGTGTCACTTTTCAAAAACATAGAGTATTTTATTTTTTCTTAATTACACGTAAAGGTCATTTTTAACATCCATTTAAAAAAATTTTTTGAGTTCCAAATTTTCTCCCTCATTTCCTCATCTCCATCCTCCCTAAGCTGGTAAGCAATTGGATACAGGTTATATATGTGTGATCATACAAAACATATTTCCATAATAGGTTGTGAAAGATGAAACAGACCAAGGGGGAAAAACAGGATAAAAATACAGTGAAAAATAGGAGGCTTCAATCTCTATTCAGACTTTATTGGTTCTTTCTCTGGAAGTGGATAGCATTTTTCATCATGAAACCTTTGGAATTATCTTGGTTTATTGTATTGTTGGGAATAGTGAAGTCGTTTACAGTTGATCATTGTACAATGTTGCTGTTACTGTGTACAACATTCTCCTGGTTCTGCTCATTTCACTTTGTATCAGTCCACATAAGTGCAGATTTTTTTGGAGAGCATTCTGCTTGTCATTTCTTACAGCATAGTCATGTACAGCAACTTGTTCAGCCATTCCCCAATGGATGAACATTCCCTCAATTCCCAGTTTTTTGCCAAAAGAGATTCTATAAATGTAGGTCTTTTCCCTTTTTGTTTTTTCTCTCTTTGGGATACAGATCTAGTAGTGGTATTGCTTGGTGAGAGGTACCCTAGATGTTCCTAAGAGCTATTTCCACCAAACTGTTGCAGCTTGTCCAATTATCCTTTTGCATTCTGGGCATGATTCTAAGATAATTGTCACTGATTATGAGTGAGGCAGCATCGCAGTGGGATGTCATAGAGCAGTGGTTCTCAACCTTCCTAATGACAGGACTCTTTAATACTCGTATGCGGGCGTATCTGCATGTGGGTGGAGCCGCCTGGAAAGGATAGAGGAGCGGTGTCTTCTGATGGTCCTAGGGGACTCCTGTGACCCTGTGAAAGGGTCATTTGATTCCCAAAGGGGTCGCAACTCACAGGTTGAGAATCACTATCACAGAAGATAGTATTGGATTTGGAGCAAGAAAGATTTGAGTTCAAATTCTGCCTCAGACACTTACTAGCTTGTGATCCTGGGTGAGTCACTTAACCTCCTGAGTTTTCTCATCTGTAAAATGGGGACAATAACGGCACCCATTTCCCCGGATTGTTGTGGGGGTCCAATGAGAAGACAGTTGTAAAGAGCTTAGTGCCAGTGCCTGACACAGAGTAAGCTCTAGATAAATATTTGTTATTGTCCGTAGAATGGGAATAATAATAACAGCACCACCCTCATAGTGCTATTGTGAAGACCAAAGGAGATAAAATATGTAAAGTCCTACGTCAACGACAATAGCCATTGTTTTTGTTATGTGGTACAAGGAAAGTCACTGGGAGTTAGAGGACGTCTGCTCAGATCCTGTCTCTGCTTCTACCTGTCAAGCCGTCTGACCTCTCTGGGCCTCAGTTCTCTTTTTTTTCTTTTTGGAGGGGGGAAGGCAGGGCAATTGGGGTTAAGTGACTTGCCCAAGGTCACACAGCTAGTTTTGTGCTTGTGATAAGTGTTTGAGGCCAGATTTGAACTCAGGTCCACCTGACTCCAGGGCTAGTGCTCTATTTACTGCACCACCCAATCATCCCTTGGGCCTCAGTTCTGTCATTTGTAAAATAAAGGGGGAGGGGGTTGGATTAGATGGTCTCTGAGGACCATTCTACCTCCATGATCCCATGACTTTTCTGGGCCTCCATTCCTCATTTGGAAAAGGGGGAGAGGTAAAGGAAGGAGGGAGGAAGCTGACTAGACAGTCTCCAAGCGCCTTCCCTCTCTATGATCTCTGTGATCCCAAGATAGTATTCAGAAAAAACAATGGGCTGGAAGTCAGATCTGAACTTGAGTTTCTACACGGCTGCCCACTGACACACATTGCTATGGAATTTTGAAGGTTGTACTATTGAAGATAAAAAAAACATAAATAATTCTAACATAAATTTTACTGACCCAGCGCACGTAACATGGCGCATGTGGTATTTAAAAAATAAACAGATCCTGCCTATTTTCCACATGCACTAAACCTAGGAGCTCTGTCAGATTTTGAACTCAAAATTCAATGAAAACCAGCTGCTCTTCAAAAAGGAAAACTGAGAATGCTCAAGCCACCCCTCTCCCTCCTTTGGTGTTGCCAGTTTAAACATTCAGAGCACTGGGATTCCTCTGGCAAAGAATACTGTGTTGTGAGAAGAAAAAAAAAGTTGGAGAAATACTAGCTACCTCTCATCAGTTTGCTCATCTGTAAAATGGGGATAATACTAATGCAGATACTCCATGCTTTGAGGGGATGTTGTAAGGATCAAATGTTTGCAAAGGGCTTTGCTAAACAATAATAGCTGGCATTTATATGGTACTTTAAGGTTTAAAAAAACTCCATGTAATATCTATAAATGGGAGCTATTATTGTATTTTACCTCCCAGAAGTGTATGTGTTTTGAGGAGGAAATATATATTCCTGGGGTTGGAATTTTAAGCCCAGCAGCAGGATCGTGAGAGAGCTGCAAAGGGATCTGGAACCCTTTCCTTCATCCTTCAAAGCTTAATGACAGGCTGGGCAAAGGCCTGGTCTGGATCATTGTCACTTGATTTTTAAATACCGAATTGAGGGCTCAAGGGACAGATCTTTCTCTCCCATCACCACGGGACACAACACCAAAGGAAACAGGAGATTGTCAGCTGCATGTGAATAAGGGACTGTCAACTTGTCTCTGGCTCTGCTGCTGGCAGAAAATGGGGAAGGGATGAGCCCCTGGGGAGTAAGATTATTTCCCTCCCTCGGGGCTCTCTTCCAGTTCTCAGAATGAAGGCAATAGGCACAATGAACAAAACACAGGGCTAGAGAGTATATGTGTATGTGGGGGGTTGAGACGGGGCCTCTCTCCTGAGAAAAAGTACACTTGGTTCTTGTTTTGTTTTTTGTCCTTCATTCTAGAAGACATGGTGATGTCTTGATTTGTGTGTGTATTGGATTTAAGGGAGACAGAGTTGTGCAAAGTTGTTGGCCTCATTCTTTCTTCCTGGAGTGTTGAAGTTCCATGGAAAGACGAAAGTCAAGACAGCTGGCTATGGCCCAGTTGGATGTCTGACCAGGCTCTAAGCACTCCATAGCACCTGCTTCCACTGCCTTCATGGCTGTTGGAACAAATTGTTCTCATCTGTCTATTCCACTGGGAAAGTCTTCACATGCTTGGGACAAACTCCCTCTAACTAACTGATGGGTTTGACACCTGTAGGCTACTTTCAACCTGGGTTAGCCCAACTGCAGAGATGGTTTATGCGATGTGGTCAGTGAATATGCTACATCTGACACTTGGTTCAAGAGGCAGCCAGCAACCTGGGGAGAAACGGGTGGAACAGACCCGACTCCTCCCCTGAGGAGAACCTGGAAAACGACTTATTGGGTCATATAGGAAATGGGTCACATGACTAGTAGGTGTTAAGTGTCTGAGGCTGGATTTGAACTCAGGTCCTCTCAAAATTCGTACTCTATTCACTTCACCTAGCCACCCAGAGGTCATGGTTTTACAACAGTCTACCTTCCTCATTTTACAGATGGGGTAACTGAGGCACAGAAAGTTTAAGTTACTTGCCCAGGAATACACAACTAAATGTCTGAGACATGATTTTAAAAGCCTAGGTATTCCCCACTACACAAAGTTCAGCATTCTTATCTCCTATACCTTGATGCTTTTCCAATCATTTGGCCTTGTGGGGCTTCTCCCTTTCCACCCCAACACAATGATATCCTCTTACCCTATTCACCAGTCCAAGGTTGGCTTAATACTAGAATGTCTCCTATTCCTCCAGTCTGCCTTCACTTTCTGTGTTGACCTTCCCCTGATCCTTTCAAATACTCAATATTCCTTGATTCTTACTTTGTTGAAACATCTTGTCAACAATGGCTCTGCTATTTATTATTAGCAACTCGGGATGAATTTAAGTCACCTGGACTCCTCTCGTAGGTTTCTTGGTCTAGATCAAAGATTTCTTTGAAGAAATTTTAGGTGGGCAAGATACTTGGGGGACCTTACCTCTATCCCTAAAAATGACAGTAAGAAGGTAACTGACAGGTCTTAAACCCATCAGTGAGTTAGGGGAATGTCTACCCCAAACATGTGAAGACTTCTGCTGGTGGAATGGATGGATGAGAACATGTTCTCCTGGCCATGGAGGCAGTAGAAACAAGCACTGTGGAGCACTTAGAGCTTGGGTAGGCATAGAAGATGCCAAGGTCATCCACTGAATTCTGGGCCGTCTCCAGTCATCTTGACTTTTGTCTTGCCACTAGACTTTCCATGACTCAGAAGAGTGAGGCTGATGACTTTGCACAACTCTGCCTCACTTAAATCTTATTCACGCACAAGTCAAGATATTACCCTGTGACGTCATGGATCTTCTTCAAAAACAAAGGATGAACAATCCCAACCACCATCACAAAAATGTTACTCCTCATGAGGCCTGAGCCAGAATTATTGGTGATGATGAAGATGAAAAAGAGGAACATGATGAAGATATTACCAAACTTAGGAGGCTATAGATGGCTTTCTGGTTCTAGTTGGATGACTCCTTGCATGTTTTATGCTTTTCAAAGCCTGTTCATATCACTAATAATAATAATGAGGAGGAGGAGGATAATTAGCATTTATATAGTACCTACTGTATGCTAGGCACAAGCATTTATATAGTGCCTACTATGTGCTAGGCACTGTGGTAAATATTTTACAAATATCATCTCATTTTTTTATACTTTACTTTTTTACAAATTTAAATTTACAATTTTACATTTTTACAATCCTATAAAGTAGGCAGAGTAGACATGTTTATTCTCATTTTGTGGATGAAATTAAACCAGAAAACCAAGAAGTAAAATTACTTGGTCAAAGAAACCCAATGAGTTAATAGTGGGGCTGGGAATTGGTCTATCTTTTCTATACTGGACAATATTTATTCCATCCCTCTCCTTATTTTGGCAAATGGGCAGTATAGTGGATATAATACTGGACTTGACTTTAGGAAGACCTCAATTCAAATCCTGCCTTAGAGACCTATTACCTATATGACCCTGGGCAAGTCACTTAACTCATCTGTGCCTTGGTTTCCTAATCTGTAAAATGTGAGTATTGAATTTGATGACCTCTATGGCTCTTTCTAGCTCAAAATATATGATCCCATAATAGCTGGTACTTATATAACACTTAAAGGTTTACAAAGTGCTTTTATCACCTCATTTGATCTATCCCCCATGGGAAGGTGCCGTTATTATCCTGATTTTACAGACAAGGAAACTGAGTCACAGAGAAGAGAAGCAAATGACTCTTCTCACTCAGCTAGTAATTGCGTGTGAAGCAGAATTTGAACTCAGGTCTTCCTGACTCCAAGTTCAGTGTTTTTTTTTCCACTATACCACCAATTTATTTTTTAAAAATTAATTTTTTTTAGTTTTCAATATTCATTTCCGTAAGATTTTGAGTTTCCAATCTTCTCCTCCTCCTTCTTCTCCCCCTTCCCCAAACTGCATGCAATCTAATATAGGCTCTACTTATGCATTCATATTAAGCATATTTTCACATTAGTCATGATGTAAAGAAGAATTAGAACTAATGGGGGAACGAAAATAAAGAAGAAATAAAAGAAAAGGAGAGCAAATAGTACACTTCCACCTGCATTCAGACTCCACAATTCTTTCTCTGGATGTGGACAGCATTTTGGAGTTGTCTTAGATCCTTGCATTGCTGAGAAGAGCTAAATCAGTCAAAGTCGGTTATCACAGTGTAGTTGTTACTATGTATAATGTTCTCCTGGTTCTGCTCTTTTCACTCAGCATCAGTGCGTGTAAATCTTTCCAGGTTTTTCTGAAGTCTGCCTACTCCTCATTTTTTAGAGCACAGTAGTATTCTATTATATTCATATACCACAACTTGTTCAGCCTTTCCCCAGTTGATGGACATATACCACCAGCTTCTTACCTTTAGCTGCTGCTGCTCCCTTGTGTGTGAAGCAGGCCCAGGGTCAAGGTCTCAGGGACATCCAATCTCATTGTCTAGAACTCTGGCTCCAGACTGGTGGCTGGCATGAAGGCTGGCTTGGATGGAAAACATCTTCGCATGGCACTGGAGAGGAGGAAAAATGGAGGCCGTTCAGAGGAGGTGGTTCTGGGGCTACAGCATAGTGTGCCTGGACTCATTGGTGTGGTGCCCTCCCAGCTCCAGGTAAGCAGGCCAAGGGCAGGTGAAGCCCTGCTTTTAATAGCAGGAGCCCTTCACCTTAATTTATGTCTGGTAAAACCCCTTCTCAGAATCATGTTTTTAAACAGTTGAAGAAAATACTCATTTTCAGTATGAGGTTAATGAAAATAAAATGTAATTTTTTTCCCATCCAAGTTTACAGACCCCCTGAAATCTATTCATGGATTGCTAAGGCTCTGTGAATTTCAGGTTAAGAACCCCTACTTGGTGGCCTCTCCTTGGTGTTTGTAAAACACTTGTCAGGAAAAATGAGATGGGGTGATTACTATTACTTTTGAGTGGGTCCTCCTGGTCACAGAAGAGGGGCAAATAAAAGAAGATAACCCTTCTCCATTCCTGCCCAGAGATGCCTCTACCCTTCCAGTGTTTAATTGTACCTCCTGGGTCCTACAGGTCAGCTGCAGCGGTGAAGCCTCTTCCAGTCAGCTGTCTGGCCACTGCAGTGGAGATGTCTCCCACCATCCATTTGAGGTACAGACTTCCTTCTCGACCATGGGGTTCCATAGATGTGGTGCAGTGAGGTTCACCTACTGCCGGGATAGCTTGAGTGCAGGTGGCTGTCACAGGAGAGGACGTGGCTATGAGGTCACAGGAGGGCTGGTGCACACATTCTCCTACCTCCATTTCCTTGACATCCCAAGAGATGTGAAGGTCAGAGCCTCACTCAGGGGTCAGCCTGGTAGGCTGAAGGCCAGGCTAAACCTAACTGCAGAGGGACAGGGGATCCACATCCACTTAGATGTTCAAAACACATCAGGATTCAAAAAGTGCAAAGTGGCTTCATCCATGAGGGAAGAAGCCAATATGCTATCCATCAACCACACAGCAGAGATGCAGAGGTTCCCCAAGACATGTGGCCATGGTTTTGAAGGACATGTTCATGCCTCCCTTGACAGGCGAGGTGTGCTACTCTCAGCAATGACTCACTGGCAGGGCTGGGGCATTGCCAAGGTCAAGTTACTCCAGGTTTTATCACAGAAAAAGATACCACAGGGCTTAGGCAGGAGGTGGTCATTGACATTACACTCAAAAACAAAAAATAGGAAGATTAAGGGCAGCTTGGAAATTCAAAGAAACCAAGATTCTTTCCACATGAGTGGGTTTATCTGGCTGCTGGATCATGGAGCCAGGATGAACTGGACTTGGGAACATCAGTGGAGACAGCTGAGGACCCTCCCTGTGCCTTCAAGCCTCCAGCTGGTGGGGTGGATGACCTATGGCCCTACCTTGCTAGTTAGCAAGGCCCAAGTCACTGTGGGAGGTCAGCCACTGAGAGTGGAACTGCTAACGTCCTGGGGGAAGAAGACAGAGCTGAAGGCACTGCTTCATCACAACATCCTGAGTTGGTTGCAGACCGGCATTCCCGAGAGAAATTGGCTCCATGGAGCAGTCCAGCTTGGGGGTCGGGCAGACCTGAGCCTGGAGCTGCTGAGTGGAGTCTGCAGGGTGTCCGGTGTGGGGCGACGAGAGAGGAGGCAGCCCGGGCAGTGGGAGCTGGCTTTCCATGGTCACTGTCCCTACTTTCAGGTAGAGAGGAACATGTTCGTCCCAGGGAAGGACATGTTTCAAGCTGCTTTGGCTCTTGCATGCCTCTGGTCTTGGGTTCAGTGATGCCTGTTCCATACTAATCTTGAAGCAGGTGGGCAGGTTCAGAAAGATACTATGGGTAGAGATTTGGTCCCTTTCAAAGTTAATCAAGCAAAGGAGAAGTTTGGGGAAGAAGAAGACAGAAACTGAGGCAAAGAAAGGGGCTAGAATTGGCTCTGTCGTCTTCCAGTCTGATAAGACTTTATTAAGTACCGATCATGATCCAGAAGCTATGCCAGGTGTGGGGGTAGGGTGGGGAGACAAACCCCTAAAACAGTCCCTCTGCCTTGAGAAATTTCCATTCTCCTTAGGACAGAAGGGGAGAATTCTTCCTCTATTAGCTGTATGGGTAATTTCTAGTTCTGGAATTTAGCGATGGAACCCCATATAGCTCCATGGACTTTGGTCTTAGAATCAAGCAAAGAAGGGAGTTTTGAGATCACATATTCCATTAATTTTATAGTTAAGGACACTGAAGCCAAGAGAGGGTTTGTGGCTTACCCTGGGTCACACTGGTATTAAATGGCAGAGGAACTGAGTTCTTTTGATTCCAAAATCAGTGATCTTTCTACTGAGGGAAAAGATACTGTTTTGCTAATAATGATAGCTAGTATTTACGTAGTACTTTAAACTTTGTAAAGTGTTTCATATGTACTAGCTTTTTTGATTCTTACATCAACCATATGAGGTAGGTACTATTATTATACCATTTTAACAAAGGAGGAAACTGAGGCTGAGGGAGATTAGTAGTTTAGTCTGGGTCATACAGGTAGAAAGTGTCTGAGACAGAATTTTCTGTTGCCAAGTCCAGCACTATAGCTACCATATCCCTTAGCTGAGAGACAAGAGAAATCTGAGATAGAGAACCCTGGATAGTGAGTCAAGAGACCTGAATTTGAATCCCTGCTATGCCTTTAGTTAGCTGTATGACCTTGGACAAGTCACTTCTCCTCTTTGGGCCTCAGTTTCCTCACCTGTAAAATGAATGATTCTAATTAGATAGCCTCTGCGACCCCTTCCAGTTCTAGATCTAAAAATATGTTGTGACTGCAATCCCCTTTACATCTATTAACATTTTGATTTTATGATCCTAGTTCATTCCCTTGCCTTCAGGCAGGCTTGCAGCAAAGCCAGAAAAGAAAAACTGGACCTCTTCCTACTAGAAGTTAGGCAGAAGGCTTTAAAGAAATCAGCATACTTTGTCTTGTTTTTTTCTCTTCCCTTCTCAGTGTTCCCTCACCTTCTAATCTGGGGATCTCAGTTATGGAAGAGCCTTAAATACATTTACCATATACACTGTCCATGGTTTGAAGGTCTCTCTACTTGCTTATCTTCTCAGAATCTTTGACCAACCTTCTCTACATTAAGTAGTCTCAATTTTCTTTCTTTTTTAAGTTGTTTTTTTCAATTAACAAGTATTTATTTTCTCTCCCTCCACCTCCCCCACTTGAAAAAAAAGAAAAACCCTGTAACTAACTATGTAAGTTATAGTTATAGTCAAGCAAAATCAATTCCTACATTAGCCATGTCCAAAAATGTATGCCTCATTCTATATGCCTGTCATCTCTGTTAAAAGAAAGCAGCATGCTTCACCATTGGTCTTCTAGAATTATGGCTGGTCATTGAATTGATCAGTGTGTAGGTCTTTCAAATTTGTTTGTCTTTACAATGTTGTTATTGTAAAAATTGTTCTCCTGGTTCTCCTCATTTCTCCCTGTATCAGTTCATATAATTCTTCCAAAGTTTCTCTGAACCCATCCCTTTTATCATTTCTTTTTCTTTTTTTTGAGGGGGGAAGGCAGGGCAATTGGGTTTAAGTCCCAAGGTTACCTGGCTAGTAAGTGTTAAGTGTCTGAGGCCACATTTGAACTCAGGTCCTCCTGACTCCAGGGTCAGTACTCTATTCACTATACCACCAAGCTGCCCTCCCCCCTTTTTTTCTTTCATCATTTACTATGGCACAATACTATTCCATATAGCATAATTTATTCAGTTGTCCTCCAGACTATTACAGTTGTTCATAGGGACCCATCTGCCCAAACTTTTTATCACTTGGGTGGTCACTTTTCACTCTCTCTGTGATCTTGAAATAAAACTAAAGAAAAAAAATCATTTGAGAGCATGTTTATTCCCAAAGGCAGCAGCATTTACAGAATCACTGAATTTCAGAGTTGGGAGTACCTGCTGAGGTTATGTAGCTGAGAATCCCCTTTTACAAAGTTGTCAACAAATTATTTTCTGGCCTTCTTGAAAACCTCCAATGAGGGGCAAGGACCAATCACTTCACCAAGGTGTCTATTTTTGAATATCTCTCTTTGTCAGGAAGCTTTTCCTTACACTAGACATGACTCTTGCATAACTCTAACTTCCTCCCATTGCTCCTGAGTCTGCTTCAGAGGCCAAGGCCAAGCAGGATGGACTCAGTCTCATCCACATACTTGTAGGAAGCTAGCATATCTTCCCTAAGTTTTCTTTCCACGTTAAACACCCTCAGTTTCTTCAATTGGCCTCCTACCTTCTCATCATCTTCTGTATTCACTAACATGTGAAAAGCATCCGTGTTATTTCCTAAAATAAGACACCCAGAATTAGATTGAACCCTCCAAATGTAAGATGATCAGGGCACGTACTCTCATCTTCCTCATTTTGAACACTTTGAACCTACCAGTGTAGATTGGTCTTTGTTTTTGTGGTTGCTACGACACATTGTCAACCCCTGTTGCGATTTCAGTCCACTGAAAACCCAAGATCGTCTTTTTGAACCAGGAAATTTTACCTAGCCATCTTTTCTCCTCTACCTTGTACTCACACAGTTGATTTTTAAACACATGAATAATTTTATTTCTATTTCTCCTTGTTAAAAGTCATCTTTTTAGATTCAAATTAAATTTCCAATCTGTTGAGGTGTTTCTTTGTCTTAACTCTGTTATCCTGCATGTTATCCTTTCTAGTTTCTTGTCAGTTGCCCCTCTAAGTCTTCATCCAAATTATTGATAAAATTGTTGACTAGCCTAGAACCAAGGAGAGATCTCTGATATATTCTTATTCTCTCTCTCTCTCTCTCTCTCTCTGTCTGTCTCTCTCTGTCTCTGTCTCTCTCTGTCTCTCTTTGTCTCTCTCTGTTTCTCTCTCTCTCTGTCTCTCTCCCCCTCCCTCTCTCCCTCTCCCCCCTCCCTCATCCTTCCCTTCCCCCTTTGTCCCTCTTCCTCTTTTTCTCTCTCCACAAACAATGTATGTACGTGTATACACACCTTATATATGTTTATGTCTGTGTATAGTTTGTCTTTACAATGTAATAGTATAAATTGTTCTAGTTCTACTCATTTCACTATATATGTATATGTATGTGGTATACATAATATATATAGTGAATAAGTCCCAGAGATCTCTCCTTGAAACATACGTCTCTATATCTATAGCTCTACCTTTCATTTATTTCTCCCAGTTGGCAATGGAACACTCATGGCTATTTTTTTTTCATCCAGACATTCAACTAATCCTGAATATACTTAACTGCATTGATATCTAGTGCGCTTCTCTTGACTTTGTCCACAAAGAAAGCATGAGAGACTTTATTAAATGCTTTGCTGAAATGTAAATACATAAATCTATAGCATCCTCATCTTCTGCTAGGCTGGTTACCTTGTCAAGAAAGAATAGGCATTGCTTTTTTTTTTTTAATCAGGCTATACAAGCTTTCAGTGAACATTGCTTCCCTTTTAAAATGTAAACAAAACGTTTCCTTGATAAAATGTTCTGGAATTTTTTGCCTTAGATGTCAACCTTTCCACTTTAGAGTTTACACACTACTCTATTGAAAAGAAAATACTTAGGCTATAGGAAGTATGACTTATTCACCCATAGGAAAGGATGGGTTGGCTGTGGAGCGCTACCTGAGGTCACTATTTCCCTAACATCCTCAGTCTTCCTTGGTTGCAGAGTCCAGCTGTGGTGTCCCTGAATGGTTCCCTTCTGGCACATGGCTGCAAGGCCACCCTTGTTGGACACCTCTCATCTGGTGAAGCCTTTACGCACGTCCACTTCCACACCTTCTGTGGTCTCCACAACCACTTGGAAGCTCAACTTCAACATTCATGGCCTCTACTCAAGGAACTGGGAATTGCCAAAGAAAACCTGATCAGGGTGTTAACTACGGGAGGGGATACACCAAGAGCACTGCTTGAATTGACTACAGGCCCATGTTCTGTGATGGCAGATGGAGATATGAGGATGGAAAGCAATACAACTCAAACCAACTGGACCTTTTCTCTAGGAAACCATTGCTGTATATTAGAGGTATAGTCTAGTCTCAATTTTTTAGATCTATTCTATATTCTGCATATATGTGTGTGTGTGTGTGTGTGTGTGCGTGTGCATGTGTGTGTATTTTTTTCAGGTCCATTCTGTATATAAATATCAAGACCTCTTGACATTTCTTATTTCTCTCTCTGGCTTTTAATTCAACTTACGCTTGTTATATACTTACTATGCACCCAGAACTGTACTAGGCATTGTGGAGGATATCCTTGGATTCCCCACAGCACACAGCATGGACCAGCATATAGTAGTCACTTAGCAGTATATGTTAAATGAGTGAATGGTTATATAAATGAATGGATGGATGAATTTCAGATAAGGGAATGTGGTATGAAATGACCAGGGAATGTTTCTGAACACTGAAGGATGGATAAGATGTGACAGAGATATGGAAGACAGCATAAAAAAAGTAGAAAGCTATTTTGATCATTTCTCCAATTTATCTTAGTGTTGGCAAATCCATCATATATCACCATAACTCTGCTAATAACTATTTCTGCCAGTCCTTTCCCTATTTAGCACCCAGCCGTATTTATTCTTTTGCCTTGCTCTCAATGATCCCATCCTCGATAAGAGAGTTGAAGAAGGATATTCCCTAATTGTCTTTGCAGCTTCAGGAGATGGCTAGGCAGCAAATTGTCTAGACTATTTCCTTGTGTTCTGGATGGAAGTTTACAGTATCATTTGTAAGTAGGGATGAGAAGACATTCAGAAGAACAAAAGGATGAATTATGCCCTAAGCATTCTGAAAATTAACCTGGGTATGAATTATTGCTGACTCAATTGTTAAGTGAATTCATTTTTTCCTCAGTTTATTACAAATATTTATGTATCTCCTCTATACGATACCTCCATGAGGGAGATATAAAGATGTGTAAGACAGAGTCCCTGTCCTCAAGGTTCTTACAATCTAGCAAAAGGAATAAGACAGGTATATAAATAAGTGGAAGTGGAACTTGAAAGAATTTGGCAAGTGCCCAGGAGATGGAAGGCTTAAGTATTATGAGAATTTAGAGGAGGAAGGGATCCAGTAGAGGTGGTGGTAGCAGCCAGGGAAGAGAGAGGAGATCAAGGAAGACTTCATGGAGGATGCATTTTGACTGTCAAAGGATGGCTAAGATTTGAGGTAATGCATTCCAGGTACAGAGAAGAGCATGGGCGGGGGGGGGGGTGGGAGGGCACAGCTAGGTGGCGAAGTGAGTAGAGCACTGGCCCTGGAGTCAGGAGGACCTGAGTTCAAATCTGACCTCAGACCCTTGACACACTTACTAGCTGTGTGACCTTGGGCAAGTCACTTAGCCCCGTTTTTCTTCCAAAAAGCAAAACAAAAAATTAGGAGAAGAGCGTGGGCAAAAACATAGAGTTGAGAAAATATAGATCGTGTTTAGAAGGCAAGTTGCCATCTAGTTTAACTAGAGCATAGATGATGTGAGGGAGAGTACTGAGATAAGGTAAGTAGACTAGAACCTATTTGTGAAGAACCTTGAATGCCAGGATAGGAAAGTTGGGCTTTATTTCACAGGCAGTGGAGAGGGGAGAGGGAGGGTTTCTAAAGATTTCTAGGGGCAGCTAGGTGGTGCAGTGAATAGAGCACTGGCCCTGGAGTCCGGAGGACCTGAGTTCAAATTTGGCCTCAGACACTTAACACTTACTAGCTATGTGACCTTGGGGCAAATCATTTAACCCCAATTTCTTTGCCTTCCTTGCTCCAAAAAGACAAAAAACAAAGAAAGTTCGGCTTTATTTCACAGGCACTGGCGGGGGAGGGGGGGGGAAGGGAGGGCTTCTAAAGATTTCTACATAAAGTAGTGATGTGATCCAAGCCATGCATTGGGAAGATTAACCTGACCTAGAGTAACCCCTCGAAGTCAGGGGTGTGCTGGTAAATGTTTAATGACAGTCTCTCTGAAAACTGTGGCAAGCTTTTAAGTTTAATCTGAATCATTATCATTTTCTCCATTGCTTTCTTAAGTCTGGCAGCCAACAAAATAATAAATCAAGCTCTGATTTGTAACATTTACCAATTTCACAAATGTAAACACTCACACTCAAAATTTTACAGTGGGCCCTCCTAAGCCGATACTAGCTGGCCCCAACATTATCCCTGCCAGTGACTATAGTATAGGATGTAGAGAGGCCAGAAGCAAGGGAAATAATTCACAGTGTGAAATTGTGTGCCAGATAAGACCCATTATCTTTGAGGGAATGCCTCTTAGCCAATATATGCCAGATTTGAGACTCCCCTAATTTTCCCCTTCCCTCCACCATTTGCATAAGAATGCTGGGTTTCTTCTGGTCATTCTACAGTCTCTCTGATCCTTCAACCATAGCACATGCTCTACAAAATTTCACCTTTTTTCTTCCATAATTACAGAAAACAGGCTTTCCACAGAGCCTGGTCACCAGGGGATCCCTCAGGCTCGGACCCTGTGATGGTGACCTGACCGTGGCCCTCCAGAGTGATGAAGGAGATGCCCACATGCACTTAGCAACTTCCTGCAGACAAAAACCCTTGGTGCAAGGAAGCCTGCACCATTCTTTCAGACCCCTGAGCCGCCTGGGGTTGCCCCCCAGCAATATCATCTACCTGGAGGCAGGCTTGAGCCAGGTCCCACAAAGCTCCTTGAATATCCAAGTTGGGCAGTGTCGACTTCAGGGCATAATGGAGCTCCAGCCCAGGAACAAAACCCAGTGGGTACTGGAGACAGAGTCAGACTGTGAGCTCTTGCAGGTAGGTCTGGGCAAGGTGGAAGGGAAAAAAAAATCCAAGAGAACAGTATCTTGTGGTTATAATAATGCTAATGGTGGGAAAGACTCTATAGTTATAACTTGCAACTATGTAACACATTGGAAGTTCATATGTGAGAAGCTTTAAATCCCAAAACAGGCTCTCCTTGAAACAATCCATTTTATGGATCAGGAAACTGAGGCTCAGATAGGTTAAGAGACCTGGCC
This sequence comes from Pseudocheirus occidentalis, assembly GCA_028646575.1. Classification (NCBI taxonomy): domain Eukaryota; kingdom Metazoa; phylum Chordata; class Mammalia; order Diprotodontia; family Pseudocheiridae; genus Pseudocheirus; species Pseudocheirus occidentalis. The sequence continues at coordinate 136,831,160 of CM053599.1, read as the reverse complement.
AGAGTCACATAAAGAGTGACAAAGTAAATAAACTGAGTTCCTCCATATCGTGTTTTGGGATCCCAGATCTATTAGAAATACAAGTTTATGAATTAACCAGGCAATTGCTAAGACACTGATTGACTGGCATGGATTACCCTTCCAGCCAAAAATCCCAACTAGCAAGGAAAGCTTTAAGAGTTTATACACCGGGGGTGGCTAGGTGGCACAGTGAATAGAGCACCGGCCCTGGAGTCAGGAGTACTTGAGTTCAAATCCGGCCTTAGACACTTAACACAAAAAAAAGCTAGCTGTGTAACCTTGGGCAAGTCACTTAACCCCAACTGCCCTACAAAAAAAAAAGAGTTTATACACCTTTCCAGTGGGATTCTGTATGATTCTGAGAAGTTTATCTGTGCCTGTAAATCTTATCTTTTAGTGACATCTCAAGAAAACATTGTTATCTAACAAAAAAACAAAGCAAGTGAAAGATATATTTAATAGTAGGTGCTTCATAAATGCTGACTGACTGACTTTAGCTATACAGTTGAGAATTCAATATTCTTTAGTAATTAATACCAGAACAAGGATTTGAACCCAGGCCTCTTAATTCTGAAGTTCAGCAAGTTGGGTTTGTTTGTTTGTTTGTTTGTTTTTACCATACTACACAATAAATAGAGATGAATCCTTGTAAGGTCATTTTGGATCCATGCATTTGTATATGAGATTTGTTTGTGAAGCATTACGGATGCTGCCCTTTAGACCCCTGCAGGGAGGTGGGTGAGGAAGGGAGGGGATATTTAGATTCTCCAAATGGCATCCTGGGAAAAAAATGCCAGACTGAGGCAATCTGATTTTGCTTCTATTTCCACTACACATGTGGAGTTGCAAGGGGGAAAGAAACGGGTGGAAAGAAGAACAGGAAGAGGAGGAAGAGGAGGAGGAGGAGGAGGAGAAGGGAGTCCCTTTTTAGCTCCAACCTTAGTGACATAACCCTTCTCACAAGGCAGTGTGATATGGTGGGGGGGAAAAAAGGATGAATTTGAAGGTTGATGACGTCAATTTAAATCACAACTATAACACTTAGCTGCTTTGGCAAATCAGAGTTAACTTCCCCAAGCCTTAATTTATTCATCTATAAAATGGGACTAATAATACTATCATTACCAACCTGGCAGGGCTATTGTTCAAAAAGCACCTTGTAAGCCTCAAAGTGCTTCTGCAAAGTAAGGGGATTATTTATATCTCTCCTCTAAGCATTCCCTGACTCATTCCTCCTTTCATTCCTTAATCCCCCTTCTAGACATCTGGACCCTCGGTTTCCAATTTGCCTTTCATCTAGTTAACCTAGTCTAACTTCCTGCCAGTCTGTCATCTGACCCTCATCAATCTAATGGCTTTACTTTCTTGCCTGTTTCCCACACTCCCACACCCTGCTTAGCAACTCTTTAGCATTTATGAGCACATTAATTATTTTTTCCTCTCCAATACAACATACTTTCTTCTATGCCAAGACATCTGTGATTAAAGTGTTTAGTCTAGTCCTACAAATGGTATTAGCTAAGAGGAGCTATGCAAGAGGGACTGGAGGTGATAAATCCTTGGTGGAGCTGATGGGGTTGTGTGCTTGGTGGTAGGACCTTGGAATCCCTACCCGGATGCACCTCAACGGATCAACTCAAGTTGCTGGCTGTCAGGTTAAGATTCTCTGCACCCTGCTGACTGGCAGCCAGGCAGCCTTCTTAGAACTCAGGGGAGCATGCCAGCCACAGCTCACCATCCGGGCCACATTCAGGCACACTTTGCCTGCACTCTGGGCCATTCCAGAGGAGATCAAGCTGTCTTTTCAAGCTGGAAAACAGGCCAAGTACCAGCTGGATGTGAAGCTGAGATCAGGAGCCTGTGAAATCCAAGCCAATGGGGATCTGCAGCTGGAGAAAAAGTTCCAGTGGAGGGGCCTGGTGGAGAATTCCTGCAAAGCTCTACAGGTACTTCAGGAGGGAAAAGTAGTGGAAGTTGGTGGGACATTGTGCTCCCCAACCTGTGTGACTGGGCAGGAAAAATAATGAGTCAACGAAGTGCTCAGGATCTATCTGTCCGGCAGTGTGCTAAGAGCTGGGAATTCACGGAAAAAACTAAAAAACATTCTCTGCCCTCAAGGGGCTTACATTCTTATGGGAGAGATAAAGTGCACATAAATTGGCTTATATGAGATATATGTGTCTCCAGAGTATAGTAGACACAAAGCGACCTTAGATGAGACAGCACCAGGCCCTGGAGGGAACAGAAAAGGCAGAAGTTGACCTTGGAGTTGAGTCTTGAAGGAAGCCAGGAATTCTAAGAGGCAGAAGTGAAAAAGAAGGGTATTTCAGGCATAGGGACTGGAGATGGAGCATTGTTAGTGAGGAATAGCAAGTGTGCCAGTTTGGTTGGGCCATAGAGTCATGAAAATAAGTGATTTCTAAGAAAACAAAAGATAGGAAGGGTCCAGATTGTGAGAAGCTTTAAATGCCAAATAAAGGCATTTGGCAAGTAGCTGGCATGCTGAGTAGAGCACTGGATCTGGAGTCAGGAAGACCTGAGTTCAAATATTCTTGAGATACTTACTAACTATGAGGCCCTGGGCAAGTTACTTAACCTCCGTTTCCCTTGGTTTCCTCACCTGTAAAGTGAGGATCATAAAGAGGGCACCTACCTCCTAGGATCAGATGACTTTAATATTTGTAAAATGCTTTGCACGGTGCTTGGCACATAATGGGGTACTATATAAATGCTATTTGTTATTATTGACTCATGTTTGAATTGGATTTAAGTGGGGGCAGTTTTGGTCCTCTTTGAAAATGAAGGACTAACAAACATTTATTATTATTATTACTAGAGTTTATTGAGTTTGCGTGTAGAGGGATGTGGGCGACATGGTTATATCTACACTTACAGGAATTTATTTTGGGAGCTGTGTGGAGAATGAATCGGAATAGAGAGAGACATGAGACAGAGGCTTCTAATTAGGAGTCTTACTGTAGTAATCTAATAAAAGGTGATGAAGGCCTGAACTTGCGTTGGTGACTATGTGAGTACAGAGAAGACACATGCAAGAAGTGTTAAGGAGGTAGAAACAGCAAGATTGGCTATCTGGGGTGAGTGAGGAACCAAGAATTATACTGAAGTTTCTAACCTGGGTGACTGGCAGGATTGCTGTACCCTTGACAGTAACAGGAATGTTCAGAAGAAGGAGAAAGATAATGAGTTTTCTTTTGGACGTGTTGAGTTTGAGATACCTGTGGGATATCCAATTTGAAATGTCATGGAGACAGTTGGTGATGTGGGACTGGAGCTCGGCAGAGACTGGCTCTGAGAATAAGCTGTGTAGAGATAGTAATTGAACCCTTGGGAGATCACCGTGAGAGGGTGGTGTAGAGAAAATAAGAAGGCTATGGGTGCAGGACAGAATCTTGGAATATTCAGAGTTAATGGGCATAACATGGGTAAAGATCCATCAAGAAACAGAAAAAAATGACCAGACAGTTCGGAGGATGGTTTCACAACAACTCAGAAGAATACGTAGGAAGAGGGGTAGTCGCCAGTGTCTAAGACTGCGGAGAAGTCACGAAAGGTGAAGATGGAGAAAACACCATTAGTTTTGACATTTAAGAGATGATTGGTAGCTTTGGGGAGAATTGTTTCAGTTGAATGATGAGGTTGGAAGCCAGACTGCAAAATTTAGGAGAGGATAA
>CM053599.1:136775780-136826947 GCA_028646575.1 Pseudocheirus occidentalis | reverse complement strand
GTAATGTTGATAATGATTAGACCCAGAAGGGTGGCCAGAGTGCTGAGGAGGCTGAGGCTGGTGGATTGCTTAAGCTCTAGAGTTCCGAGATGCAGGAGGGCTAAAATCAATTGTACAGCACCAAGACAGTAAGCCCCTAAGAGCAGAGGGCCTCCAGGTTGCCTGAGGAGGGGTGAGCTAGACCAGGTGAAATGAAGCAGGTCAAAGCTTTCATGCTGACCAGTATTGGGATTGGGCCTGTTGGATCTGTTGCATTTGTAAAGCACTTTGTAAACTTCACAGACTTGGGTACTACTAAGAATAATGAATAATAATGGTGTTGGATTAGATGACCTCCAAAGTCCCTTCTAACTCTCCTCTCTAAAAACTGTAATTCTATGTATCTGGTGGCTCTTTTTAACCTCTCCAGGCTCTTGGGGCCCCAGGTCGGATTGATGGCTCAGGCTACGTGGTAGTGAACAGTATGGATCTGGACGCCCAGATGTTGGTCACTGTAGATGACAGCACCCTGCGAGGTCTTCTCATCTTGAAGGCCACTAAGGTGAGTGGCACTGGCCAAGTACTGGACATTGGGTATGGAACGCAGTCTGAGGATGTTGATTTTCTTCTGGCAGAGCTAGAGTCTGGGGAGAATCTCTGACAGAAAAAAAAATCAATCAAAAAACACTTATTAAGCTCCTACTATGCACGAAGCAATGTGCTAAATGCTCTACATGAGTATTCATTCAAGTTACCTAGAAGAGAATTAAAGGTGAAAGTTTTGAAATTGGGAAAGGCCAGGGCTCTCCACAAAGTGGAGAGAAACTCCAAAGGGTACGGTATTAAGGACTTCCTTCTGCTCTGAGGGTGAGGCAGTGTGGTGCAGCAGGAAGGGTACCCCATCTGGCATCAGAGGACCTGGGTTTGAATCCTCTCTCTAATTTTACTGCCTATATGAACTGGTGACTCCTCTGGTTTCCCATTGCCTGAAGGCCATACCTGTTACATTTTATCTCCTCCTCCAGGGTTCTCTCAGTACCCATTTTGGGGTGTCTAGTGTCTCTGCCATTAACTCCATCTGCTCCCTCAATTTTAAGGAGTCTCCTTTACCCCAGTTTGATTAAACCATTTACTAGTCAAATTAACTTTTACAAAGGAATATTTGCTATAGCAAGCACAAACATCAAAACCCCTCTCCCCCCACTACACACACACGGAAATTCCTCTTTAAGCCACCTCAGTCTCTGGGGAGAGGAAGGGGATTCCGTTCACAAATTCCTTCAGTTCCTACATAGCCTAGTTCCACCAAGTTCCAAGTCCAGAGCAACTCTTCAGGCTTTAGTCATGGTCACCTTGGCTTCCCAAGGTTTTCCTGCTAGACTGGCTATAACATCTGGCCCAGAATCCTGTCTCCAAAGTCACTGGGGCTTGTTGGGGTCCAGAGACTCCTCTGCCTGCACTTAGGCCTGAAAACGACAAACTAAATAGACAAAGCCCTGACCCCCATTCTCAGGTCCACAGGGTCCCAAAGGGCAAGGTTACCTTCCCTCACCCCGGTCAGTTCTTGGTGCTTATTCTGGGGGTGAACGGAAACTTTATCTCTAATGGATGCCACCAGAAAGACAGAAAGTAATGTTATCCCAGTCTGGTTGATTTAAAGACACAGCCTATTCTAGCTATGCAGCCAATGGAAAAAAGCTGTTTCCATCCATGTGGTAGGGGAGCACTGAATGTCTCCTCCCAGAAGCAGAGCCCAGGTATCTCCCAAGGAGGTGCCTCTATATTAGGGGATCTGGAGATGCTCAAAGCAAAGCCTTACTATATAGTTAAGTTAAGTTCCTTAACGTTTCTGGTCTCAGTTTCCTAATCCGAAAAAAGAGGGATTTTGGCAAAATGAGCTCTATGATTCCTTCCAGTTCTAAAGTTATGTATCCTACTATTTAAAGCCCTAATTTCCTGAGCAGTGGGAATAGAAAATCCAAGGAATAGCCTCAGCAAGAAACTATGACTTTCCTAGTATTCATTTTCCTTTTCTTTCCATCTCCCTTTTTAAAATCTAATTTTTATTAATAGCTTTTGGGGGCCTTTTTTATATCATCTACATTTTGGAATGTATTTCTCACCTCTTCTCTATGCAGTGAATTGCCATCCCTTTAACAAAGATTAAAAAGGAGGAGAAAAAACACTTTAACAAAAGCAACTAAACTATTTTTATTAGTGCATTCAGTATTACACATTTGTAGTTTAGGTGGCACATTTTCTTCACTCTTCTCTAGGGCTAATCTTGGCCATTATAATTTTTTAAAATTTATTTGTTTACTTTTAGTTTACAACATTCAGTTCCACAATCCCTTGATTTCTAAATTTTCTGGCCCTCCCTCTCCTTCCTTCTCCTCCCCCCACCATGGCAGCATGCAATCCGATATAGGTTCTACAAATACCTTCACATTAAACATTAGTCAAGTTGTAAAGAAAGGATTATAACCAATGGAGTGAACGAGAAAGAAGGAATAAAACAAAACAAAAAAGAGAGAGAGAGCAAGTAGTTTGCTTCAATCTACATTCAGACTCTGTAGTTCTTTCTCTGGGTATAGATATCCCTTTCCATCATGAGTCTTTTGGAGTTGTCTTCTAACCTTGCATTGCTGAGAGGAGCCCAGTCTATCAAAGTTAGTTGTCACAGACACAGACGCAATGTGTCTGTGATTGTGTACAAAGTTCTCCTGGTTCTGCTCTCCTCACTCAGCATCAGTTTATCTAAGTCTTTCCAGGTCATTATGAAGTCCACCTGCTCCTCTTTTCTTATAACACAAGAGTATTTTATTACATTTGTATACCACAACTTGTTTAGCCATTCCCCAGTTGATGGGCATCCCCTTGATTTCCAATTCTTTTGATCATTATAATTACACAGCATTCAGTTTTTGTTTTTGCTGTTCTTTTTCTTTACATTGCTGTAGGTTTTGTGTATATTGGTTACCTGGTTCTGTTTATTTTACTCTGCATCTGTTCGTATGTCTTCCCATGCCTCTCTGAATTCTTCATATTCATCATTTCTCATATGGACTCCACTGCATTAATTCACCACAATTTGTTTAGCCTATTCACCAATTCATGAGCACTTATTTATATTATTTACTACCACAAAAAGTGCTGCAATGACTATTTTGGCATATGTGGCTCCCATTTCTCTTTTACTTTACCAGACACACCAAGAACTAGATGTGCTCTTCACCCACAACCTCCCTGACACTCTCCACTTTGGTATCCCTGCTCAGACTCTGGTGGATGTGACCACAGTGAGAAGTAATCATAGTTATAGGCGAATCATCCGGTTTGGCATGGACAGCAAGCAGGTAAGAGGGAAAGGCCTAGGAAAAGACCCTCAGGTGCTGTACAACATGGCACTTAGGGAGGAATCCTGTGAAGTCTGTCCTCTGGACTGATCTTATATCCTGTTAATGGTCAACAGATTTCTGAAGAGCTCAGCTTCACTCAACGTTCAAATTATATTTCCCTCGACTACAAAATCCGACACAATGTCCCAACATTGCAGGCATTGGGGGTGGAAGACAGGATAGATTTGCAGGTATGTTACCTCTCTTCCCATTCGTCAAACCTCTCTCTAATCTCCCCAAAAGACAAAAGTTACTTTGAAATACCTCTAGGGAGGCAACTTGGTAGAATTGAAGGTCCATTCATCTAACAGCCAGAAGACCCAACTTGTAGTCTCAGCTCTTCCACTAACTAGTCCTATGACCTTGGGTAAGTTACTTCCTGAGGAGAAGCAGGGAAAAACAAACAAAACAAAACCTGGTTGCAGAATCAGAGAACCTGGGTTTGAATCCTGCCTTTACTGTCCCTGTATGCCTTTGCAAATTTCCTCTCTCTGGTTTCATTCTTCTCCTCTATATAGAAGAGAGTTGGACTGGGGGACCTCTATATCCTGTGTTCTTCAATTTCAACCAAGAATTTTGATCTGATTTTGTGCCATGGGCCTCTTTGGAGGTCTGGTAAAACCTATGGACCCCTTCTTAGAATAATGTTTTTAAATGCATAAAAGAAAAGATACATGATCACAAAGAAAACCAATTATATTTAAATACAGTCATCAAAACATATTAAGAAAAACAAGGGGCAGCTAGGTGGTGCAGTGGATAGGGCACCAGCCTTGAAGTCAGAAGGACCTGAGTTCAAATCTGGCCTCAGACACTTACTAGCTGTGTGACCCTGGGCCAGTCACTTAACTATGATTGCTTCAAAAAAACAAACAAAAAAGGAAGATTATAAACCCCAGATTGAGAACCCTTTCTCTAGCCCAACCTTTCATGCTAGCCCTGAGATCCTGTAGAACTTCACCTGGTTCCCACTGCCCTGAGTTGACAACGATGGAACTTATGGAAAGAGAACTCTTCTCTGACTTAAATCCTGTACACCCAGGTCTTCTTGAACCACCAAGAAGCCAAGAACTTGAGTGGCAGGGCCCAGTATGGCTCAGGCATCATCATCTTTGGAGGCCAAAGCCAAAGCACCAGTGCCAAACACTCCTGGTCTGGAACCCTCCAGCATAACTGGTCTGTGTTGTTGCAGTGTGGACTCCCAGAATTGCTTCAGGTAAATCAGACTTCAGGTTCCTTTTGCATAGCTCCATGAAATGCTTCTATCTTAATTCCTGAAAGCTATGTTCACTCATTCATTCAGAAGGAATGAGCATTGTCTGAATCCCTGTAGTGTTCTGGAGGTACAAAGTGTAAGCACAGCTGTTGACCCTTGTTTCTCCCAGCCAATGAGGAAGTAGAAGCAAGATGGTTAGTGGGCTTTTCTCTCCTTGTTTCCTTGCTCTTTCTCAGGCCTTTCAGATTCTTGTTGTTGTTGAGTTGCTTCAGTCATGTCCTACCCTTTTGGGCAATTTTCTTCCTGTGATAGACTAGGTACCATACTATCCAAAGAGGAATGGATGAGATAACTTCTGACGGTGTCGTTAAGCCCATAGATTCTAGTATTGTTTGACTTGGTTTTCACTTTCTTGCTTCACAAAATGAGTTTTTTACTTGCAAGACCAATTCTTTTCATGTAATAACCTGATAGGAAAAAAAATGAAATGTTTCTAGCTGAATCAGACCCTTGAATAATGTATCGAGGGTCCACATAGCCCAAAGAACCACTGAACCAAAATGAGCTTATTCTGTGAGAGTTCAGGAGGTGATGAATTTGGATTGGTTTTTTTTTTATTCTCAGAGGATCGCAGATGAGGAGTTTGGGATAGTGACTCACCGACATCTATGTCCCTTTGCATTATTTCAGGTGGTGATGAACCTTCAAGGAACCAGTTCCAACACTGAGAACTCTGTGAGCATTCTAGTGGGGCAGACGTCTCTCAACTACACCATGAGCTGTTCTTATACCAGACAACAAATGGCATTCTCCTGCTGGAGCAGACACAACAGCGGTGCTCTGAGGCGAGAAATCGGCTACCCAGAGGTGGCTGGCCTCACTGTAGTGCTACAGACACAAGGTAATTAAAGCGTACTGGTCTTCTAGCTCCTTTCTGGGGCAAGGACTGGGTCCAGATTTTTACCCTCATCTGAGGACGTGTCAGAAGGCAGTGTACTCTCTGCCATTGCCTCTATGGCCCCATCAAGCAGTCAGAAAGTGTCTATTGGAGTAAGGGTTACAATGCATTTCAAGTAGTTGCCCTCGGTCAGTAATCTCTAGGGCGTGGGTTCTAATCCCATACTAGGAAATTCTGTTTTTAATAGCTAGCAATATTTGCATGTACTTCACATCTGTCTTCTCTTTTGATCTTTACAATCTTGTGAGGTAAGTGCTATTATGACCCCATTTTAGAGATGGAGAGATTGAAGGTGAGAGAGCTTAAGTGACTTACCCAGAGTCACATAGGAAGTAAATATCTGAGGCAGGATTTGAACTCAGATCTTCCTGACTTCAGACCTAGTACTCTATCCCCTGGACCACCTCGTTGCCCCAAGGAGACTAGTAAATTTGTGGAAGATAAAAGAGCGCCTTTACTAATTTAGGGATTGAACTATAGTCAACTTGAGTCTTTAGAGGCTGTTTATCTGAGGCTTTAGAGGCTGTTTACTCTTCCTCTTCTTTCTTCCCTACCTGCTTCTTGAGTATCTCATTGGTCATCTTTTCTACAGGATGGATGTGACCACTGTGGGGAAAAGACCCTAGGAAAGCAAATCTGGGAATATTTTGAATGGGGAAATGGCTGAAATAAAGTTTCGGATTGCTTCTTCTCAGAGAGGTGGCATGGCAGAGTGGGTAGACTGTTGAATCTGGAGACGGGAATAGCCAGGTTCAAATTCTGCCTCTAACAGTTGCTAGCTGTATTATCATGAGCAAGGTCCAATCTCCCCAGACCTCAGTTTTCTCATCCCGTTCCACTGGCCTGCACGACTCTAAAGTCCCCTTTCACTCTAGGCTCAAGACCATAGGGTTATATTTAGCCTTCCATCTTATGCAAGACACACTCCCTATGCCCTTTGTTATTAAGGATAATTGAGAGCTTGTGGGTTATTCAAATAATTGTAGGTATCACATAAATATTACATGATAATGTAATGGAAGAGGGAATGAAGTTAAATTAACTCTTTATCTATGCGGTGGTAACTTAAATTATTACTCTGGTTTGAAAACCCTACTTAGTCTAAACAGAGTGAAGGCTGGAAGATGAATGAAAAACACTTATTAAGCACCAACAAACATTTATTAAGCACTTATTGTGTATGAGGCACTATGCTAGAGGGTTTAAAAATGAAAAAAAAAAGAGATGAATAAGACATGGTTCTTGCCCTCAAGGGGTTTTATAGTCTAGGGGGAAAAATGACTGCTTCTTTTGGGGGGTTATCTAGAAACACGGTTTTCTTCTTCCAAATACCAACTCCCTGAAGTCTGAGAAAATAATTTCCAAACCTCAGAGAACTGATATTTTCCCAGTTTTTACTGCTATGCTGAAAAGCAGGCTTTCTCAGCCAGGGGAAAGAACAGACAGAGATGACAGCGTGGCATTTTCATTGTGTGGGAGAAAGGAAGGTTTGCTGGCAAGGAAGTGGGGCTTCAGCGCCATCTGCCATAGACCCTCAGAAAGTGGCTTCACGGACACCCCTCAGGAATCCACGGAGCTGCCTTGCTTACCATATCAAAGGAACTTTTGAAATAATTTTCCCCATTGGGACCATGAAGTAGGAAACGTGTTTAGGCATATCTGGAGGGAATATGTCACAGGGACTTGGCTTTCCAAATGAAGAATCCCAGATTTGCTCATAATGGGTCTTAGTTTTCCAAAAGTATTTTGAGATAAAGTGTGTAAGTAAGAGAGAGAATAATTTCCTGACAGTGAAGGTTCCTAGGCTTTGGAAGGGGTAGTTGGAAAGGACTTCAGAGTCTCCTGTTCTACAGAACTTAAAAAAAAACCAACAACCAGAAACTCTGAGTTTCAGAGAAGCAGAATATTTTAGTCGAAAGAATTCTTGGCCTAAGAGTCTCTAATTTTGGCTTCAAATTTCCATGGACTGCCACTAACCAGGTATGTGACTTTGGGTCAGTCACTAACCCCTTCTGAGTTTCATTTCCCCCATCTACAAAATGAGATATAGCATAAGGCAGGCAGGTAGCAGAGTATACAGAACAAAGGAGATGGGAAGACCGGAGTTCAAATAATGCCTCAGATATTTATTTTGTGACCCTGGCCAAGTCACTTTACCTCTGCCTCCCTCAGTTTCTTCATCTTTAAAATGGAAATAATCATAGCCCTTGGGGTTGTTGTGAGACTCAAATGAGATAATCTATGCAAAGTGACTTGTAAACCTTAAGAGTAGAAATTTTATCTATCATCAATGTTGGATGTTCTCTAAAATTCCTTCTAGAGTTCGTGGCTCAACTCTTTGACATGGTTTACATGTTAGGCTGCCCATGAGTAAGCATATAGAACAACTGACCCCTGAAGGAGGAAAAAGTTGATGTGCTTTAGTGTAGACAGCAATGAATTTAGAACTGGGAGGCTTGAAGTGGAATCCCAGTTCTTTTCACTCCCCATGTGGGGTAGAGCAATCTTGGACTACATTAAGAGAGGCAAAGCCACTAGACCAGTGGTTCTCAACCTTCCTAATGCCATGACCCTTTAATACTCGTATGTGGGTGTATCTGCATGTGGGTGGACCTGCCTGGAGACAGATAGAGGAGGTCCCTAAAACCATCGGAAATATTTGTTTTCTGATGGTCTTCTTAGGCGACCCCTCTGACCCCGGTGAAAGGGTCATTAGACCCCCCAAAGGGGTCGTGACCCACACGTTGAGAACTACTGCACTAGACGGAGGAAAATCCCAATTCCTCTGTGCTCTGACCTCACTTGGATGGTTTTGCTCAGTCCTGACCACCTTTAAGAAGGGTGTTGATAAGATGGAGAGAATTTAGAGAAAGGCAACCAACATGGTGAAGGGCCTTGTCATACGAGGACTGACTGAAGGAAATGGAGAAAAGAAGACTGGGGTGGGGAGAGAGAGGGCAGGGACAAAGGTCTTCAAGAATTTGATGAACTGTTGTGTGGAGGAAACAATTAGATTGGTTCTGTTTGGCCCTCCAGGGTAGAATTGGGAGCCACGGGTGGAAGCTACAAAAAGGAAAATTTAAGGCTGATGTCAGGAAGAAAGAAAAAGAAAGCTTCCTGATAATTACGGTTTTCCCAAACTGTAATGGGCCAACTCAAAAGAGAGTGATGAGTTTTCCCTCCTGCAAGGTCTCCAAGCAGAGGCTGGATGATGACAGTATATTGCAGTGGAGATTCCTCTTGTATGTGAGCTGGACTGGATGGCTACTGAGGTCCTTTCTAATTTTCAAATTCTGTGATTCTGTGATCCTGGGCAAGTCACTCAGTCTTCTGGGTGCTTGTACAAGATGGCATGTAAGGTTCCTTTCAGCTCTTAATCAGTGTTTCAGGGATCTGCAGGTCCCTTTCAGTCTAAGAAAATTACGGAGTTGAGGCTAATTGAAGGATGCTCTCCATGGAGATAGGCTTTGTAGCTCTCTCTGCCCATTGGTAGAGACCACGGAGAGCAGTGATCCTCACTATAATCTCCATTACTGTTCCTTCTTTTGGAAGGGAACAAAGGGGAACAGGATGGCCATGTGACAATGGCACCTAGCCGTGGGCGTAAAGAGACACCCTTTCATAGTATATGACATGAAATGGAATTGGAAGGGACTTCATAAGCTATCTGGTCCAGCCCTCTCTTTCTATAGATGACTACAGTGAAGCACAGAGGGTAGGTGCCTCTCCTACTGTCACACAGCTAGCATATATCTTTGGCTGGATTTGAACTCAGGTCTTCTTGACCTCTAAGTGACTTGTCTAAGATCACACAGGTATTAAGTATCAGATGTGGGGAATATGAATCCAGGACTTGTGACCCCAGAGCCAGTACCCTTTCCACTGTACTTCACTGCCTTGCTATTACTAAGTGTTTTTGTCCTTCCACATCTAGAAACCCAGACCCAAGGCAGCGTGGACATCCAGGGAGGGGACAGGAAAGTCAGTGTGGATGTGGCAGCTCTGACAGCCTTGGAACTAAACGGGACCTTTGAGCTTAGGACCCATATCCAACACACAGTGCCAATTTTCAGGCAGCTGGGCCTGCCCTTCACAACCCAGGTAATGAGAAGAGACGATTATTCTGGTCCCTGGGAAGGGACCACAGCTAGAAAGGCTACAGGGGTTAGTCACTTCAGATTTCCAACTGTTGTCTACATGTTTAACCACTTTCTGGATGCACCATGGGTTGAAAAAAGTTTTACTCCAGGCTGGCTCCCTCCCCAGCTACCTGAAATATTTTTCTCATGTCAGATTGGTGTATTTACAAGGAATATGATTAGCCTTGCTTGGTTTCTTAGGTAAATATGCTGTAAAAAATCAGCTCATGCATTTAAAAAATTTTTAATGGTTTTTAAATTATCTACCATTTTAAATTAGTCTTGCTACTGTTAGTAGGAACAAGGAAGAGTTTTTTTACTTGGAGTCCTTGGGGAATGACCTCAAAAGTCAATTTGTACCCTGGTTAAAGTGGTTTTCAGAAGGCTTATCTCATCATATTCATGATTTTTTCTTAATGTAGGGTATTGGATTTCATACACACACACACACACACACGCACACATACTTCCAAAGGACTCACAGATAAGCTACTAGAAAAAAGTTTCTGTTTATATATATATATATATATATCTTTTTGGAGGGGGGAAGGCTGGGCAATTGGCATTAAGTGACTTGCCCAAGGTCACATGGCTACTAAGTGTTAAATGTCTGAGGCCAGATTGGAACTCAGGTCCTCCTGACTCCAGGGCTGGTGCTCTACTCACTGGGCCACCTAGCTGCCCCTGTTTAGATAATTTCTTGTTGAGAGTTGACAATCTGGTCAGTCACGAAGTCTGTTTTGGGGGCACATAGATATTAGTAGGGCATTCATTGGACTCTTGGGAGATAGGGAAGAAGGGGGATAGTGGCACACAAGGTCCTTGTCCTCTGGGGGCTGAGAATTTAAAAGGAGGATAAAAGAGAAACATACATGTGTGTAGTGTGTGTGTGTGTATACACACGTATATATGTATATATATATACACATAAATACACCATAAAGAAATATTATACACACATACAATCAGCAATAATCAATCTGATTATTGCAGTGTAAAAAATAAAAAGGAACGGTGAATCACAGATTGCATCAGCGTGCTAAAGAAAGGTTAGATTTAATCAGTCCACTTGACAAACACCTGCTTTCCATGTTATGCTATTGACCACTTTTTGTAAATTCAATTCAAGAAGCATTTACTAAGTATGTCTATGTGACAAACACTGCTAAATTCAGCAAAGACAAAGACAAAAAAGCAGACCCTGCCCTCCAGGATCTTATGTTATTCCATCTTCTCCCTCCTAGTTATTATTCCAGGAAATCCTGGCAGCCAGTGAAATGAAAACATCCTTGGAGGTGACCTCTGAGTCCCAAACAAGTCTTGTCATCCACGTGAGGGGAAGGAATCAACCACTCAGGTGAGGAGAAGGTCTTTGGACCTGGGTTTCCAAACACCCACAGAACGCTTTGGTCATGAACTCACAGCTTGTTGAGAGGCAGGTAGGGGAGGGAGAAGGGCCTGGATAAACCACTTATTAGCTAAATGACCGTGCACAAATTGTTTAACCTATCTGCCTCATTTTCATTATTTTTTAAATGACAGAATTGGACTGAGTCACCTCCATGGTCCCATTCCCTGGGAAAGTTTCTCCGTCTGTCAAGTGGAAGGGTTGACTTGGGTTATGTCTGAGATCCTTCCTGACTAGCATTCTATGCTTTTGTGACTTTTCCATCTGAATTGACTGTGATATTGGATTCCTCATAGTGGATAGGGGGGCAGCCTTGGAGTCAGGAAGACATAGGTACAACTCCTGCCTCAGGAACATAATGTCTATAAGACCCTAGGCAAGTCACTTAACCTCTAAGTTCCTCTGACAGCTCTTTAGACTGTAGTTACAGATGAAAGATCAATCTACATGGGTGGAGGGATTTCCTATAATATAGGTTCTCTGCACCAATATAATAATAGGCCTGAACTAAATAATAGGCCTACTAAAATAAGAGGGAATCTCTGAGACTGTTCCTTACATCCTTAGGAGTCATCATTATTGATTTGAATGTTTGATTCCAAAAAATACTTTTGTTTTTGTTTCTCAAATGATACTTTCCATTCAAAAGACAATTTGGTATAATCAAAACAGTGCTGGATTCAGAGCCAAAGGTTCCGAGTTCCAATCTCAATTCTGTCACTTACTTCCTGTGTGATGTGACCTTGATTTCAGTCTCACTGGTCCTCTGTTCTTTCCTCTATTAAAGGAGGGGGTTAGGGTAAATGACATTTAAGACACATTCAAATTCCATGATTCTCTTTTCCAGCAAAGAACTACATGTTACCAGCCAACAGTATCTCTCCTTCCTCCTCAACCATTTCCCTAGAAGAGCCAAGCTTTCCACCAAGGTAACTGCTCCCTGAGGCCCATGCTCCTCTCTTGGCCAGTCCCTGAACTCTACTGGCTCCTAACTCATTCCACATGCATCTTTTTTTTTCCCTTCTCATGGCTGCCCTCCAAAGTGGAAAGTTGAAGGAGAGAGGCAGATTGAAAGGGAGAGGGAGAGAAGTAGATGGAGATTTGGAGGGGGCAGCATCAGTGACACAGAAGAATTGGTTAACATGTTCGCATTTGTTTAAGGGAGCTAAAGAAAACCCCAGGTGGGCTGCCTTTCAGAAATGGGACTCTAGCTTTAAAAAACCCCATAGGGATTTACATTCCTTAGCTGGCTTGCCTGGCACCCTCCCTCCCAAGCCCCTGCGGCGAGTGTATCTGATCCCTGCAGTGCATCCCATTGGTGGGGCCCATGCTCCAAGTCTGGGATGGATTAAAGAGTGTTCCAAGCCCTTTCAGACACAGCTCCAAGTGCTCTGTTTGCTTTTCCAGCTTCTCACCATCCCAGACTTTGTCTCCTGAGCTCAAAGCTTTTCTTTTTCCAAGTAAATGGTTGGCCTGACGTCTCCCAACACAAGTTGTTCAATCTCTCTTTTATCACCCTTGCGTCTTACGTCTGCTGGCAGAGCAACAGGCCTGTCCCAAATTGGAGATGTCTAACACATGTTGAGTTCTTGATCTCACCCCCTTCTCCTTGGGGAGTCTGGGTCAGAAGACAGAGATCAGCCTTGCAGATTCAGCTTGCTTCTTTAGAAGCAAGCTTTAACCTTCTTCCGTCAGCCCAGGAGCTGTTGTTTCTCACCCTGAGGGTAGAACAGATACAGTAAAAGCAGTTATCTCTCCTGGCAGCCCAGGACTGTGGCTAGCCTTAAGCTTATTCCTCAGCCATCAGGTCACAGGGAGCAAGTGCTGTAGAGCTGATTACCCACGATAGAAGAAAGGCACATGCTTGGATTTGATGCCCACCTCAGACACTTTCTAACTATATGATGTGGGGTGAGCCTCAGCTTCCTGATCTGTAAAATGGGTATAAAGACTGCATCACTTTTGGAACTCAGCATGATACAGTGGAAAGAGCACTGGCTCTGTAGCCAGAGGACCTAGGTTCAAATCCTGATTCTGAAATATGATTTTAGGCAAGTCAATTAATCGACCCTGAACTTCTTATTTCCTCAACTGTAAAATGAAAGGGGTTGTATTAGATGAGCTCTGATTTCCCTTTGATCTCCAGATCTATGATCTTATGACCTGTCGTTCAAGGTTTTTGTGTGACTCAAATGAGATACGTAAAGTGCTTTGTAACCAGGATATACCATATGAATGCGTATGTATATGTGTGTATACATATATATATATGTGAGAAACATAATAGTAGTAGCTAACATTTACGCAGCACTTTAAAGTTTGCAAAGCACTGTACGTGTGTCTTATTTGAGACTCACAACAGTCCTTTTGAGGTAAGTGCTATTATTATTCACAAATGGGAAAACTGGGACTAAAAGTAGTAAAATGACTTACCCAGGGACATATGACTAGTAAGTGTCAAAGGCGAGATTTGAACTCTGGTCCTCTTGATTATGAGTTGAGTGCCTTGTCCATTATGCCAGGGGTTGGCAAACTCTGCCCAGATCAGTTGTGAAATGTTCCCTCAGATTCCTGATGAAGCAACTTTATTTTGCCCTCTCATCCACCTAGATAAGTTACTCTGAGAGTGAAGCCAAAAGCATGATTGCCATTGACCTGGAAAAGCACCATTTCCACCTGACCACAAAGCTGACATTTGTTGCATCCAACCTCACGCAAGTGACTGAGCTGATGCATACAATTCCACAGGTAAAGAATAGTAACTGGGGGTCCTGTGTGGGAGCCAGAGCCCAGTGCTATAGTTAGGTTATAGAAGGGGCAGAGTCTATGTTTCCTAGGCAAGGCATCAAGCAATCAAGTGCTACTTGTCAAGTGGGTGAAACTGGTCTTGGTCTACAATGCCCCTCTACCACCCTGATACATCCTCTCCTGGGTGCCAGCTTTCATCTGAAGCACACACTATTCCTTCATTACCCAGAGACTTCCATCAGCAGGGCCCCATACTCTGACTTTTTCCTAAGTCTTCTCCCATTAAAAGAGGGGTTCTTAACTTTTTTTGATTCATGGACCCCTTTGGCAATCTGGTGAAACTTATGAATGCTCTTTTGTCTTTTTTTTTTTCGTGGAGGAAACTTGGAGAGTCTAAAGTTTTCTGACCTACTCCACCACCTTCCCAGAATCCTGCAAAAATCATGTTTTTAAATGCATAAATAAAATATGTAGGATTACAAAGGAAACCAATTATGTTGAAATGCAATTATAAAAATATTTAAAAAGAAGTTTGCCGGCCCAAGGTTAAGAACCCCTCTGTTAAAACGTACCCCTCCAAATGTCCAAGTTCTTCTAGGTGCCCCATTCTCAGATTGGTAACAATGAATGGTAATGTTGACTGTTGTGGCCCTCCTCACATATAGCAGAATATCTTAACCTAATTAAATCATTATCCAAACTAATAAGTATTTATTAAATGCCCAATTGGTGCAAGACACTGACCTTGAACCCAGGTGTGCTAAGTTTAGCACTCCATCCCAAGAAGTCCAAGACCTAATTAAATTCTCTCATTTTTCTGAAGTCTTCTCTCCCTTCAGTCCATACCTACATTTTTTTTTCCTTTGGGAGGAGGGGGAAGGTAGGGCAATTGGGGTTAAGTGACTTGCCCAAGGTCACACAGCTAGTTTTGTGTAAAGTGTGAGGTCAAATTTGAACTCAGGTTCTCCTGACTCCAGGGCCGGTGATCTATTCACTGCCCACCTAGCTGCCCCAGTCCCTACCTATCTTGAGCCTCCACCTGAATTGCATCCCAGGGCTGATACCTCCTTGTTTTTCCTTTGTAGCTCAAAATGATCCCCTGGGAAATGGTGCTCCTGACCATGTATCAGAAAGTCAATGGGACAAGGACCATCCAACAATTGGTACTATGGGATGGCCAGGAGTTCAAGTTCATCGGCAGCTACACAGGGCCCTTTCCCAAGTTCTCCAGGAGCCATCACATGCAGGGTAAGCTCAGTGGCAACAAGTCAGCGAACAGGCAGTAGCCAGTAGGCATCCATAGACAGAATAGGACCAGAGGTTAGAGAAGGCATTAGCTGTTTACTCCAGGAGTTCCTGAGCAAATATAGAGATTAAAAAGTTTGTAATAACCTCCTAAAAGGGTGTCCTAGCTCGAGCCATGTGTTCTAATCCCAAATTCATTCCTAGGAAATATTCACTTCTAAATGGCAACCCTTGAAGTTAATTAGATGCAGTCCTAAAGGAAACAAGTCTTTCCTGAATACAATTATAAACCACAGCCTCTCTGCTATTGTTTTCTGTGTCATGAAGGCCTTTTTCTGCCACCCTGAATTGTACCATAGGTGATTGATGTGCAAAAAGAGAAGAGGCCCAGTTCACTTCTCAGGGTCCCATCTGCTAATTTCCTTTGCTGCCAGGCCAGGTTTCCCAAATTCCAAACCACCAATTGATCAGTCATTCAGCAAGCATTTCTGTAAGTGCATCCCTGTGGCAGGCATTGCATACCCATCATTCAGAGTCAGCTCCTACCCCCTTAGCAAGCTAAGGACTGGTGAGTGGGGGCAAGTATCTGAGATGAGAATAT
Organism: Pseudocheirus occidentalis; assembly: GCA_028646575.1. Taxonomy (NCBI): domain Eukaryota; kingdom Metazoa; phylum Chordata; class Mammalia; order Diprotodontia; family Pseudocheiridae; genus Pseudocheirus; species Pseudocheirus occidentalis. The sequence goes on along the minus strand of CM053599.1, from coordinate 136,811,255 downwards.
GTGATGTTATCCCATTTCTACCGTCATCCTCTCAAAGGAGATGCCAGCCTTTGAAAATGATCACAGGATGTGTGATGACCAACCTTGATAAACTGGACTCTTCTCAGTAAGGCACAGTTATAAGACAACTCTGCAAGTCTCAGGATGGAAGGAGAGAAAGATCTAGAAAGACCAGAGTTTAAATGGAGACTGAAGCAATCTACATGCTATTGTTCTTTTTCATGTCTGGTTTTCTTTCTTTTTTCTCATTGTTCACTCCATTGGTTTTTCTACACAACCAGACCATTGTACAATATGAAAGTATTTGCAGATCCTATATTTGATTGCATGCTGCCATGGGGCAGGGAAGGGAGGGGAGAAAAATTGAAATTCAAGGGATTGTGGAACTGAATCTTGTAAACTAAAAGTAAATAAACAAGTCGATAAAAAAACAAAACAAAACCAAAAAAACAAAAAAAAATGATCACAGGATCATCAATTTGGAGCAGGAAAGGGTCTTAGGAAGCTTCCAGTCTACCCCTCTTATTTTTCAAATAAGGAAACTGAGGCCCAGAGAAATTAAGTGACTTGTTCAAGAGAGAGGTTTTGAATCCAAGTACTTTGGCTTCAAATCTAATATGCTTTCCACCGTACCCCCAAGGTACAGGTTCCTCCTTAATATGAGTGATCCAAGGAAGGAAGGAAGGAAGGAAGGAAGGAAGGAAGGAAGGGAGAAAGGGAGGAAAAGAAGGGAGAGAGAAAGAGGGAAGGAAAAAAGGGAGAGAAAGAAGGAAGGAAAGAGAGGGAGGGAAGAAAGGAAAGAACAAAGGAGAGAAGGGAGAAAGGAAAGAGAGGAAGGAAAGGAGGGAAAGGAAGAAAGGAAACCAGGAATGAAGACAAGAAGGAAGAAAAAAAGCATTTGTTAAGTTCCCACCATGTGCCAGTCACTATATTAAACATCTTATAAATATCCCATTTGATCCTCAAACAACCCTGGGAAGTAGGTGCTATTGTTGTCCTAATTTTGCAGCTGAGAAAACCCCAAAGTTGACTCTGTAAGTGTCACACATCTAGTAAGTGTCTGAGGCTGAAGTTGAACTCAAGTCTTTCTGACTCCATGCCCGGTGTTCTATAGATCTCGCCACGATTGTGTAATAGAAAAAAATGTAGCCAGTGGTGACCAGTCCTGATAACCTCCTCCTCCTCTTTTTCTCCCCTCTCTTACAGTGGAACTTGTCCATCCTCTCTCCATCCCCTTTCCTCAGCGTTCCAAGGTCACCGCGTCCCTGCTACACTCGGCTCACAGCCATCAAGATAATCTAGTCATTGAATGGAACAGCCAGGAGCAGGTACAAACAGCCTGGGAGGAGAGAGGGAGAGGAAGAGAAGCACTAGGGAAAACGGTCACACGTCAGAGGACTGAAAAGGGCCTTGGAGACCACTTAGTTCAAGCCTTTCATTTGACTGACAAGGAACCTGGGGCTCGGCAGCTTCCTTGACTTTCTTCAAGTCTCCGCTAAAGGGCCACCTTCTACAAGAAGGTTTTTCCCCATCTCTTAATGCTAGAGCCTTCCCTCTATTGAGGGAATTTTTCAATTTATCCTGTTTATATCTTGTCTGTACACAGTGATTTATGTTAATTCCCTCACTTAATTATGAGCTCCTTGAAAGCAGGGCCTATGTTGTCTTTTGTCTTTTTTTTTTTAATTCCCAGTGTTTAGCACAGTACTTTGCACACAGTAGGTATTCATTGTTGTTGTTCAGTCCTTTCAGTCATGTCTGACTCTCTCTGACCCTATTTGGGATTTTCTTGGCAAAGATATTGGAATTATTTGCCATTTCCTTCTTCAGTTCATTTTACTGATGAGGAAACTGACGCAAGCAGGTTAAGTGACTTACCCAAAGTCACACAGTTAGTAGGTGTCTGAGGCTGGATTTAAACTTAGGTCTTCCTTGACTCTGGTCCCAGCCCTCTTTTCTACTGCTGCCACAGTAGGTGCTTGCTAAATGTTTATTGATTGACTCAATATGGCTTCCTAAGCTCACATCACTAGTCCGTGATAGAGATGAGAGACGAAGTCTCTTGACTTGGAGGTCAGTGCTTTTTCCACCAGGTGACTAGCCAACTGAATCACGTACACTGGGTGTGGGTGAGATATGGGTCTAGCCTTGAAACACTTCCCTCCCATTACCCCTGAGCATGACACAATATGGCCCTGAACCCAATTTCTGAGTCCTTCTCGCCTAAATTACTTGGACTGATTCTCTTTCTTTCTCTAGAATCTTCTGTCTCTAATGGGTGGGTTCAACAGAATTTCTGACTGTATCTCTCCAGGAGAAGACACAAGATAAAGGGATTAAAGTTAAATGTGGGACAGATCAGGGGCACTACTCCCTATTATGCATCCTACCTCTTAGAAAGTGGAGTCTCAGTCAGATCAAGTGAAGAAGTATCTATTCATCATTGACCATGGGCCTAGCCCTGTGTCGAGGCTTTGAAGGCTTCAGAAAGAATCAAACTAACAAACGCAGGTTCAGGAGACCAAACCTTCAGTTTGGAATAGTCTTCCAAAGGTCTTCAGGGGGCCAAGTTTCACAAATATCAAATCCACAAATCAATCAATCAATCAACAAGTATTTATGAAGCATCTCTATGCCAGGCACTGTGATATTCATCATTCATAGTCAGTTTCCTAAACCTTAGTAAGCTGAGGGCCTGTGAAGAGGGGCAGGAATATTTGATGCATTTTGTCATTCCTACCATGTCCCTGGATATCCCCTGAGTGGGGGTCCCAGCCTTTGAGAATGATCAAAGGTCATTGATTTAGAGCTGGAAGAGATATTGGAGATCCACTCGTCCAATTCCCTTATTTTCCAGATGAGGCCCATAGAAGTTAATCGGGGTAAGGGTTGGGAAGAGTGGGAGTCAAAGCTTTGGTGCTCATGCCATTTCTCTCATTGGCCATTGACTCTGGCCAGGTGGTGCTGTCCTCCTCTCTAAAGCTCGGGAAGGATCAGGTGGATGGCCAGGTGGCATTTGTTCATCCCTTCAACCTATCCTGGAGCCACGTGGAAGCCAGGGGCCTGGCAGAGAAGAGAGGGAGCAGGTATAGCCAACAGGTGAGATTGTAAGGCTGGCGGTAAAGATGAGTGGGGAGATGGTTAAGAGTAAAATGGATTGCAATTGACTTTCTCTACCTGGAATCCTTAAGAGGGAATAGTTATACTTCAAACGAGAAAAATGGGCTTGTGCTGTTGTTTGACTCCTTAAAAGTGCAAAAGTTTTGTATCACATTGTTTACAATTTTAGGGAGGAGAGAGGGAGAAAATTTGGAACTCAAAACCTTATTTTAAAAATGGATGTTAAAATTGTATTTAAATATAATTAGAAAAAATAAAATACTACTTTAAAATCTACAAAGGTTTCTAAGAGATGGAAAGCATCTCTGCGGTCAGAGGCCCTGGGTTCAAATTCCACCCTTCTGTTTACTACCTGTTTGTCCTAGAACAGGTAACTGAACCTCTCTGGGCCTCATTTTCTCATCTGTAAAATAAAGGGGTTGGGTTAGGTTTATTCCGAGTCCCTTTCTAGCTTGAGATACTGTGATCCTAAGAACACTCTGTTTCCAAGTAGGTCAGTGTCAAAACTGTTCAAGACAGAATGCATCTATCCTTAGAAGCATGTCTATAGAGAGAGATATGCTTTGGTTTCTTTTGGTCTTTTCATCTGGTTCCCCGATATCAGCCATGGAACAAGTGTGTAGCTTGGAGACCTAGTATAGGTATTGGACTATGGTACAGAGCAGGGAGGGGGGCAGCCAATCCGGTTCTATTATTCTGAAGTATATCTGTTTCTCTCCTCTGGCTATAGGTACAATTTGCCTGGAACAGGGAAAAACCTGTCAACTTCCAGTTTACCTGGGCAGACAGGTCAGAGGCTACCATCACCAGGTGGGAAGGCTGTCTGACTGCAACCTCGGGACAGGTACATGTAATGTGGAGAGAGGCTTGCCCCTCTGAGGGAGTCTAAGGATTGAGGTGGCAATACCATGAATTACCACTGGTCAGCAACTCCAAGGGCTCTACAATCAATCAGTCAATGAATAAATGCTACCACCTGAAGGAATGTGCTAAGGACACAAAGAACAAAAGGAAATAGCTCTTGCCCTCAAGGAACTTCCATTCTATTGCAACAGGGAGCATTGTAGAATGTATACATATGTACATATATACATACATACATATTTAGGAATGAGTTTCCACCAGTTTAGGGAGAGGAAGAGTTTTGAGGAGTAATAGACCTATATGTTCTGATGGTGGCTTGTTCTAAAACCTTCATTTCTATCATGGTGCCTGTGCCACAGGAGAATGTAAATTCTTTAAGGACATGGACTTTGCCATTAAAAAAAAACCCATAGCATTTAGCACAGAGCCTAACACATAGCAAGTGCTTGGTAAATGCTTTGAACTGGATGCCCATGGACCAACACATGGTACCTTGTACAGACATTGGCTGTGATGCTAAACAAATTCATTTATTCCCCAAATTCTCTGGAACAAATATAAGGCCATCTAGGCAAAGAGGAAGTGAATTCTACCTCAAGTTCAAACTCTAAAGATGTTTCTTTTATATTAAGCTATATTATATTAATTATTATTTATGTTAAAGCAATAATATAGAAGATATTATACATCATAATATATTTTGTAGAATAAATGATTGTTTATAATAATTATTCTTTATAATAGGTATTATTATATTTATATTCTATTTTTTATATTAACCAATTCTCTCTACCTTACTAGTTCTGGATCAGAATTTAGGTTTTGGGTACAGATTTGACTCTTAGGACTAGAAGGGATATCAAAGCACCTAATATATATATATATATTTTTGCTTTTTTGGAGGGCAGTTGGGGTTAAGTGACTTGCCCAAGGTCACATGGCTAGATTTTTGTGTTAAGTGTCTGAGGCCGGATTTGAACTCAGGTACTCCTGACTCCAGGGCCGGTGCTCTATTCACTGCGCCACCTAGCCACCCCGAAGCACCTAATATATTAAGGGATATATTAAGTACCTAAAACCTCTCAGGCTCTGGAGATACCGACAAAGACAAAACCAAACCAAACCCAAATCCAACACTTGCTCTCGAATAGCTCACAGTCTAGATAGGAGGACCTGAGGTCAAATTTGGATTCAAATCAGACATTTACTAGTTGTGTGACCCTGGGCAAGTCATTAAATTTTGGTTTGCCTCAGTTTCCTCATCTGTAAATTGGATATAATAGTAGCACCCACCACCCCCCCCCCTCGCACCCCCAACCCGGGTTGTCTCAAGTATCAAATAAGGTAAAGCTGTAAAGTGCCTTGTACCATAGTGAGGACTCCATAAATGTTGGCTGTCGGTTATTGTTGTTGTTCTTATAAGCAAACATCAATGTGTAAACATGATCCAGACATGATAAATTGAAGACAGCCAGCTGCTCCGTCCCTTTCTCTCTGAGTACGGCTGTATTTTATTAAACTCTGAAAAACAGCACTAAACTATGGTCACTTAATTTTCATACCAAAGAGAAAAATATCCCTTTTTCCCAGAATCATTAATACCAGTGCTTTTCCCTTGATTAGCTCCAGAAATTCCTGACCCTGGGCAATCTCAAGGCCTGCGGATCCGTAACTCAGACTGCAGTGGTGTTCAGTGAGCATCTTGATCTGTCCTGGGACAGCCAGAAAGTCAAACAGAGTCTGAAATATGAGGTAACATGAGAAAAGCCAAAGTGACGCTGTGACAGCCAGAAAGAGGGGGGCTGTTTTCTATCATCTCAGAATTACTTTATTCTCCTGAGCCTGGAAGGGAGACCATTTAACTCCATCTCATTTCTTTCATGGAAAATGGCACCTGAGGTATCCCAGGCCTGAGAACTGATTTGATTCTTAGTTTCAGTGTTCACTTTTGTTTATATTTTTTTCAACCATAAGCACCTCCATGGTGCTGGGTTTCCTGGGGATAAGGCAGAAGAAGCAGCTTCTTCAGTTCTTTCATAGATAATCTGGTTTGCTCCCCACAGGGGAAGGTCATGGTTGCTGAACTTAGGTATCTTTGGTCTGTAAAGGGTCCACAACATGGTGGCTAGTGTCAGAAGGTTAAGTGCCACTCAAGGGCCAGACTCCAAGTCTTTTCTTCTGGGATACCATACTGTGGATGGCTAGGAAGTTAGTAGTGTTGGGGGGTGGGGAGATGAAGACAGGACACACGGGTGTAATAGGGCGTTTTGTTGGGGCACATAGATGGGAGGCAAGAAGGCCCAAAGTCTGGCTCTGACTGGTATCTGCCAGAGGCACCTGGGATAACTTGAGGAAACCTTGTTTCCAGAGCTCTCCACAGACCTTTTGATAGCCAGCTTAGAACTCTGATCTCCCAAAAGCTGGGATGGGGCTGGTGCTAAACAGAATTGTGAAATAAGGGAAGTTTGTCTTCTCACTTCCTTTTCTTCTTGCTTCCTCTAGCTTACTGCCAATCTTCTTACCTCCTAGAGCAGCGGTTCTCAACATGTGGGTCGTGACTCCTTTGGGGTCTAACGACCCTTCACAGGGGTCACATAAAACCATCGGAAAACACATATTTCCGATGGTCTTAGGAACCTCCTCTATCTGTCACCAGGCGGGTCCGCCCACATGCAGCCAAAGGAATGAAATCTAATGGTGGAATTTCTGACATCAGCAAAAGACTGGATTGTAAGGGGAGACCTTTTTGTAGGGCAAAATACCAACAATACCTGGGCATATCTACATACGCAGGCATACACAGATGGTACTATGAGTATGCAGGCATGCCCTGTGTGGCAAGGGAACCCACTCCCATTGCTCATTCCCCTCTTCCTCAGGCTAAGGACAACAGTGTGCCTCCCTAGAGTCTGCCAACACATTTGGCCTAATGGTATAGGTTCGACCAAGAAATCAAATTCCAATTTAGCAGGCATTTTCTTTCTTACTGCAAAGGCTGCCATCAGCCTCCCTGGGTTATTCTGTTCCCCACAGAGACAGCGGCCATTCCAGTCAGACAGATTCCGTGCAGAAGTGATTCTAGAGAATATCTTCTTGGCCTCCTGCCCCAAGCAAAACTTCCTTGGGGAAATAGAGACTAACTACCTCAGCGCTCTCAGCCATTCTCTCAGACTGGGTCTCTGTGATCTTTCCAGTGTAAGTCACACCTGCTCCATAGGAGGGGATTTGGGGAGTGCAGGGTGGGGTGAACACTATTGCTACTGGTTTGATATTTGATGAGGCTGGTTTTCCTATAACCAGAACAAAGGTCATGGGTTATTCTCCACCAGGCACTAGCCCAAATTATACTTGAAAGATAATTCATTCATCCTATTATCTTCATTTTAGTTGATTTTATTCAGTATTCAACATGGCCCTCCACAGTCAACCTTACAAAACATGGCTCTCTAAAGTCCCTTTTGACATTGAACACAGAACCGATAGATTTCTTGAGTTGGTCTTGAGTTTTGTTTTAGAGAGGCAGTCAGCCTGGTGGGGATGGATTCAGTGTCCAGATTTCAGTTTAGAGACTGCTTCTATGCCTCTCTCTCCAGGCTGTTGTGATCTCTGGAGAATACCTGCTGAGCCAAGGTAGCTTCATGCTACAATCCAGGAGCCTGCTCCACCTTGCCCCAGATGCTGGGGATGGTTTGGTATTGGTCTTGACCCTCAGGAACCACAGTACTTCAAAGACTCAAGACTTCTCTGGAGAGCTAGAGGTGAGTAGAGCTTCAGTACCATCCCTCCTCCTACCTTAGGCTTGAGCACTGGAGAACCCAATTTAGCCGTTCAGTTTGGAGAGATACATCTCACAGACCTGGTTTCCCTAAACCCTGAAAGAACAGGCAGACCATTGTCCTTGAAGATCCATTAGGCTTTGATTTCAGGGTGACATTGTTCTAGTTCACATTAAGTCAGTAACTCCCTTTGTGACCCCTGAGAGTCAGTTCTGGGTCACTCTGCCTGTCACATATGAGCTAATGTACCAGTAGGAGTTTTTAAAGTATCACGTAAAAATGTGAGGTATTATTACGTGGCCAAAAGGAACTAGTCTTTAACACAGGGTGAATCATGCCAGAATAACCCTGCTTCTCTCATCAAGGGCATTTTCAGCTCATTTACAAGTGAATCACATTCTTTCCAGTGGTGTTTCCCTTGAAGTGAACTCAGTTACAGGGATTTGCTTCAATCAGAGCTTTATCCTCTAAAGATGAGGCTGCTGCAAGCCTGAGAGTGGGAGAGATGGAGGAGGTGCCTCTTTACAAGAAGATCCCCCATGCCTTTGTAAGGAGGGATTAAAGGGAGTGATTGATTGCAATTCTTGAGGGAAGGAGGAAGGGGAGGGACAAGTTAATTGGGACATATGGATGCAGGCCAAGTGAGGTATGTGCTGGGGCAGTCGGGAGCAGGTTCTACAGGGTGTCCCTAAAGTCTGGATACATAGGAAATCTCATTAACTACACATATTTTCAAGAAATGAAATGGATGAAATTTTTCAACAATATTTTATTTAATTAGCATAAATGAGATTTCATAGGAAGACACATAAGAAATCTCATTAATTAATTAAATCTATTTCATTAATATGGAAAATAGTCCCCAGCAGTTAATGAAAGCTTTTATTCCATACAAAATTATCATGACTAAAATTCATGCTAATTAAATAAAATGTTGAATATTTCATTCATTTCATTTCTTGAAAATATGCATAGCTAATGAGATTTCCTATGTGTCCAGACTTTAGGGACACTCTGTATGTTGAAGTTCCAGAGCATGGGGAAAAAAAAGACAGAGGTTACAGAGGGGGGCATTTTAGACTAATGGGGAAATCTGCCTAGGATCTCTCCTCTGTATGGTCAATGGAGATCTCAGGCTACGCTAGTCACTAGTTTGTGTTTGTAATATTATTTTAATTTATTATGTTATTACATTTATAATCCTTTTAGTAAGGGGATTTGTTGTGTGAAGTTGGTATGCAGTCAGAGGTGGCACTTGAGGACCTAGAGGGCCACATGTGGCCTCAAGGCCGCAGGTTCCCCCACTCTGTGAAAGTGCCTTCTTTCCTTAGCCTCTCTGCAGTCATACATAGCTGTTTGCATATTGCTTCCTTCCTTAGATTATGAGCTCCTTGAAGCAGGGACTGTCTCTTGCCTGTCTTTGAATCCCCAATACTTAACACAGTGTCTGCTTGGCATGTAGTAGCTATTTAATGAATGTTTTTTGACTGATTTTTGTCATGTACAATTCTATTACCTTAAGGATCGAACTCAAATGCTTTGACATTTAAGATCCTTCACAGCCAGCTTCCAACCTGCCTTTCCAGCCTTTTTCTATTGCTTTGCTTCCTTTCATGAACTCTTTGGTTCAGGCAGATTGTCCTTCTTGCTCCTCTTCTCCCATCACATTCCATCTCCTACCTTTGGGACTTTGCATTTTTCTTCTCCCATGCTTGGATTTTACCTCCCTCCTCACCTCTGCCTGTGAAAGACAATCTCTGGTTTTCTTCAAATACCACTTCCTACTTGTTCAGTTGTTTTTCAGTCCTGTTTGACTCTTCATGACCCTATTTGGGGTTTTCTAGGCAAAGGTACTAGAATGGGTTGCCATTTGCTTCCCCAGCTCATTTTACAAATAAGGACACTGAGGCAAATAGTGTTAAGTGACTTACCTAGGGTGATAGAGCTACTAAGTATCTGAGGCTGGATCTGAATTCAGAAAGATGAGTGTTCCTGACTCCAAGCCCAGCACTCTCTCCACTGCACCGCCTCGCTGCTATTCTCACATTCTGCCACTTATTGAAAGCCCACTTCTTTCCTTCCATGTATCAAAAGTACCATCCGCTTGATTCTGGTCCACTCAGCTTCCCAAGCATTGAAAGTTACCTTTGAAAAAAAAAGTCTACTTGTTGAAAATGTGTATGTTGGGGCAGCTCGGTGGTGCAGTGAATAAAGCACCAGCCCTGGAGTCAGGAGGACCTTAGTTTAAATCTGGCCTCAGACACCTGACATACTAGCTGTGTGACCTTGGGCAAGTCACTTAACCCCAACTGCCTTGTCTTCCCCCTCAAAAAAAAAAAGAAAGAAAGAAAGAAAATGTGTGTGTCCTAGGCATATAGGGTTGACCTGCCCAGCTTGTGACACAGTTGGTGACTGAGGCTGGATTTGAACTCAGGATGATGAATCTTCCTGACTCTATCTATTTCACCTCCTAGCCTTTCCTAATTCCCCTCAACTAGTGACACTAGCATTACCCCAACTGCCTTATTAATATTTTGTATAGACTTATATATTCATGCTTCTATTCCCCCACTAAGAGAGAGGGTTCCTTGAAGGCAGAGACTGTTTGTATCCCTAGCAAAATAGGACTATATACATAATATGATACATAATAGGCATTTATTAAATGTCTGCTGATTCATTGATATATACAGGAGTGTATATCATTTAACTGCTTATGATTTGGTGGCTGCAGTGTACGTGAATACCAAGCAAGTAGTGGTTTGTAAGAGTCTGGACAGCTTATTTGAATTAATCTGGGTTTATAAGCCCAACAGAACTTGCCTCTGGCTTTTGATTCCTAAAAAGGAGAGTGCCTGGTAGGTTTTAGGTTGGTGTGGTGGGCACCAGGAAACCTAGCAGTAACTCCAGCAATAATACAGAGGCAGCTTCCCTTGCACCGTCTATCACCTTGGATGGGTTGTTGGATGGGGAGATGATCTTTGCTAAAATTATGGCTCAGCAAGATATCCTGGTACTGGTAATGTCCAACATTCTCCCCATCCCATGGAAAAAGTGATAGAAGAGGAGAGGGAGCGGATGTTTTTCCATAGAGTTAAGAATTATCTTCTTGCACATTTTTGTTTTGTTTTTTTGGTTTTGTTTTAATTTTTTTTCTCTTTTTGGAGGAGGAAAGGCAGGGCAAACAGGGTTAAGTGACTTACCCAAGGTCATACAGCTAGTAAGTATCAAGTGTTTGAGGCTAAATTTGAACTCAGATCCTCCTGACTCCAAGGCTGGTGCTCTATTCACTGAGTGACCTAGCTGCCCCATTCTTGCCCATTTTTCAAGAGAAACAGAAAGAAAGTTTAGCTTCCTAAGGTTATTTCACCTAAGACATACACATTTTAATGAGTTAGACAAAGATAACTTTCAATGATTGAAAAGCTGAGTGGGACCAAATTTGACTGGATGGTACCTTTGATACATAGAAAGAAAGAATTGGGTTTTCAATGAAAATAATGGCTAGGCAGTACAGTGGATAGAGTGCTGGGCCTGGGATCAGGAAGATTCATCTTCCCAAATTCAAGTCTGGCCTTAGACCCTAACTTACTAGCTATGTGATCCTGGGCAAGTCACTTAACTCTGTTTGCCTCAGTTTCCTCATCTGTAAAATGAGATGGAAAAAGACAGGGCAAACTACTCCAGTGTTTTTGCCAAGAAAACACCAAATGGGGTCATGGAAAGTTGGACATGACTGAAACAATTGAATAACAACAAAGAATGTTTGACCATTGCCTAATTTAAGAGTTATTTGGGACTGAGAAGAATATCTTCTTGGCATAAATTTTTAGGAAAAACTCAGATGAGTAGTTAAAAGTTTACCTTACTTTAGACTAGGGGTTCATAATCTGGGGTCTAATCCATGGGTATAATATTTCAAGGAAGTCTATGAAGTTGGATAGGAAGAAAAATTACATCTTTATTTTCCCTACCCTTTGATTTCCTTTGTAATCCCACGTATCTCATTTTATGAATTTAAAATCATTCCTGCAGGAATATGTAGGCTTCACCAGATGCCAAAGGGCTTCATGCACAAAACAACCTAAGAACCCCTTATCTAGACAACCTTTGAAGGTCTAATGATAGCAGTTATCCAGCTGAACAATCAGTCAATTAAAAAACATTTACTAGGTGCCTAAAATAGATTAAACTGTACAACAGGTTGTGACCTGAAGGCCAGCCTTGACAAATGGTAAATGTGGCCTGGCTTGGTTTATTGATCTGGAATCCTGGATCATCTGACCGGTTTGCGAGAGATCCTTGGGATCAAGATGGGAAAGGGAAACCTAGAAGCAACCAGGAGAGAACATGGAAACAGCCACTAGGGGTCAGTAAGAAACCTTGATTCCCCAGGGCTTAGCCATACTGGGTCTCCCACACTTAGGTTTGCAAAGTGGGGACTGAGTTATATTACTGTCACCATTCTCATCACAGCATTTGTATAGTACCTTAAAGTTTGCAAAGAACTTTATAATTATTATTTTATCCAATCTCACCACCATCCTGGGAGGTAGGTGCTACTGTGTTGTTTTTTTTTTTATTCATATATATATAAGGAAACTAAGGTAAGCAGAGGTTAAGTGATTTGCCCAGGGTCACACAGCTAGCAGGTGTCTGAGACAGAATTTGAACTCGGGTCTCTCTGATTCCAGGTCTGGTGCTTTCTCTACTGTGCCATCTACAAGAGGATGATTAGTTCGTCTACCTCCATGGGAGATCTGGACAGTGATGTTCTTTCCTAAGGCCAGGGTTGGGATTTTTTTTCCACTTTGTTGTCTGTGTGACTTTGGGCAAGTCATTTCCCATTTCTGGGTCTCAGTTTCCTCATCTGTAAAATGAGAGGATTAGATGAGATATTGAACCAAGCTTCCATCCCAGCAGGGTGTCCCAAGAGTCTTAAAGCAGCTTTCATAACTTAAAATTACACTAAGACTTTTGGGACACCCTGTATGTCTACAAGTCTATGAAAAGTGGGAACTCAATTCCCAATCTGATCATCTCCTAGGATAAAATTTATGCCAAAGCATTTTGAAAACTGTATAGCACTATTGTATGCAGGATCAGAATCAGGAGAGAGACCTCAAGGGGCCAAGCAGAATTCTTCCTGCTTTGAGTTGCATAGGAGTTCTGAGAGGTCTTACAGATGGAGGTGAGAAGGAAAATCCCTGTGGGAAGTACCTTTAAATTCAAAATTCACCTCAGGTGGACAAGAGGAAAGAAATGAGCATAGGAGAAATTATTGGAATGACTTATCTCAGCATTATTTAGACTTCTGAGAAAAGGATGAGGGGAAAGGGGGGCTACAGAAAGGAGTTCCAGTGAGACAAGTCATCAGAGGCTTTTTAGTTTGTAGATTCATCCGCCCAGCAAAAAGGTATCAGGTACCCTAGGAAAGGAGGGATTCTTGAAAGTGTTAGGTACTTCTCTCTCAGAAAAGTGCAAAGTAGGGGTTGGTTCCTTCTTCTCCTCTGACGAGAAAGGGGTATGAGTGGGACCTAGAAGAGGGATTTTGGTCTGGAGAGAGGAAAACTGTAGGGCTGGAAGTGGAAGAAAGCTGTAGACACCATTGGTTAGAACAGTGGTTCTCAACCTTCCTAATGCTGTGACCCTTTAATACAGTTCTTCATGTTGTAGTGACCCCCAACCATAAAATTATTTTTGTTGCTACTTCATAACTGTAATTTTGCTACTGTTATGAATCATAATGTAAATATTTGATATGCAGGATGTATTTCATTGTTACAAATTGAACATAACCCACAGGTTGAGAACTGCTGGGCTAGAACATTAAAAGAATCCCCCTCCCTGTTGTGGGAGTGACCGGAAAGAGGAACAATTGATTGCTTTTTTGCTAGAAGAGGGGAGAAGATTGAGGGATATCAGAAGTGAGCAGAGTGCTGGTGTGTATGGAAAGAAACTGGACTGGATATTGAGAATGCTAGAACATGGAAGGAGAGATAGAGACTGTGACGACTATGCCTTTTAGGATGAGAATGGGGTGAGTGAAGGGAGATTAGGGATGGAGGTCACACCTGCTATCCCAAGGCATGGTACAGCACTTACCTTTATATTTCCTTTCTCTGTGTAGACATTATTGTATCTAAATGTGTGCGTGTAAGGATCATGGCTTGTTTTCTAGTACAATCCCTATGCCTCAAGCATATGGTTGGCTGGTGTTCCTCATTCTCAAAGAAGACCAAAAAGACATCATTATGTCGGGATCCAGGTACAGTGTGTCTGAGTGTGACGAATCAGACCAATAAGAGCTTGGAAGGTTCTACCACAGGTTGGGCACAAATAGTCCATATGAATGAACATTTGGAAAAGAGATGTCTCTAAATTTGCACATCTCATGTTTCTTTTGAGTTGCTGCAATTCTGCTTTGCTCATAGAGCACAGCATCTTCTTTGATCCAGGCATGCCATGCTTGGAGGTTCTATGCCAGTGTCTCCCATGTCTCACAATACCAAAGTTCTTCAGAGAGACCTTGAGAGTGTCCCTGTATTGCTTTTTCTGACCTATGTGTAAGCACTTGCCTTGTGTGAGTTCTCTATAAAACAGGCTTTTAGGCAACTGTATGTTTGGCTTCAACACAGTGTGACCAGCCCATCAGGGTTGTGCAGTAGAGTTTGAATGCTTGGTAATCGAACTCGAGAAAGAACCTCAGGGCCCCATACCTTATCCTGCCAGGTGATCTTCAGAATCTTCCTAAGACAATTCAAATGGAAAAGATTCCATTTCCTGTTATAATGTCCAGGTTTCACAGGCATACAACAACACATGAGCAGGGATGACAGTTGTACAATCAGATTCTGCCTACTATAACCTCTGGGTTGTGGGCACAGCTGAGCTTAATTCTAGCTTTCTGTTTTAAAGGAGAGAACCTGGGTGGGAGAAGAGGGGGTAGGGGGAATAGGTTACCTATCACTTTCACCTAGAGGTAAGTTATATAAGTTATATCTCCCTGAGTTTGGGAAGGAACTGCGCACGTGTGCACATACTCCAAAAAGTCAGATTTTGTCATATAGTGGAAAAAGCCCTAGCTCTGGAGGGAAAGGATGTAGGTTAAAATCCTGCCTTTGATGATTGCTTTCTGTGTGACCTTGATTGAGCAAGTCTTTCTGGGTTGTGGGCACAAGTGGGTTTGCTCCTAGCTTTCTGTTCTCAAAGGAGAAAAAACCTCCTGGGCCCTTTTCCTCATCTGTAAAAATGAATAGGTTGGGACCAGCTAGGTAGCACAGTGAATAGAGCACTGGCCTGGAGTCAGAAGGACCTGAGTTCAAATCCAACCTCAGACCCTTGATGCTTACTAGCCATGTGGCCCTGGGCAAGTCACTTAACCCCAATTGCCCTGCCCTCCCCCCTCCAAAATAAAAATGAGTGGGTTGGACCAAACAGTGTGTGAAGTCCCTTCCCATTGTAGAACGCTATGAATTAGGAGGATCAAATTTCTAACCTTGGACCTGAAACTGCATTCCGGTCCTCAGGGCTCTGGGGTGCTGGACAGCATTCCCATTCCTCAGGCCATTGGTGTCCCCTCTTTCTACTGTCATGCAAAAGTACAGAGTGGATTAGCCTGAGATCCTGAATCAGGGTCCAATTCCCATCTTTTGGGGGTGGGGATGGGTGGGGAGGGGAGGCAGGCTGCTTCTGCTTGCATGACACTGCCATCTAGCGGCAGGTTCTGGACAGAAACGTGTCCCTGTTTCCTTGGACAAATGTTCCTCCCTCTTGGTCATATTCAGACCCTTAGGGCCCATAATCCACAACAGATGGCTGCTTTTCCCCATCATCATGGCCCCAGGGCCTCCATTCATGCAGAAAAGCTGAATAACTATTCCTATTACTTCCTCCCACAATAGAACTAGTAACCTCAGCACTGAACCAGGGAAAGTACATAGACTCTAAAGTCAGAGGTCCTGGATTCAAATTCTGGCTCTGACTCTACCAATGTGACTTTGGACAAGTCACTTAAGCTGCTCTGGGCCTCGGCTCCCTTAGCTCTGAAATGAGGGGTTGGCCTCTGAGGTCCTTTCTGACTCTATCGAGAGCTATGATTCTACTCCTGCATATAGTGGTTCTATGCAGTTTTCAAAATGCTTTGGTGTACATTTTCTCCTAGGAGATGTTCAGCAGCCCTGTGAGACAGGCTGAGCATGGATCATATCATATAGCATATATTATCTCATAGGATAAGATCTAGAAGGTCCTGAGAAGTCACCTAGTCCAAAGCACTCATTTTACAGATGAAGAAACTGAGGTCCTGGTGACTTACTCAAGGCCACCCAACTGACTTTGTAGTGAAAGAGGCAGGGTTAGATCTTTGGACTCCAAATTCAGTGCTCTTTCCCCCTGTGCCATACTCTCTCTCCTTATCGGCCCCATTTTAAAGATAAGGACTGATTTTGTGACTCTACATAAGCGGGTATGGCAGTTCAAGGCTGGTAATGTTTTGGGGGCAAGGGAACCTCCAGTTTGATGCCCACATTACCTAGGGGGACCACTTAGTCTCCCTTATTACCCTTATTACTATTTACTTATTCATTCATTCATTCATTTATCTAACCTTTATTTGTTTATTTGCCCTTTTATTTCTGAACCTAACATTTTTTCCTTCACGTCATTATTATTCAGAACTTCAGGAGGGAGGGAAACTGGGGAGCCAGAGAAGATGTAAGGAAGATGGTCAGCCCTATTGTTCTTGCTCCCTTCACTCAGCTCATTCTCAGACACACCTTTGCTGGGTCTGGTGATGGAGGGCAGGAGAGGGTCACGATCAACCCAATAGACTTGAGTTTCTCTCTCAATCCTAGCTGAGGGCACCAGGAGATCAGCGAGTAAGTCTGCTGGGAAGGGTCACTGAATCAACCTCTCAGAGCGTAGTCCTGCTACAGGGGAGCATGGAAAGAGAGGAAAAGTTGGAGTTGACGGCTTCCCGGACTCCAGACTGTCTCCGGGCTTACCTGGCATATGGAAAAGGTAAATGAAGGCACCAATGACCTTTTGGACTATGTATTTGCATTTTAGGGTAGCTGGGTGGCATAGTACACAGAGTACTGTACCTTAGATCAGGAAGTCTCATCTTCCTGAGTTCAAATCTGTCTTCAAACATTTATTAGCTGTGTGACCCTGGGCAAGTTACTTAATCCTGTTTGCCTCAGTTTCCTCATCTGTAAAATGAACTGGAGAAGGAAATGGCAAAACCATTCTAGTATCTTTGCCAAGAAAACCCCAAATGGGGCCACAAAGAATTGAAACTGAACTGAAATGTGTATACTCTGCAGAGGAAAGGACCATAGAGTCTCATAGTTGAAAGGGCCTCCTAGGGTCATCCTGTCCAATCCATGTCTGAAGAGGTATCCTGTCTGTAGTATACTGTGGTTATCCAGCCGCTGCTTAAAGACCCAGAGATAGAAAATTTACTAACTGGCAAGTGAAGGTATTCTACTTACAGCAGTTGTGACTGTTCAGGAAATTTTCTTTATAGCCAAACAAAACCTGCCTCTGTCTGTCGTTACCAGTTACTCAGGCCATATAAAACATGTCAAATGAGTGTTGAGTGGTGCTGGTGGTAGATTGTAATTAATAGAAAATTCAAGCAGGAAAAGATAAACTTATTTTTTAAAAAAGTTATAGATTTTTAATATTATTTGTTCATTATATTGCCTAGATTTCCTCCTTCCCTTCCTATCCCCATCAGGGGGATGGGGAAGTATCCCTTCCCCCTCCCTAGAGAGTTATTCCTTTTAAGAAAGGATTTTTTTTAAAGGAAGAAAAGAGAAAAATAATTCAGTAAAGCTGATCAATATGTCAAAAAAAGAATCCATTCTAAATGCAGTATTCCACATTTGTACATGCCAATGTCTACAAAGAAGCAGGGTAGGGAGAAAAGAGGTTTCTTCTTACATCTTGTCTTTGGGAACAATCTTCACTTACTTTGAAGGCTTACCCTGATTGGAGCTGATATTCCTTTCTATCCCTAGAGAAACCCTCGCTTTGGGGGTAAAAATGTGACCTAACTCCCTGGCAACTCTGCCCAGTAATCTAGGTTCAGTCTGATTCAACATTTATTCACTGGACACCTAATGTGTGCCCTGCATTATTAAGTGTTGTAAAGAGTACCGAAATGTGCTCCCTGACCTTTGAATTGGCTGTGTTTAGAATGCACTCCCTTTACAACACTGTGTCTTAGAATCTCTAGCTTCCTTTAGAGCTTAGCTCAAAGGTCTACCTGAAGCTTTTCCTGATCTTACACACACACACACACACACACACACTGCACATACATACACACACAATGCACACACGTGTGCACTATTTCCCTCTCCCCCCAAATTATATCTACTTTGTATATAACCAGATCTATGTGTGTATATACATGCTCAGTAGTTTATATCCAACCCATTATGAGTGTGGCCTTCCACCTTTCAGGGACCAATGTCAGAGAAGCCAAATGAGAAGCATCCTAATGAATCAATCTGTCCTTTCATTGCCCTAGGGACAAAGGAAGAGGGTGTGGAGATCAGTGCCTGCTCTGATGGAAGGCAAGTGGCCAAAGCTGAGGCTATGCTTCATGTCAGAGGTGGCCAAAATGAACACTTGGGCCAGCTGATCCTCAGGGCTGCCAACCAGAGTCTAAGCCTGGCTGCACATGGCTGCATCACTCCCATTGGGAATGTGGAGGTAAACTTGCGCAGGCTCCTCTGCGTGGCACTACATGTGCAGGGGGTGGTGGTCCCTGAGTCCTTGAGTGGGGCCAGATGAAGAGGAGAGAGTAGAGGGTCATTTTGAATCTGCAGCTCAGAAAATATAACATTTATTATGAGCCAGGCATTGCGCTAAGTGCCAGCAGTACAAACATAATCGAGCAAGATGGTTCTTACCTTCAAGAAGCTTCCATTGCAATGTAGGAATTTCACATAAGGATAGGGAGTAGGGGTACCTGAGTGAGGGTAATGCCTCAGGTGAAGAGAAGAAATCTGGACCACTGAGGTAAGAGAGAAGCGGGGCTGAAATCTTTCCTAAAATGCTGGTCCTGATGAGAATATCACCCATTAGGAGAGGAGGGGATATATCAGATGAGGAGAAGGAGGTGGAGTTTGGAGAGTCAAGATTCAGTGATGGAAAAGGCATAATCTTGGGTTTTTCTTGACAAATTTTCCCTCTTTGTTAGAAATGGGCAGATAGCTTCCAGTCCCTTTCTCCTTACCCCCACCTTTTTGGTTTCTGAGAATTGAGTAGATGGTCTAAACTGGAAGAGACCTGGGCTAGGAGGGAGTAGATTGGGGCTCAAGTTTCTACTCAGTTACCTCCTGTATGATCATTAATATATTGGAGAAGTCAGCTCACCTCTTTGGGTTCCTTTCTTCAGTTGTCCAAAGGGAAGAACACTCCCTAATCTTCAGGCTGGGGAGAGTGTGAGGATAGAATAGGATAATCATTGTGAAAGTCTGGAAATAAATGTGATATCCAGGCATGAGGATTATTGTTTGTAACATTGTTGACTCATTTGATTAATTTACTACTATAATGTAACATTATACATCATTATATAATATCATACTAATATAATTAATTGATTGCGAGTGTTAAAAGTTTAAGCAAAGCCCAATTTTTAATGCTACTCTCTATCCAAACCCCATGTCTGGATCTTCCCTTTGAGGATAGGCCCTTGGGGCAAGCTTTTGGGACAGCATGAACAAGAGTGAACACAGCATGAATGGGCTGGATGGCAATATGCACTGCACTGTTAAAGGGAATTTCCAAATCAATGAAATCATAGATCCATCTGAATAGATAAAAATTTCCAAGTGGAAGACGTCACATATACTTCTGCTTTCTGTACATCCTCTGTCCTTCTGATGGAGAAGATCCAAGTGTTTAACACCTACAGATTCTCCCAAGGATACATACACACATACAAACATACATACAGACATACAGACATGTATATATGCATTAATATATTATTAGATCAATATACTATTTTGTTCTTATTATGATAATTATATATAATTAGAATAACTGTTAATATATTATTAAATTATATATTTGCATATGATGTATTAACATAAAATATGAAAATATAACCATATATTTGATTTAATATGTCTAATTTAATTTTAATAAATAATAATGAATTTAATTTAAATATATTTAATTTAATGATATGTTTATATATTCTATATTTTCATGTGTATATATACACACATATGTAAATGGAGGTAAACCTCTCCAAGCCTCTCACTACACATCAAAGAGGGGGACCTTAAGTGGAGCCCCATTCAAGGAGAGTGTTAAGTTATTTACAATCTACAACTCATAGAAGAGGTAGACTTTAGAAATAGAGCATTTATTAAGCTCCATCTGTGTATACATGTGTGTATGTATGTGTACATGTACAGGTATATGTTTGTGTGTGTATCTGTTTCTGTATCTATCTTTATTTCCTGAAGTAGGTCAAATAGATGAAGAGAATGAGCCACTTACATAACCTATTGGGCTCTCCTGAGCTTTTGCCTCTCCAGCCCTAGCTCCTACTTCAATAGCCTATAACTGTCTCTGCCTCACTCACCCAGTCCTGTTTTTGTGTTCCCACAGTCCAAATTGGCTGAAGTTGGGTCTCATCTACAAGCCAGACTCATGGAGAAGTTCCAAGTGTTTGACACCTACCTCCAGGAGTTCCGGCACCTGGTACGTTGGCCTGACCAAACCTGGCCTCTTCTATTGCTGGATGGTTCTGGGGGCTGTGTTCACTTCATAAGGAAGAATCCTAGCTTTGGTAACAGGGCATCAAAGTTTCAATCATGCTTCGTCTTTCATTCAGCTTGATTTTGCCTTTTTTCTGCCTTCCATTGAGGGTGAGATTATCTCAGAGAACATGAAAAGATTAGCCCTGTTCCCCTGCCTTGTTATAGAAATAGTGGGAGAACTGGGTAGTTGATGAACATGCGGATTTAGGTGGGATGTGGGGTGAAGGAGAAGAAATATTAGGGGCTTAGGGAAAATGAGAGTGAAATATGTGGGATCAGAGGGACTGTGAGGTGACAGAAAGGTATAAGGAGTTGGGGGTTCGAGTTGCTATTTTCTGCAAGCTGATGCCTTATTTCTAGAGTCTAGGACAGAGCTCTCTGAATCAGGGAGTGACCTATGCATGAAAAATCCCTTATCCCACTTAACTCTACTTTTTGTTAGATAAGAGGAACCTTCTTCATATCAAAAGTTATACCAGATTAAGGCACTGGTGTCCTGGGAATGGAGCCCAAACATCCCAGAAACTCCAGGCCTGAGTTCTTAGGAGGGAATTCTCCAGCCTTCAGGGCTGCTGACAGTTAGTGGGGGATTTCCTCTCTGGGCTGGCAGGTGCGACAGATTGACTTCCTGGACAGTGCAGCTGGCTGGGCCCTGCAGATGTCCCAGGCTGCTGTGAGAGCTCTTCAGGCAGGGGCTAGAGCAGCAGCTGGACTGTGGAGGCAAAGCTCAGCCAGGCAGGTGTTGAAACATCACCTCCCCCTGCACCTGGAGAGGTTCCAAACCATTATGGAACAGACTCAGAGTGAGCTGCAAAGTGAGTGACTATTCCCCGGCTCCTCCTCTGGGTCTCATTTTGCTCCCCCATTTGCCTCCCCAGTACTCCCTACAGAGTCTCCTAGGAACCAAGCAGAGAAGAGAAAGGAGAGGGAGGGAATAAACAATTGACTTCCTGGGTTACTCTAAGCTCTGGGTATTCAGGCCATTGCTTGTTTGTTGCCTGAGGTGTTGGGACCCTTGCTTCAAGTTCTTTGAGAGGTCTTAGTAACAAGGGTGGGGAACCTGAGGCCTCGAGGCCACATGTGGCCCTCTAGGTGCTCAAGTGTATCCATTTGACTGAACCCTAACTTCTCAGAACTAATCCTCTTAATAAAAGGATTTGTTCTGTAAAACTTGGACTCAGTCAAAAGGCTACACCAAAGGACGTAGAAGGCCATATGTGGCCTCAAGGTTGCAGGTTTCCCACCCCTGCCTGAGTAAGACTGGGTTTGGAAGGGTTTGTCTTCTTTGATTTGCTGTCCCCCACACACACACACCAGGGGAGCTCCTAGAGGTCTCCAGCTGGAGGCCTAGGGATGGCTAACTCTTGCAGAGCCATTAGCCACACTGAAGGATGCCTACTACGAAGTCACGCTCAAACCCCTGGATGAGGTATGGCAGGAGAGGACTGAGGAAGCTGTGAGGAGGATGCAGGCCTATGTGCCTTCAGGGATGAAGGACACCTGGCTCATGAGGCCGATCCTGCTGTCTCTACAAGCTGTGAAGGGTACCCTAGATCTGGTGAGTCCCAAACATTGTATCTCTTCCCACCCGTTCCCCTGCTCCTTCGGGGATAGAGTGGCTTGTGGCTCAGATGCCCTATTAGGCTGAGAGCTAAGCACCCTGGGAGTGCAGGGGCAACCGCAAGAACCATAACTGGAGGGAGTGGGGGGCTGATTTCTTACTGTGACCACTTTGGCCCCTTCTTCACCAGGCTGCCCACCAGATACTGAAGTGGACAGAAGCCAAATTCTCCAGAGCAATAAGAAGAATACGAAAACCCTTGTCCAGTATTTACAGCTTCTCTGCAAGGTAATGTGGGTGAAGGAGGCGCGTTGTTGTTGTTGTTGTTCTGGGCCAGAAACTCTTAGAGAGGGAACTTCCTCTGCCTTGAAGATCACTGTTTATTCAGCCACTTAATACTTGTAGATCGCTGCTTAGGATTTGCCCAAGTTCACAGAACCTCTACGTGTCAGAGGTGGAATTCGAACCTAGGTCTCTCATGAGGCCAGTTTTCTATCCTTTACAGTACCCTTGCTGTCTCTCTTATCTGTCATTTAATTTAAACCCCACAGTGCTCTTGTCTGCTAGGCTTTCCCTATTTGACTTAAGAAGCCAAAAGCTGGAGAGGATCCCCCTCCCTAGTACATCCCCCAAACCACAACCCAAATGATCTTCTTAATGTATCACTTCCTCTCTATTGAATGAAGGATGAATTCTTCCCAATCTGCCTGCTACTTAAACTCATGCTACTCCCCTTCCCTTAGCTAGTGTTCCAGCTAACCTATACTCATTCTCTCTATTCCCTGTTCCTGTGCTGACCTCTCTCATCTATCTTGAGCTCTTTGCCCACAAAGGGAATAAATTTCCTGACTTTTTTCATCATCATTGAAAACCTACTTTTTAAGACCCAAGTCATCTGCCTTATCAATAGAACCTTTTCCATAACCACTAATGTGAAAGTGGTCTTTACCAGAATAAAAAAAAAAGCTAGACTCTTTGTAATGACCAAGCTAACCCTGAAGAAGGAATAGACATGCAACTTTCTCCTTTTTTTCAGTAGAAATGGGGGGCTGTGGGTATGGAAACATGCATAGACTATCAGACTCAACTGATTAGTTTCGCTAAATGGTTTTTTTTTTCTCCTGTCTTTTTTACTCATTGTTACAAGGGAAGACTATCTGGGTAGGAAAAGTCAACAAATCCATACAACAAGTGTTTACAAAGCACAGGTACTGCGCTAAACACTGGGGATATAAGGACAGGCAAAATAAGAACAAAGAACAGTTCCTGCCCTCAGGGAGATCCAAGTCTAACAGGGGAGACAATGTGTAAACAATTGCATACAAACAAGATGTATAAAGGATAGACTGGGAAAAAATCAATGGTGGAAAGGCGCCAATATAGAAGGAAATCAGGAAAAAAGACTCTTGTAGAAGGGATTTAAAGACAAAGAGGATTTTATATTTGATCCTGGTGGTAATTGGGAGCCAGTGGAGTTTAATTACCGAGGTGGCATGGTCAGACATGCACTTTAGGAAGATCAGTTTGACAACTGAATGGAGGATGGTCCAAAGTGGGGAGAGACTTGAGGTGGGGTGAAGAGCTAAAAGGCTCCTGCAATAGTCCAGGTATGGGGTGATGAGGGCCTACATCAAGGTGGTGTCAGTGTTGGAGGAGAGAAAGGGATATATAGGAGGGACATTACAAAAATAAATTCAATAGGCTTTGACTGGGTATGGGGGAGGGAGGAAAAAGAATAAGGGGTTGAGGATGACACCTAGGTTGAAAGTCTGGGAGAATGGCAAGATGATGGTTCCCTCTACAGTAATAAGAAGAAAGGAAAGGGGGAAGTTGAAAGGAAAGATAACGAGTTTAATATTGGACAGGCTGAGTTTAAGGTGTCTATGAGACATCCAGCTAGGGACGTCCAATAGGCAGTTGGAGATGCAAGACTGGAGGTCAGTGAAAAGGCCAGGGCTGGATAAGTGGATCTGAGAGTCACCATCATGGAGGTGATCACTGCATCTATGGAAGCTGAAGAGCTCACCAAACAAAATAATAAAGAGGGAGGAGAGAAGCGGGCACTGGACCTAGCCTTGGCAGACACCCATGGTTAGTGGGCCCAACCTCAATGAAGATCCAGCGAAGGAGACTGAAGTCAGACAGGTAACAAGAGCATCACGATAGATTAGTGTCACAGAAGCCTAAAGAGAAAAGCGTATCAGGGAGAAGAGGGTGACTGAGAGTGTCGAAAGCTTCAGCCATGTCAAGAAAGATGAGAATTGAGAAAAAGCCATTCATTAATCCATTAGATATGGCCAGTAAGAGATCATTGGTGCTTTTGGAGAGAGCATACTGTAAAAGAGGTAGATTTGGAAAGAAAGGCAATACAAAGGCAAGATAAAAATGGTTTTAAAAGCAAATAATCTTTCCTTCCCCATGTTTCTTGGAGTTTAACACTAATTTATCAATCAAAGAATATTTTGCTTGTCCCTGGGCATATATAAATCCAACAAAGGAAACCATTTCTGCTCTGAAAGTTTCCATTTTACCAAAATGATATCATAGTATATCTATCCTTTCCCCCATTAGATCACAATCTCCTTGTGGACAAGGTCTGTGTCATCTGAAAAGATGGTCAGCCCCAACTCCAGTGTGTTGCATATTATAGTTTTTGAATGAATATGTATTGAATTTTGTAGTTGAATTGCTTAAGAGAAGCCTGGTTTATTATTGATGATGATAGGTAGCATTTATATAGTACTTTAAGATTTACAGAGTGCTTCATATATATGATTTCATTTGATTCTCACAAGAACCCTGTGAGGTAGATGCTATTATTATTATCCCCATTTCACAGATGAGGAAACTGAGTCTAGGAAAGGTTTAGTGACTTGTTCAGTGTCACACAGCTATTAAGTATCTGAGGCTAAATCTGAAGTCAGAGAGAACCTCTCCCATCTTCTAGTTTGATTTTCGTTCCACTGTATCTGTCATAGGTCCCCAGATCCACAGAGTTTAGACTGAGTTTCTGGGGCAACCACAGATCCTGAGACCCAGGGTGGGCTGAGCTCAGAAGGGAAGGGTAGCTAAACGGAAGCCAAGCTTTTTACACGCACCTGGAAACTGAATGGTCTCCTGAGCAGGAGCCAACCCAGTTGGAAAGAAAAGATTGGCAAGGAAAAGTCACTCTATGAGCTCCAGATAGCAGACCAGGGTGGGGTCCCTTCCTCTAAAAAGCATCCTTTGCTCCAGTAGAAAATGCCTGCCCTCTGCAGCTTGTGCCAAACACCAGATTAGTTCCCTTCTGTTTTTTTTTTCCCTTTCCCCCTTCTGTTTATTGACTAACTGACCTCAAACCTGAACAAGGTTTCCATTGTTCCCCTGCTAATGTATGGAGCCATCCCATACCCTCTGGGGAAAAGATTCACTGGGCTGCACACCAATAGAATGGGTAGAGACTACTTTGTTTTTTGTCTCCCTAGCCCCAATACAGAGCTTCTGGTATCTAGTAGGCACTCAGTGAATGCTGGTGGAATTGAATTAAATGGACCTTCTTTTTCCTCTTCCTTTCCCTGCCTCCTTTCTCTCCTCATCCATTCTGTAACTATTGTTTCCCTATTAGAATGTGGGTTCCCTGAGAGCTGGGACTATCTGTTTACAACTTCAGAATTTAATATAGTGTTTGGCACACCATCATTTCTTCATAAAAACTTTTTCGGCCATTCGAGCTTTTCATTCATTTTTCTTTTCAGAATGAAAAGACAAAGAACTAAGAAAAAGATTGTGTGTGGGTCGTGTGGTGCCTGTGCTCAGCAGAGTGCCTGGCACCTAAGAGGTGGTGCTTAGTAAAAGCTTGCTGATTGTAATTGAACTGAGTGGATCTAGAAGTGGCTAGGGAGAATCCTTCCCCATGGGGAATAAGGAGAAGGGGAAAAGCATTTTGATAGCTCCTACGAGGTGCTAAGAGCTTCACAAATGTTATTTCATCTGATCCTCACAACAACCCGCAAAGGCGGATGCCGTTTATAATCCCTATTTTCTATCAGGAAACTGGTTACAATCTTGAAGAAAGAGAGGCAAACTGAGGTTAAGTGATTTGTCCAGGTTTACACAGCCAGAAAGTGTCCGAGGCTGGATTTGAACTTAGGTTTGGTGCTCTGTCCACTGAGCCACTTAACTTCCCCATCAATAGAAATCTTCAAGCAGAAGCTGAAAGTTTACTTGGTAGAGATTTTGTAGAGATTCCCATTAGGTACGGGTTGGATCAAATGGCCCCTGAAATCCCTTAAAAATTTTAAGGGTCTATGGACCTCTGTTTCTGACGGTGGCCAGGAAGGTCTTGATCCCCACTCAGAGGTCTCTGTGTGTCCTCTCTAGGAATTGTTCTGTGGTGGTAAGGCTTCCAGTCCTGCCAGGGGGGGATCAGCCAATGGACTTGGCCAAGGTGACCAGTTATCTCATTGAGGAGAAGTTACTACAGCCCCTTCGTGAACTATATGGCATCAACCTGCTGGCCGAGTACTATCGGATCAAGCATCGGCTGCTGGAGAACCCCTTTGAACGTAAGAACCTCCCCAGCTTTGGGTGGGGAGGGGGCTTTCCCTATCCAACTCTACCCCATTTATCCCAGCTCTTTAAGAAAAAAGTCAGTAATGATCAATCAAGTGGAGGAAAGATGGTAAGTAATGTGTCTGCCAACATAATAGCAAAGAAGGAAACTTAAAGGCTCACAGACTTAAAATTACTTTAGGAAGGGGCCTTAAGAGTCCAATCTACTCATTTGATAAAGAAGAAAACTAAATCCCCCTCATTTTATGGAGAAGGAAACTTAAGGCCCAGAGAGGTAAAATTCACCCTAGAGGAGAACCCAGACTGCCTGAGTCCCAGGTCCAGAAGTTCCTAAGACCATGAATGTAGAGCCTTAAAGACCATTGAGTCCAACCCCTTTATTTTTCAGATGAGGCGACCGAGGCACAGAAAGCTTATGTAACTTCTCCATAGTCTCACATACTACATGTCTAAGGCAAAATCTGAACCCAGGAAGATGCCATACTGCCATTGCTTCTCTAATTTTGAGAGGCTTGCCCTGGTTGGGCAGACCTCTGTATAATTTGGGGTTGGATAAGCACATTTTTGAAAATCCAGTTTCTAGGGAAATGGAATAGAAGTCATAAATGGGACCAACTGTTTTTTAGTACTCAGAACTGGACTAACCACTAAAGTAAGGTTCATAACTGTTGCCACTACATGGACCCCTTTGGCAGTCCTGCAAAATCTATGAACCCCTTCTTAGAATAATGTTTTTAAATGCCTAAAATAAAATCCATAGGATTTTAAAGAGACCAATTATGTTGAAATATAGTTATCAAAATATTTTTTTAAATAATAAGCTTACAGATCCCAAGTTAAGAATCTTTGTTTTAAATGCCTGATATAAAGGGCTCTTGCACAGGCCCAAAAGCTGGGGTTGGGGGGTAAAAAGGGTGAGAAAGCAGTCCTCAGCAGTGGGCAGCAGCAGAGAATGGAAGCCAGACCTCCTCCCAAGCCTTGGAGTGTGCTGACTCAGAAAGCCCAAAGGACCCCTCTGATTCCAAAGGAAGTTGAGGGGTGGGAGGTAGAGCTCATATAATACACAGAACCAAGAGAAGCTTTTTTTAAAAGCAGGAAGTCAGAAAGGCAAAATGAATGGTAATTAAATCCAGACTCAACCTCCTTACCCCCCAGGCCCAGGGGGCTGCAGATTGAGAAGTTAGAGCAGATCCAGACCCTTCCTGGGAAAGGACCAATGAGGTTTAGAAAATGGTGCCTCCTGGGAGACTTGGTTTGAGGGAGGAGTTGGGATTTTTATTTTCCTGCTTGAGAATGAATGGTCTCTGTCTCCACTTCAACCACTGTAACCACATCACGTGGGAGCCCCAACTGATTCAGAAATGAGAATGGACATCACCTCCCTCAGGGGACCTCTTGATAATGTAGCCCATGTGTGACTGATCAGCCACAAAGTTGAGGTGGCACATGTTTATTAAGTGCCTACTGTGTGCCCAGAAGTAAATTCACTCCCTGTTTTTTTTTCTGTTCTTTTCCTTCCGTTTTGAAGAGGCAGAGGGTAGGACCATAAGATTTAGAGCTAGGAAGGACATCTAGTCCATCCTTCTCATCCCTCAAACTGAGGCCCAGGAAAATTTAGTGACTTGCTATAAAGCTATACCATTCAGTGCAGTAGGAGTTACAGGAAAGGAAGATTAGCTCCCATTTACAAGTACATGGTACTTACCCCCTAGAAACCACTTTGCATACATTAGCCCATTTACTACTCATAGCATGAAAGTGGTCTAGGCATAATTATCTCTAGTGTACAGATGTGGAAAACTAAGGCATGCAGAGGTTAATTGACCTGCTCAAAGTTACTAATAGGATCATAGACTGGAAGGGACATTAAAGGTCACTGAGTCTACCTCCCCCATTTTATGGGCAAGAACACTGAGGCCTGAAGAAGCTAGGTATTGAACTTGTAGTCAGGAAGATCTGGGTTTTCATCCAACTTCTGACACTAGACGTGTTACCCTGGGCAAGTTGCTTAACCTCTCTGGGCCTCATTTTCTTCATTTGTAAAATGAAGGACATTTATGATCCCTCTTAACTAAATCTATTGTTTGTCCAAGATCGCGAAGATTATAAATCGCAGAGGTGAAATTTAAATACAAGGCTTCCGATAGTACCTATTTCTGCCACCTCTCACTGCTCTGGAAAAGTCTGGTCTAATTGGGGAGATAAGAATTATGCCCTTGAAATGATCTGCAAACAAAACAAGACAGTTCACAGTCCTAGGACTGACTTCCAGGGTCCTTCTGCTCCAGGCAGCCTCATAGTGGGAAAAGAAAAAGATCCCCAGTGAAAGCAGCCTGAATTATAACTTCTCCCAAAATCATCTCAACCTTCAATCCATCCCCACAAAACCTCCAGAGCTGCTGACCTGGGACTTGACAAATGGGGTAGGTTTCCCCTCCTCGCCTTGCCTTCTCAGAAGGACTTAAAATGACCCAAAACCAGGAAGGGGGGGGAGGGAGGGTACAGGGGTAGAAGAGGGGAAGCCAACGTCAGAATCAACACTTAGGAACATTCTTGAAATACAGTCAAATCACTTTCAAGCCCTAAGGGTTCCTGGGTTTTCTATTTTGGGGCTCCAGGACTTGGGTCATGGGTGTAAGATGGGGAGAGGGACCCAGCAAAGGGACCCAACAGGACGCAGCATGGTGTCCTTGCAGTCTGACACCTATGAGCCAAAGGACCATGGTAGATTCACTATAAAATGGGGATAATAACTGCATCATCTACCAAACAGACCTTGACGCTTTGTCAGCTGAAGGTGCTGAATCAGAGCAAGGCTTCAGCTGCTGAGCTGCAGAGAGCCCCATTTCCTTCACTAGTAAAGAAAAGTTTGGATGAAAAATTCTTTAAAGTCCTTGCAGTTCTCTGACCTGCTGTGTGAGACTGTGGACTCAGAGGGAAAACCTAAAATGTTTCCTTAAGTACTTGTTTGGCAGCCAAGGGAGCTTATCACCAGGGCAATTCCTCATTCCAGAGGCAACTCCTTATCCTAGTCACACCACAGGCCCTAAAAGCTCAAGTGTTAATAGCTCACCATGCCCAGAACATAATCCTGGCTTTGTGCCTCTTCTCCACCAGACCACGCAGTGATGATTGGGAACAGGCATGTGGTGACATTCGATGGGCAGGCCTATGACCTTACCTCCAAATGCAGCCTGTTACTCGCCAAAGACTTTGCTTATGACTCCTTCATGTTTTTACTGAACCAGCCGAACACAGGACCTAGATCCCTGTATGTGGAGCTGAATCACACAGCCTTCATCATCTATCCAGAGCTGAAGGTAAGAGAGGACAGCGGAGGAAGAAGCTGACAGGGAGCAAATTGGTGTTTCAGATCTGAGTGCAATGAGCATGCACATGTGTGCACGTGCACACACACACACACACACACTTATGTACGTTCACAGTGTGAGACAGAGACGGAGAGAAAGTTTATAAATAAGATTTTTCAGTTGTGGCCAACTCTTCATGGCCCCATTTAGAGTTTTCTTGGCAAAGGTACTGGCATGGTTTGCCATTTCCTTCTCCAGCTCATTTTACAGATGAGGAAACTGAGGCAGGGTTGAGTGACTTTCCCAGGGTCACACAGCTAGTAAGTGTCTGAGGCCAGATTTGAACTCAGGAAGATGAATCTGCCTGACTCCAGGCCTGGCACTTTATCTACTGTGTCACCTATAAAAGATTAATTACTTTTTTTTTAATCCAGGGATCCTATCTGCATATTTCTCTAATGGTAACCATGGCCTGCTCCTGTTTCTCAAAGAATCATGAATCTAGAACTGAGATGGACTTACGTCGAATCATCTAGCCAACAAGTATTTTTTAAGCATCTCCCATGCATCAGGCACTGGGCTAAGTGCTTAGGGACACAAAGAAAGGCAAAACAGTCCATCCCCTCAGTGAGTCCACAGTCTAAAGAGAAAGACAACATACAGACAGATACATATGAACAAACTTCAGAGAGCTGAGAGGGATCTCAGAGGTCATCTAGTCCAACCCCCCTAATTGATGAAGAAACTGGGGTCCAAAGAAGTGATTGACAGATTGACTGGAGTGACTTTCACAAGGCCTTCATGGGTAGTAAGTGGCAGAACGGGGTTCTAGAGCTCCAAATTTAACGTTCTTTCCTTTGCAACATGCCCTCTGACCCCAAGCTGTATGGTGAGGCTTAGATCCAATGTGATGATTGATTTATTAATGGGGGAGAAGTATATTTATGACTCCTTCTGGAAGACTCAACCATCCCTCTAATGCTTCATTACCTGGAGTAGAATGGGGACTGCCATGTGGACCAAAGGAAGCTTTTTTGGAATAATGGAATGACTTTTACTGCCCAAATCCCCTTGCCTACCACTTAAAAGAGTCACCACCTAATAGGGTCCCTCCTTTAATGAGAGATGGTATAATAATCTTCCTCTGCACAGACTACATCCCCACAATCTGCCCCCAAACACTTGAGAATTATGGGGGTCAGAGGCTTTAGAACAGCGGTTCTCAACCTGTGGGTTGCGACCCTTTTGGGGGTTGAACCAGGTCACCTAAGACCATCGGAAAACACATATTTCTGATGGTCTTGAGAACCGAGACACTGCTCCTCTATCTGTCTCCAGGTGGGTCCACTCACATGCAGATACGCCAACATACAAGTATTAGAGTATTAACGGGTCACCACATTAGGAAGGTTGAGAACCACTGCTTTAGAATATCACTCTCGAAAGGCTGTTCCATTAATTCCTCAAGTAAAATGGTGGCACAGATATCTGGTCTCACAATGAGGATAACATGGAAGGAGCTGGAAGCCTTTTCCTTTTCTTCCTCCCTGGTACAGGAAAAAGGGCATGGGATGTGGCATCAAAGGACCTGGGTTCGAATCCCAGCTCTGCCCCTTACTGCCTGTGAGATCCTATGGAACTTTATGTCTTTAGCCTCATTTTGCTTATCTTTGAAATGAGGGGGGGTTGGACTCTGAGCACCTTTCCTGCCCTGAATCTATGATCCTATGACCTTTGGGCCCCTTGCTTTGGATACACTTTAACAGAGTGGGGTCTCAGCTTTTAGGGGGTCATAGCCTCCTTTGGCAGTTTGGTGAAGCCTAGGGATCCCTTCTCAGAATATTTTAAATGTATATGGCAAAATACATAGAATTATTAAAAAAACACAACAACTCAATTACATTAAAATACAGCTATCAAAATATTTTTTAAAAATAATTTCATGGTTAAGAACCCTTGTTTCCATAGATTCTAACCTCACTCTCTGGACTAGTTACTCCTGTGAATAGCTTTTGGACCTCAGAACAACATTCTGGTAATATTTTTGGATGGTGCCTTAGACCCCACTCCTATTCTGTTTCCCCAGATGAGTTCCTGCTGGGGATAAGTGGAAGGAGGAATCTCACAACTCTATTGCCTCCTATTACAACTCCAAACAAATCCCCCTCCTACCCCATCTCTGTGTGAGTCTCTGAATCTTAAAAGGCCTCTAGCCAGTGGCTTATGAGCTGTAAGAGTTGGACCAGCCCCCCTACAAAGCTGCTTTATATTCTGGGAACTTTTGAAACCTCACTAAAAGCTGATGATTAACTCCAGAAGCAGGTAGAGTCAGCTGCCCTGCCTGCCTGCAGCACAATGAGCCCCCCAGATTCCTTCACCAGGTGGGCAGAAGACCTCCCAGAGTTTCTGGCTCAATGAAAACTGTTTACGGCCCTCCATATTTAGGGCCTGTCTTCAGTCTGGGCCAAGGACCCATTGTGAAAGCAAAAAAATTTCTTGTAACCCTTGCTGGCTCCCCTAGGGAATGATAACACTGAACCTGTCCTTATCCCAGAACTGTAATATCTCAGGATTACAGATTCCAAGCTGGAAAGAACTGCAGAGACCATCTAATTTTGCCCTTTCTTGGCTTTTTTTTCCCATATGTTGCCACACTTAACACAATGCTTATTACATGGTAAGTACTCAAATACTTGTTGACTTCAATTTTTTCATTTTAAAGGCTCAGGGAAATTAAATTAATTACTCCAAGTCCACAGCTAATAAGCATTAGAGGCAAGATTTGAAACCAGACCCTTTGTTTCTACAAGCAAGGGTTCTTCACCTTTTTTAGAGTCAGTCACCCCTTTGCTACTCTGGAGAAGCCCATGGACCCCTCCCAGAATGATTAATCTGAAAAAACTTATAAAGGCACCTACTATGTACCAGGCATAGTGTTCATGTTTTTAAATGCATAAGATAGCATGCATGGGATTAATATAGCATACACATTAAATAAGCACACAAAGGGGCAGCTGGATGGTATAGTGGACAGAGTACCGGCCTGGAGTCAGGAAGACTCATCTTTCTGATGTTCAAATCTGACCTCAGGTACTTATTGTGTGATCCTGGGAAAGTCACTGATCCCCACTTACCTCAGTTTCCTTATTTGAAGAAAGAAAAGACAAATGCCAAGAAAACTCCATTAAGAGTTGGTTACATCCTACTGCCCCACCAGGGAATTTTGATATAAGAATACAGTTTATGCACCTACCTAAAATTACATGAATTATGGTGTCTGTCCCTAATTTTCCCCTGCACTCATCCCACATACTGTAGGACCCTTCCTATGGTTGATGGCTGCCTAGAGGATGCCCAGACTGGTTTGCAGGGTATCCTATGGGCAATCATACAAATTCTATTTCTGCTGCTGCTAGATCCTCCTGTTCACCTCCAAGTCCTTATAATGATAGCGTTTGGAAAAATCGGTTCATGATAGGAGTCCATCCCATCATTCAGGTTTCAAAAGAACAAAAAAAAAACCTCTTGGCTATGAGATAAGATTAATATCTTCACTGGGCATCAACTTTGTGTTCTACCAGCTTTGTGACCTGCAAACGATATGTGATCAGTCTTGGTCTACTC
The DNA here is from genome assembly GCA_028646575.1 of Pseudocheirus occidentalis. NCBI lineage: Eukaryota > Metazoa > Chordata > Mammalia > Diprotodontia > Pseudocheiridae > Pseudocheirus > Pseudocheirus occidentalis. The sequence continues at coordinate 136,777,654 of CM053599.1, read as the reverse complement.
CTTGCTAATCATGAGCAGACAGGATTCAAGGAGGTAATGGGGCCTCCTTCACTCTGTTATGAGCACAAAGAGACATGGGAGCCAAGGTGTGCCAAGCCTGCATGAGAGCTAAACAGTTCGGTGTAGCAGATGGGACAACAACCTTAGAATCAGTAAGACCTATGCTCAAATCCCTCCTTAGACCCTAGCTGTGCGACCACAGACAAATCATTCAATTTTTTAGTGTCTTACTTTCTTCATTGGTAAAATGAAGGAGCTGAATTCTTAAGGTTCCTTCCAGTTCTAATTCTATGATTTTATGACCCTAGGGTAGAGACTCTCCATCAATGTAATCCCACCAAGCTACAGCCTCAACTTCTAGTGAGGTGCTGGGGTCCAGGGAGTAGAGGCTGGGGTCTGGTTTCTGGACATACTGTGATGCTGGCACAGGGAAGAGAAGAGGGGCCAGGCTGCTGAGTGAAGTGTGAGACACTAGTCATTACTCCAAAGTCCCTTGTAAAGTCTCTCCAATCCTTTTAAAGGAAGCCAGTCCTGCTAGACTGAGTGACCTGTGTGAAAGTGAACTCTGTTTATATTTTTGAATTACAGTTTTGAATACACCCCTTCCCACTCTGGCATGCTTCCTCCCTTAGAACCTGTTAATTTGCCTCTGATCACACCTATTGGGCCCCATTCCCAGAGAGGGCAAAGATCCAACATAATCCAAAACAGCAGATAATCCAAAAGTAATTTATAGAGTATTTGACTTTGGGATGTTGCCAATTTGCCTTCATAACAAGTATTTATTGTCTACTCTTTGGCTGAGGCCAACATTAAAATGAGTTTACATTCTCTGGCACACATCAACTGTTATGGGGGGAGGGGAAAAGAGGGGAGAACAGCCCAAGGCTATATTGGGCAGGAAGGGTGGAAGCCAATTGGGAGAAAATAAAATTACTACAATTTATCAGGTATGGATAACTGGGAGTGGACTGGATCATAGTACAGTGAGAAAAAAAAAGCATCTGTACTAGAGACTGAAGACCTAGATGCTAATTCTGTCCCTGCCACCCACTGCCTGTGTAACCTCACTGGGTCATTTTTATTTTTCCTCATCTATGAGGGAGTTGGAGTAAATGGCCTCCGAGGTATCTTCTAGCTCTAAACCTATATTAACACACATTTATTAAGTGCTTACTATGTTCCAGGCACTATGGTAAGCCCTGGAGATTTTTGTTGTCATTTCTGACTCTTTGTGATCCTATTTGGGGTTTTCTTGACAAAGATACTGGAGTGGTTTGCCATTTTTTTCTCCAGCTTATGGAGATGGGGAAACTGAGGCAAACAGGGTTAAGTGAATTGTCCAGGGTCACACAGCTAGTAAGTATCTGAGGCTGTATTTGAAGTCAAGCCCTACTGACTCCCCCATTATTCTATCCACTGAGCCACCTAGCAGTCTCTAGTTGCCCTGCCCTGGGGATATTAATTAAAAAAAAACACTTCTGCCTTCAAGAGTGAACATGTTTATAAATAGGTACGTACAAAATGGAGAGTACATGAGCATTAACCTTTGCAGCTGAGGGTCCTAGAAAAGACCTCCCTACAGAATCCTAATCTTTTTAAAGGGCCCCCATCCTTACTACCTAGAGCTCAGGACTCTCTGACTTGGAGGTGTAAACATAGAGGAATGTGGCACATGTAGGAGGGATATTCTGGTACCAGGCATCATCTTTTACCTTTGACTTATTAGAAAGCATTCATCAGGGGGCAGCTAGGTGGCACAGTGAATAGAGCACCGGCCCTGGAGTCAAGAGTACCTGAGTTCAGATCCGGCCTCAGACACTTAACACACACACACACACACACACACACACACACACACACACACACAAAAT
>CM053599.1:136754675-136775280 GCA_028646575.1 Pseudocheirus occidentalis | reverse complement strand
GCAGTGAATAGAGCACCGGCCCTGGAGTCAGGAGTACCTGAGTTCAAATCTGGCCTCAGACACTTAACACAAAAACTAGCTGTGTGACCTTGGGCAAGTCACTTAACCCCAACTGCCCTCCCCAAAAAAAAAAGCAAAAAAAAACAAACAGAAAGCATTCATCAGATAGATCACTTAGCATAAAATCTATTGTGGGAAGACTAAGGCAAGAGCTGCCAGGGTGTGGGTAGGCAAAGGATGCTTTGTGGATGACTATTCATTGTACATCTGTAACCACTAATGCAGGGCCATAATTAGGAATTCTTTCACCTGGGGAACAAAAGTCTGGGGGTGGGGCAGGCTAAAGCACAGAAGAGAGTCAAAAATGGGCCAAAGGGGCCTAGTGGAGGACTGTTCATTGTGGGGACAATAGTTGCTGTGGGGAGGAAATATATTCCCTCCTTGTCAATGTCTTGGAAGAAAATCATGTTTTTCCTGCACCAGTTACAGCTCTGACCTAATATTTAATAATTAAAACCTTAACTAGAGGCTGGATGACATTTGTTGTTCAGTGGTAATCATGCACATAAGGAGATTTGCAGAGTTGTGTTTACACCTCTGATTCTCTGTTGTGTATCAGTTAACCAGGCTAATATTTGACTGTTCTTGAACATTTCCTGTAAAGTTCCCATATGAATCTCCACAGACCTCATCTCAAAAGGCTGCTGCTGCTGAAACCATAATTACCCACATTATTGCAGAACCCGAAATGATATCAGCAATCCATCTCCCTAGGGACACATCCATGCCATTTCCTGGAGAGTAGCTGTGGCTGTTGCTTTTTATTTTATTTTTAATTAACAAGTATTTATAGTATTTTCTTTCCCTTCCAAGTTCCCCACCCCAATTTAAAAAAAGAAAACCGTATAATATATGCTGTCAAGCAAAACAAACTCCCTCATTGTCCATGCACCAAAATGCATGTTTCATTCTGTATCTTGAATCCATCAACTCTACCACAGTGGTTCTCAACCTTCCTAATGCTGCGACCCTTTAATACTTGTATGTGGGCATATCTGCATGTGGGCGGACCCACCTGGAGACAGATAGAGGAGCCGTGTCTCAGTTCCTAAGACCATTGGAAATATGTGTTTTCTGATGGTCTTAGCTGATCTCTGTGACCCCTGTGAAAGGGTTGTCTGACCCCCCAAAGGGGTCATGACCCACAGGTTGAGAACCTGCTCTACCAGTAGAGAAAGACAGTATTATGCATCATCAGTGGTCCTCTGGAATTATAGTTGGTCATTGCAAATGATCAGATATCTTAAGTCTTTTAAAGGTGTCTTCCCAATGTCCTTACTATGCTAAGTTTTTCCTCCAGCTCTGCATCACCCTTCACTCTGTATCTGTTCATACAAGTTTTCTCAGGTTTCTTTGATTGTTTTATCTCAGAGTTGGAAGAGAGCATAGAAGTCACTTACCTCAGGAGTATCAAACACTTAGCTCAGTATGTATTGACTCAGAAAGCCACAAAACACCATCATCTGCTTTGCATTGTATTCTTGTTTTGTTAAACATAGTTACCATTTCTTACAGCATAGTATTCCATTCTATGACTATACTGTGTAATTTGTTCTGCCATTCCCCAAACAATGCCTCCTCTTCCTTTCTAGCTTCTTGCCACTCCAAAAAGAGCTAATCTAAGTATTTTTATACCTCTGGGTCTTTTCCCTTGTTCTTGGACTCTTTGGGGTAAAATAGTGGTAGTACTGGTCAGAAGGTATGCACAGTTTAGTGAATTTTTGGAAATCCTTCCAAGTTGCTTCCCAGAAGGGCTGAACCAATTCACAATTCTGCCAAGAGTGCAGTCACGTGTGTGGCGACTATTTGAAGATGCCTTTTCTCTTAGTAGCGCTATCATCTTGCCTCCCTTGGATGAAGTTTCCCCTCTTCGTTTCATTGACCATTAGACACTCAGATTCTGTTCTTTTCTATTCATTTGTCCAAATCACAGGTCTATAAGATATATGATTCTTCCTTGATGGGAGAGAATTGTCTGGGCTTGGATCCACTGCCTGCCAAGGTCAGGGCCAATGGGAGGAAAGAAGTTCATAAAATAGAATTATCCAATGATAATGGTGCTATGGTCTCCTGCGACATTCATTCTGATGTCTGTAGTATGACACTGGACGGCTGGAATCATGGTAAGTCTTTACTTAAGCATCATTGGGGCCAAGATAACTTTGTCTCTAGCCTACTGTTTTCAAGTCTTTCTTATTATTGATGGATTTTGGATTTCTTAAATTGAGCCCTCTGACTCCTAGGGACATGACAAAGGTCTGGTTCCTGCCTTCCGTGATTTTGTGACAAACACAGACTGTGGTTATTATTACTAAGATCACAAAATCATAATCATCTATTGTACTGGAACTTATATGGAAAGAATGTCACAGATAAATGGATCCAACCTTTGTGGGCTTATAATCTAAGACATAATCTATAATTATAGTCTAAACTAGGTAACTAAGTGGTACAGTAGATAAAGAACTGGACCTGGAGTCAGGAAGATTCATCTTCTTGAGTTCAAATCTGGTAACAGACACTTACCAACTGTGTGACCCTAGGCAAGTCACTTAACCCTATTTGCCTCAGTTCCCTCAACTATAAAATGAGCTAGAGAAGAAAATGGCAAACTAGTCCACTACTTTTGCTACAAAAACCCCAAATGGAGTCTTGAAGAGTCAGACACAACTAAAGAATCTAAGACAGACAAAGTAAGGGAAATATTGATGACAACAGAATCATTTATCCTCGGAGTTGGAAGAGATCTGAGAAATCACTTAGTTCAGTGGTATCAAATGCAGTGTATACTAACTTAGAAAACCACAAGAAAACATTATCTATGTTGTATTCTACTTTTATTTATTTTGTTAAATATTTCCCAATTCCACTTTAATCTGGCTCCCTAGCCACACTTGGGAGTTCTGGGAGCTATAGGCTGTGCACTTGATACATCTGATTCTTAGTTCAACCTTTTCTGCTAATGCGGTCATCTCCACAACATCCCCAGCAGGGAGGCAGCAATCTCACCGTATCTTGTGCAATTCCAGTGATGAGGAGGAGCTCACTCAGTTAATTCATCAGTAAGCATTTAGTAATAATTTACTATATGCTAGGCAGCTGTTATTGTTTGTCCTACATCCTTAAAGAGGACCATGACGTCAAGAAGGTGATGCCATGACTTGCGAGTGAGTTGGATTTAAATGAGGCAGGGCCGTGCAAAGTCACCAGCCTCACTGTCTCCTCTGGAGTCATCTGGGTCTAGTTGTGAGATATATAGATCATGATGACTAGAGACGGCCTCCAATGCAGGCCCTTTTAAGCTAAGGTCTTTCCCAGGTCTCAGTTTGACTGAGGCAATGCCCATTTAGTGATTACAGCTAGGTGAGAAATGAGGCAAAAAAAATGTTCTCTTCCACTTAGCCAAAAAAAAAAATATATATATATATATAATACATATATGCAATATACATGTATGAATCTGGGAGGGAAGCATGTGCTAAACACTGGCACACAACGACAAAACAAAGTAGTCCCTATGTGGGGGGCACTTATATTTCATGGGGGACATGACAGATATAAATAAATACAAAATGTATACAAAGGCATTAGGAATATCAGTCGACTGTGAGGAAGATAAATTGGAGAAGGGAGATCAATTAGTAATCCATCAGAATAATGCAGGCAAGAGGGGATAAGGGCTTGAGCTATGGTAATGGCCATGTACATGAAAAGCAAAGAAAGGGTCACCATTCTATTGAACTTCTGGATATTGTCATTAACTACAGTATTTATGTGAGTCTAGCCAAGTCATTTCTAGATCAAGGGCCTCAGTTTCTCATTTGAACAATGAGGGGCCTAGATGAAATGAGTCATTATGATCTCATGATCCTATAGCTAGATTTTATTGTTCCCTCTTGGTAACTCCACCCACTGAGTCCTGGTTCTCTGCCTTCAGCGGCTGTGCAGAATGAGTCTAATCCTCCTCCATGACAGCCCTTCAGCTATCTGAAGACATTGATCATGTCCCAAGCTGTCTCTTCTTTAAATCAAATACTCCCACATATATTAAGCCCCTAAAAGAAAGTGAGTCAAGCATTTCTGTCCTATGAGCGCATCAGGAGAAATTGCATCTGGGGTAGAGGGAGGATGCATTTAAGTTGACTTAAGGATAGATATACACTCTGGTCTGGCAGATGAGACAAACATTTTTCTTCAAACTCCTTTCATTTTAGGGATTTCTCTATAACTTCATGTTCTGCAATCTGGGTCTTCAACAAGGGCAGGGGTGCAGCTCATGGCCCGAAGGGGCTCCATAAGAATTCACATTCTAGCCAGGGAAGACAACATACACATATATCAAGAGAATTTAGGGGGAAGGCCCTAGCAGTTGGAGGGATCAGGAAAAGCCTTATATAGAATGTGGCATTTGCACTGAACCTTGAAGGAAACCAGAGACACTAAGGAAGAAGTGCTTTTCAGGAATGGGGGCAAGGGGTTGGTCTGAGCAAAGATACAGAATCAAGAGATTGAATTTTGTATGAGGAAGAATAAAAAGGCCAGTATGGGGGGAGTGTGGTGTTCTTGGTGAGAAGTGAGTGTGCTAACATTAGAAAGGCAGGTTCTCCTGAAGGATACTTTCTGATTCATTCAAGCAGCAAGCATTTATTAGATGCTTATTACTACGTGCCTACCCGGTTGTGCTAAGTGTCTGAAGGACAAAGAGAAAGCATAATTAATCCTGGGCTTAAGGAACTTACATTCTAAGAGGGGCTACAAAATGTCTACATATAGGCTGGTATATACAGGTTACAGACAGAGTAGATGGAAGATAAGCTGAGAAAAGAAAGTTTGCCTAACAAACAAAGGGGAGGGGACCAAGACAGGTGGCCCACAGAGGTTAGTACCCTGACATGTCAGAGCTGGGTCTTGAAGGAAACTGGGGAGGCATAGGTGAGAAGGCATTCCAGCTATGGGAGACAGCCAGAGGGAGAACCCAGAGGTGGGAGATATTCCCTCAAGAAGTGTTTTTAGGTAGGATATTAGTGGTGTGGACATTAGTATGTCACCCAGGTGTTGGCACACATTCCAGGTGTGTGCAAGTAGGTCTGCTTGGAGCCCCTTTCAACATTCAGGTCCCTGCCCTACCAACCCACCAAACACACCCCACCTCCTCAATTAGCATATGGTCCAGACTCAAGTTAATTTGATTTTGTGACTGCATAGTAGAATGTGAAGAACATTGGGGAAAAAAAAAGACCCGGGTTTGAGTTCTTTGTATGATACTGGACAAATCACTCAACCTTTCCAAACCTCAGTTTCCTTATCAATAAAATAGAAGTGAAGGATACCTGCTATAATATTGTGTGGTGTTTTCAAGGGGAACAACTGAGATAAAGTATTATATGAATATCAATGGTCCATACCCCCTTCACCTTACTGAAAGTCTTTGATCTGTCACTGCCCAGAGCTCAGGGAACCCTCCAGTCATAGGATCATAGTGTTAGAACTAGAAGGACCCGTAGAGACCCCCTAGTCTAACTCCATCATCTTAGAGAGTACCAGACTTTGGAGTCAGGAAACCTGGAGTGCAAATCCTACTTCAGCCACTTTAGTCACCATGTGATCTTTGGGCAAGTCACCTAATGCCTCCTCATCTGTAAAAAGGGGACATTAACATCTACCTTACAGAGCTTGTTGTGAGGAACAGATATGAGAATATGTGTAAAGCGCTTCATAAACTTGCAGGCGCTATGTAAATGTTGTTGAGTTCCTCAGCTGTGTTTGACTCTTTGTGATCCCTGGGGTCTTGGCAAAGATAATGGAGTGGTCTACCATTTCTTTCTCCAAAGGATTAAAGAAAATAGAGGATAAGTGACTTGCCCAGGGTCACACAGCTAGTCTGAGGCCAGATTTGAACTTGGGTCTTCCTGACTTCAGTCCCAGTGCTGATATTATTGCTCAAGGTCAGAGAGCTAGTGAGTACCTGAGGCAGAATTTGACTCAGGTTCAAGGCTCCTTAGCTTTTTAGCTTTCCATTTCAGCACTAAAATTCTCTACTGTGGGACAAAAGACCTGAATGTTACTCCTGCTCCCTCTCAAGTCAGCTCCTTTTCCTCACCCAGCCTTGCTCTCCGGCCTCTTTCCACAGGTATGTCAGCAGGCATTTTGGGCACCAATGACAACGAGGTGGGTAATGATCTGTTGCTCCCAAATGGATCCCTGGCAGGCAACTTGGATGAATTCACTGAAGCATGGCAGGTCAGTCTCACTTTCCCATCTGAGGATGTGCAGGGAGTAGGTCCTCCAGGAAAGTTTTCTGATTCACTTAAAAGGTGCCTCCAGGTCTGTATTAGTTAAGGTTTGTCCTTTGATCATGCAGGGCAGGTCTTTAACAGGGCAACTAGGTGGTGACGTGGATAGAATGCCAGGCCTGGAGTCAAAGGAGACTCATCTTCTTCTGTACAAACCAGGCCTTAGACACTTACTAGCTGTGTGGCCCTGGGCAAGTCAATTAAGCCTGTTGGCCTCAGTTCCTCATCTGTAAAATGAGCTGGAAAGGGAAATGGCAAACTGATGAAGTATTTTTGCCAAGAAAACCCCAAAAGGGGTCACAAATTGTTGGACATGATCCAAGAACACCGCCATCTTTAATGTTGCTTGGTTCTTTATAATGATGAAGGAAGGAATCAAGCATATAATTAAACCCCTACTATGTGCTAGGCACTATGCTCAATGCTTTATCTTATTTGATCTAATAGCACAACTCTTCAGGCTATGTGCTGTTATCTGCATTTTACAATTGAGGAAACTGAGGCAGGGATCAAGGGACTTGCCCAGGGTGACACAGTGAGTGTCTGGATTTGAACTCAGGTCTTCCTGACTCTGGGCCCAGTGCTCTCTCCATTGCACCAACCAGCTGCCTTTCTGCTAGGCCTTTAGGGCTACCCCCAGAAAAACCCACTATTAGAGGTAGAGACAGTGAAAAGGGTGCAACACTTGGTGTTAGAGGACTTGGGTTCAGATCCTATTATTATTATCCTATTAAGCCTCTTATTATTCATATGACAAAATGAGGGGTTAAGCCAGATAGTCTCTCTGGTCATTTCCAGCTCATCACTTACGACCCAATGCCTTGGCTTCTCCCTCTCTAAAATAAGGGAGTCGGACCACTTGGTTTCTAGTGCCATTCATTTTTAAATCAATGATTCTACTGGAAATGGAGAGAGTGAGGCAGGGTGACATGAGGAGGGGAAAAAAATGTGGATTCTGTCTGAAGGGAAATTAATCTCTCTGCTCTGGGAGCATTTGCTACTCCATCAAAAACCGTGTGTTTTCTTTTTTCTTTTTCTTTTTTACATTTTAAATGTATTTAATTTAAAAATAAATATATAGTAAAATATTCGGAGGCAGGGAGAGAAAATGTCAGGAACGATAGTATCTACATAACTTTATGATAAAAAGTTTAGGAATCATAGGATTATTGAGGAATCATCCTTGTGAGAGAACTCAAGCTTTCATAGAAATGACTTGTCACAATCATCCTTCAAGTTTTTAGATGTTTAATGTCTTAATCAGATGATGTTATCTGCAACTATTTGGCTAACTTAGGTAAGTGGAAAATGTTACTGATAATATCAAATTCATGCCTATAATCCATAGTAAAATGAGTTATCCTTATTCTTTTCTGTGGTGAAAGATCAGCTATAAACTATATTGGTCATAGTTTCTTTACAAGAAACCAAGAACAGTGGGTGTTAAAAAGCAACAGCTCACCAGAAACTGAGGGACTTTTCAATGTGTTTAATGCACAAAGCCTCATCTCTACATAGTGTAGGCCGGGGGGAAGGGAGGGAGGGAAGGGAAGAATGAATTGCTTTTTTCTATTTATTTAGTAAATTATACAATGAAACAGGAGTCTGTTACCTGCTAAAATATTACTCCAGTGCTGCACTGTGGAATGGAGATGACTCTGGAGTCTCCATGCCTATGAGAGTGAAATGAATCTGTGATGGGCAGCTTTAAGTACAGGCCTTTAAGTACACTAGACCTTGTGCCTGTCATCCAGTGACCAGCTCTGCTAAGCTGAGAGACTCATGACAAGAAAGTTGATCACTCACTGGGGTGGTGAATTCTGGGAACCAAAGAAATTCATAAAAATTGTCTATTGAGGTAGAGAGCTATCATCTGAATTTGGAGGAGAAAATGCCCAAACTTGTGAAATCATGGATTTTTTTTTAATAATCCATGGTCCTGAGATGAAACTTTATGTATATACTTAGAACTGGGTTCAGTCTTGGAAGTATAATCTTCATCTTTCCTTTGGATTGGCAGAAAGCAGAGTATGTTGGGTTTTTTGTTGAGTCATTTCACTTGTGTCTGACTAACTCTTTATGATCCCATTTGGGATTTTCTTGGTCAAAGATACTGGAGTGCTTTGCCATTTCCTTCTCCAGGTCATTTTACAGATGAGAAAACTGAGGCAAACAGGGTGAAGTGACTTGCCCAAAGTCACACAGCTAGAAAGTATCTGACGCTGGATTTGAACTCAGGAAGATGAGTCTAAGTTTTGCACTCCATCCACTGTGTCACCTAGCTGCTCCTGCAGAGCGTACTGCAAATGTTCTAATGACTGGGTTGTCATCAGCCCCCCTCTCCATTCCTGGGGCTTCTCAATAATCATACTTACAATAATATTGAGAGCCACCTTGATTTACTGTGGAGAAAAACCAAAGGCCAAGTAACTTGCTCAAAGTCATATGGTGTAAGTAGCAGATTAGGGATGTTATAGATAGTATCTTGTAAGTTTTCCCAGGCTCTTAAGTTGGTTTTCACCAGAAATGGAAATATCCTGGGGACACACACACACACACACACACACACACACACATACAATCAAGCCTTTACTAAATAACTGTCATGTGCTAAGCACTGTACTAGGTACCAAGAATATAAGTACAAAGACTAAAACAATTCCTACTCACAAATCTTGAGTTCAGACCCAGACTCTGATATTTACAAGTTGTGTGACCTGGGGGGAGAGGAGGGAAGAAGTCATTTAACATCTTGGAACCCTAATTTCTTCATCGATAAAATGGGAACGATACCCCTAGTACATATCTTACAGTGTTGTGAGGACCAAATGAAATGAACCATTATTCTTCTTTGGAAAATGTTTGTGTTTACCCCACTAGGTGGATGGTGAGTGCAAGGCCCAGAGAAGGAAAGCAGAGGTCTGTCGTGGGGCTGCTTCCTCCAGACTCTGCAAGGCATTCTTTCTGGATGTCCACTCTGAGCTCCGTAATTGCTTCCAAGTGGTGAGTACAAGTTGATTTGGTGGTTAAAAATTCAGAAGAAGAAAACACTATAGAAACAAGAAGGAGGGCAGGATGGTGCTTGGGAATACAGTGTCCTTCCTGGGCATCAAGACCCAGTGCCCAACAGTCTCCAGCTGGGCATTAGCTCTCCAAATAGTCTCTCGATTAACCCTCTGCTGAGTAGTAAGCCAATGAAGCATCAAAGTTCTTTAAAGTCTTTTTTTTTTAACCCAGTTCCTAGAGAATGTGAGTCAGCAACACTATCCTGAGCTGGACAGGCAAATTTAGTAAATGATTGATTAAATTTAAATTTAATTCACCTGTCCCCCCAATTCCTCCTCACCTCCAAGGACCATTTCATTGTTTGTCTTGCCTCCAGGTCCCAGAAAGCCCTTAACCTCCAGGGAAGGGGCCTGATCTGCATCCCTCCCTTCTGTTTCTTTGCTCCATTCCCCAACCTATTAGCTACATATTGTCTGACCTATGGGCAAGATGGAGCAACTGGGGGGCATTCTATCACAGGTAGATCCTGCCCCATTCTACAGTATGTGTGTCTGGGACATCTGTAAGATGAGTGAACTCCAGGCTGCCTGTGGCATGGCCTCTGCCTACATTCACCTGTGCAACCGAGGCTTCGTTCCCTTGGCAACTCCTCCTCCATGCGGTAAGTGCTTAAAACTCTCTGAAGTGGCCTTTGCCCAGTTGTTCCTTTACCCTATCTGATGGTGGGAGTTGCATTGTCTGCCATCTTGTCCCACTTCATATACATTCAGGTTATTCCCACAGCCCTTGAGAAATTCTGTCCTCTGGATTATTAGATGAAAATTGAAAGTCTGGCCAGACCCACCCTGCCTGGATTTGCAATTCCCACAGACACTCCTCCCTAATTATTCATTTATTCAACAAACATTGAGGTCCTATGTGTCAGAAACAGAGAAGTATTTTGATGAGTGAGGAGATAAGATACGATTGTAATTGTGGATGCCCCTTCCCTTGATAAATTACTTCATACACGTTTTTACTTAACTTTCTGTGTATATGTACATATTATTCTTTGCTTCTCTTGTCCTACCCCCATCTCCCAGCACATAATCTTCTTAAGGGTTTCTTTGTTTTGTATCAATCTTTGCCTCCCACTTTAATATTTATTGAATTAGAATGTATTGGGGGGGGGGAGACAAGTGCCTACTATGTGCCAGGAGCTTTAGCGTGTTATCTCCCTGGATCCTCCTCACAACTACTGTGAGAGGTAGGTGCCGTCATGATGCCTGTTTTACAATTGAGGAAACTGAGAAACTGACTTATCCAGGGTCATACAGCTAGTATGTATCCGAGGTCATATTTGAACTCGGGTCTTCATGACTGGCATTCTATCCCACTATGCTGCCTAGCGAATCTCCAATGAGATACAAAACACAGCAGGCATTTGATAAATGTTTGGTAAATGAGGTGATGCTCTTTGAGCTGGGTTTTGAGAGAGGGATAGACATCAGACAGACAGGATGGGGAGTGTATTCCTGGGAGAAGGGACAGGTGGAACAAAGAATAGAGACTGGAAACTAGGGGGTAGTTCCGGTGGTTAGAGTACAAAAAAGGGAGCGATCAGAGACGAGCCCAGGCTGGACCCAACTTTGGGAGATATCAAATGCTAAGAATTTGTGCTCTATTAGGTAGCTAATGGGATGCACTTATCCTTATTACTGCCGGCAAATACACTTTCCTCTTGACATATTTGATGTTAATGCTCCCCCATCCACTTAGTTTTACATTGTCATAGGTTACATCCTCGTCCCATCAGACTCTAAGTGCCAGGGACTCCATGTAGTGTTCTTTAAATGGTGTCCAATAATAATAACTCACATTTTTACAGAGCTTTATGGTTACAAAGCACTTTACATATATTACCTCATTTAACTTCCTCTAAAGGCCCAATCTGAGGGCTCGTTGTAGTGTGAAGGTGACCCCCCACATTCTCAAAAGAGATATCAATGAAATACAAGCTATGGAAGGGTCTACCAAATTGAGAAGGCTTTGAGTAGGGGCTTAGCAATGGACCGTCGGTCAGTGTGGCTAAAGAGAACCAAACTAGCTTAGCTCAGGGAGACTCACATTGGAAGGTTGACCAACAGATGATAAATCTTGTTGACCAAGGCGACTCACTGAACCATCTACAAAGGCATGGAGGAGTAGTGCATACCCTAATGAAATCAGAAATCATTTGCAAGATTGAGGTATTTTATTTCATGCAAGGCATCAGGTAGAAATAGGCATTTAATAAAGACTTTTTGATGGCGGTCATAATGATGGCGATAAGGTCTTTTCTAAGCCTATATTTACTACAGACAGCTCTGGAACAGTGCATAAGGAAAGTCTTAGAGTCTGCTTAAATCTGGTTTCCTAATTATTAAATTTACGGTTTCTATATATGTATTTTTTGCAGAGCTAGTTAATAAATATTTACCTACATTATACATTTTGACTAATTGTTCAGCACCTTTTCATCCCATTAGGACAGTGGTTCTCAACCTTCCTAATGCCACGACCCTTTAATACAGTTCTTCATGTTGTGGTGACCCCCAACCATAAAATTATTTTCGTTGCTATTTCATAACTATAATTTTGCCACTGTTTTGAACTGTAATGTAATAATCTGATATGCTGGATGTATTTTCATTGTTACAAATTGAACATAACCCACAAGTTGAGAACCGCTGCATTAGGAAATGATGTTTGTCAGTTAGTAAAATGACCAAAGGAAGATCTAACCTAGAATTGCTTACCTCTTAAGCAGGAAAGGCCCTAAAGAGATCATCTACCTCTTTGCCTCAGGGCAGAATCATATAGTGAGGTCCCTATTAATGAGAATAACAAATCCCCTGATATGTTCAAATTTTTTAGCACTGCATGTTTTCATTGGGCTAGAACCAATTACAATACCTTATGTAATTGTAACTTTGAATAGTGTAAATTGGAATGCATGGAGCCATTTCAGAGGATTTATTATTTGAACTAATTGGAAATTAGCTATGTTATACAAAAGTCATTTAATCTTAAAGTCTTGATTGAGTACTTATTTTCCCAGTGCTTTAATGCTTTTGTAGTAACTGTGCTGCACTCACACATGTGGTTCCAAACAAGAGGACCTTGTGTTTGAGACATTTCCAGCATCAGGATCCATCCATTCAAAATCATACCTCAAAACCCCACACTAGTGTATTTAGGCTAACCAGGAGACATCATTATCAAAAGACATTTTATCAAAAACATTAGAAAGTAACAAAATATTCTTCTAATACATTCTCTCCCATAAATTACAAAAGGAAATATAAGAGGAGAAACATATAGGGAGCACATATGCCCAGAACATGCACGGAGAGATACATGTATAGGCAGCATACACAACTCAAGTAATACATGCCTTTGACACTTTAGAATTACCACTATCCTCTGATGTCATCCTCTCTTTCTGGAGAGAAATGGGCCTGCCCACCCTTTTCCTCTTTGATAAGCCCATGGGCTATTTGTTAACACTTTGATGATGAAACCACAAGCCACTAATTAGAAAATCCCTTAGATGTTTTAAAGTCTGTCTATTGAACTCCTTTTCTCTTGTTGCTATCAACAATCCTTCAGTCTAAAGTCTTCAAGTTATAGCCCAAAATTTCTTTTAACTTTTATCATATCTCTGAGTCCCTTGAGTGGTTTACCTCCAAATCATTCCAGGAGCCCCACTTCACAAAACTGCAAAAGAGCTAAGGTGAGGAGATTTCTTTCATCCTTTTATAATGGCGTTGGTTGCCAACATAAATGAACTCAGGCACAAGAATGAGATGGGCCATATGGAGTTGGAAACTATTTTGCACCAACAACCAAAATTACTCTACTTCTTACATGTTAAGACTTTGATAGAGAGTGCCATGAGATAGCTTAGCACAGACTTATTCTGTGTGAGAGCGCCATAGAATAGCTTAGCAGAGACTTACTCTGTAAGAGTCTACCCCATATCTTTCAATAAACTTTACTTTTTCTTTGGCTGAGAAGACTTGAGTGGAATTCTTTCAGCAGGACCCGACGTGCTGGTATTTTGGGTCTCAGGAGCCCCAACCCTCTTTGGGCTCCTCTTCATTTTTATGTATCTCATCTCCACAGATACAAATTACTGCTCACCCTTGTTTGTCTGTCCCCTGACCACTGTACCTATCTTTTCATGAATCTCCCACAGGGGGTCTCCCCAACATGCTAGGTTCCTCCCTTTAGATCTCTTGACATGGGGTGGAACACATGGGCAGTTATCCCTCCACTTAGGCAATATTATGTGATTGGTCTGTCTCTTGCCCCAGCTTGCCTTTCTTTGATGATGTCCTTTATGCTATACCTTGTTTGTAATGATTTGCAGCCTACTTATCCCACCATGCACCTTTCCATCATCCTGTGGTCAGCCCTAAGCTTTAATTCTCCAGAGACTGGCACTCCTTTATTCATAGCCATACAACTTCACCAGACACTGATGTTAAAAAGATGGGCCTTTGTTTCAGGGAGAGGTCTGGATTCATTAGAAGAATTTTGCAATTTTCCAGAGGCAATCCAGCCCAGAAAATTTTATGGGTTGTCCATCCATATATCATGGACTGAAGAACACACATGCAGTTTCTGCTCCCTTGGGGCTCATAACTAAGAATAGCTAGCCTGACTACCTGCCTATAGGATATTCAGTGAAAGAACAATAGGTATAATTTAATATTTACATAGTTAAGTTTAGAGAGGGAAAGAGGAGTTTGGTAGAGTATCATTAGGAAAAATTACACCATGATACTCCATTCCAAGTATAGTCTGGTTTTATACCAGGGAAGGAGACTGCCCTGTTTTCCTTAGGCACCCTATCCTACTGGGGGTGGGGGGAATATTCCTTGTACCTTGATATCCAGCAATCTCCCAGAGTTATATGGTTATCCATTCTGTATCATGTTTTTCCCCATCAAGGTTTCAATATATTGAGGGGCAGATCAGCATAAGAAATCAAATGGGAATTTTTTAGGAGTTTTGTGGAAGCAGAAAACACAGAAAATGTATTTTTACTTAATATTGACCTATATATAGCCTATGACCACATACTTAACCCAAATTTTACAATAAGGTACTATAAACACCCCATAAAAGAAAAAGGAAAAATTCACACTTCCTCTCTGGTACAAAGGGAGAACCAAAAAAATTTAAGCAGATTTTCCAAAACAGAGGCAGCATGCCCTTAACCCCCACAATGTGGAAGGGATAACTATATTATCTGCCTTCCCCATAAAAGTAAGCTTGGGATCAAATAACTCCTTTTCCTCAAACCATTCACACTATTGTTTCTTCCATCTCTTCTCTTTTTTTCCATGAGATAGAGGTCAAGGATTACTCTCCCCCTTTACAAGGCAAAGTCAAGGAAGTCTCAGAGATATTAAATGGTTTCCCTGAACTCACCCAACAATCCTGAGATTTCCCTGCTGTCCCCCTTGCTCACACAATTCACCAGACTAGATGACTTTTTCTGAACTGAGGGTCTGTCATAAACTTGGCTTCCAGAAACCATAGTAATTCTACCCATCTATCCCTAGTCCATAATATATGGAGTTGGAAACTATTTTGTACCAACAACCAAAATTATTTTATTTCCTGCACATTAAGACTTTGAGAGATCTCCTGTCTCATAATCCACAGATGCAAACTGCAACTTACCGTTGCACGTCTCTCCCTTGACCATTGTCCATATCTTTCCACAAATCTCTTGTAGAAGGTCCATACTCCATAATAACACCAACAGAAAACCAAAAACACCTGTAGCAGTGTGGGGTTTTGTGGTGGAGTATAAAGGTGAGACGAAAGGAAAAGGGTTTAAGAGACTGAAATATCCTTTAAGAATGGTCAGAGCTTTTGCTGGCCTCTTGGATCCCTCTCGTCTAGGGAATGTTCATTGTCAAATCTTTAGCCTAAGAAATATAAACCAGGAGTTGAATTTAGTTCAGTCATTTTCGGTCTTGTCCAACTCTCTGTGAATTAAACAGAGCTCTATCTTTTTCTCTGTCTTGTTCAACTTAAGCTGGGCTTCTCAAGCATGCTTTGTCTTTTAAGACCAAAAACTAGAGAGAGGAGCAGTTTTACTTTGGTTTCTGTTCAGAAAATTACAGGGAAGCTTAACCAACCAGTCTGAACACACTGAGAGACAATTTGGTTGTTTAATAAAAGCCAGTATTTTAGAAATGTCTGCCTTTCTACCAAGAAAACAAATAGGACTGCTCCTTTTCAGGCCACCCAGCACTTAAGTGATCACACACATGTGTGGCACTTTTCTAGGCACTGTGCCTGGTTAACAAAACAGATTTAGTACTTACCCTGGAGGAGTTTATGTTAAAAAAAAAATTCGGTCTTTGCCAAACCACATATATTCACTTGAAGGAAAGGAGAGAGATGTCCAACCTGGTCTTTGTCAACATTGGCTATTCTCAGGGAAAAACAGCAATAGGTTCTGAGTGATTGCCAGATTTGTGGCCAATGGGCTGTGTTCTGAAGTCAAGAAATAGAGGGCTTGCATTTATGTTGATAAGTTTACCTGTTGCACACACAGTTAAGTCTTCCACAGTTGTCTAGACTCCCAAGTTCTAGCTTTTGCCATATTCTTGGATACATCTAGGAAACATGTATATTGTCAGAATTCTTGCGGCTTCTCATTTTTTTTTCTTACTGTTAATCATAGCAAAATTTTAAAAGTCATAACCATCTCATTTTTTCACCTGGAAAAATTAACTGTAAGAAAAAAATTGACAATGGATATATTCTCTGATTGTATCCACAAAGATGATAAAAGTATGATTTAGGAGTTGGTACAAGTATTCAAGACTTATCTGTGCATGCAAAAGGCAACTTTAGTACCCATAAAAATGATCAGGAAGAAAGCAGCCTTGGCCTTTACCTGGGAATTTTCGCTGCTTAGAGTTGGGATGATTTCTAGTTTTATGACATTATTGCCAATATTACT
Source organism: Pseudocheirus occidentalis (assembly GCA_028646575.1). Lineage (NCBI taxonomy): Eukaryota > Metazoa > Chordata > Mammalia > Diprotodontia > Pseudocheiridae > Pseudocheirus > Pseudocheirus occidentalis. Next base: position 136,758,909 of record CM053599.1, on the reverse strand, counting down.
TGACATTCTTTTGCCAGTTACTCTAATGACTTTTTTTTTCTGAATCAGCCTCTAAAAATATATATTAGCTTCAGTATTATGTTCAACTCTTCATGACCCCATTTGGGGTTTTCTTAGCAAAGATCCTGGGGCTGGTTTGCTGTTTCCTTCTCCAACTCACTTTACATATGAGAAAACTAAGTAAACAGGGTTAAGTGACTTGCCCAGGGTCACACAGCTTGTGTCTAAGGCCAGATCTGAACTCAGGAAGACGAGGTTTTCCTGACTTCTGGCCTAGCACTCTAGAGATCCCCTGTACCAAGTAGCTTCAGCAAACACTACTGGAAAGATACCATTTCCTCATTTCAACATAATTCAATAGAAGAAGCTGATTTTTTTTTAACAATATAAACTCCTCTGGTGCCATAACTAAGTCAAAGGCTGGGGTGGGGGAGGAGGGTGGAAATTATACTTTTTAATCATATATAATACTTATATATATATATATATATGTACATGTACATACATCTATACACACATATGTATACACACACACATATATGAATATCCATCAGTGATACAATTGAGACTTGTCTTATAAGTGTGAACCTTCAAAGTTTTACTTATAAACTTTATATAAGGAAGGCTATTAGGGAAAGGTCTATCCATCAAGCACTAGCCCTAAACAACCACAGCCTACCCGTAGATCTACAAGTATCCTGTATATCTATCACTTTGAGCCTAACATGGAGAACACAGTAGAAAAAGACAGTAGTCCCAAAATGACAGAAAATCCCAGTTACTTTTAGCGTATGGTCTGTGGAATGGGCTGAGAAAAGTGATAGCTTTTTATCAATTTTGTCACGTTGATGAGGGTAGGAAAAATAAGTGAAAGGTGGGTACAATTACTTACTTTAGGATACTAGAGCATCACCTAGTGCTTCTGGTAAGTGATCGCTCTAAGAGAAAGAGATTCATCCAAAGTGAGTCCATTTCTTCACTAGTCTAGTGAGAATGAAACAGCAACTCAACATTTCCTCATCTTGAAAATGAAGGAGTTTAAATGGGTTATCTTCTAAAGGTGTCTTTTATTTCTAATATCCTATTAGTCTCATTCAGTGAGTTTAGTCTCAGTGAGTTTAGTGGTGCCTTGACAGTACCTCCTCAATCTGGATTCATAGGACTAAGAAGGGAAAAGTGCAGAAGAGGGCATTCTCTAAGAACATTAAGACCAGAGTGGCTAAAGTGGTTATTCAGGATCACACAGGTAGTAAGTTATAGAGGGGAGATTTGAACCCAGTTCCTCTGAGCCCAGATTTGAGAACCTTATGATTATACATCATTAACTGATCTGTTTGGTTTTATATTTATAGAAATGGTTTCATGGGTGTGTTATTATAAAAAAAAAGTCTCATTTTCCTTAGCTCTAAAAGCAGGGAGATGGATTTGATAAGCTCCAAGGTTCCTTCCAACTCTAAAGCTGTGATTCCTTAAGAGAAAAAGACTTTGTAGGCTTAATGTTTACACTGGAGTACAATAGAAGACTTCCTGAAGACCATCAGAAAATGATTTTGCGATGTCTTTGGCAGCGATGCAAGATGTTAAGGCCTGTTAAGACTAGCATTGTTCCTTCTGCCCTGGAGAAGGGCCTCATCTATATTATCTTTTTCTTTTGCAGTTTGAGATTCTGCCGCAGGAAGCTATAGGCTGACAAAGGATGGCAAACTCTTTCACCTTCTGACATCATCCAACTCTAACAGCCAGCAAGCAGCAGTAGCCTTGTAGAGAATCATTGCTAGAGAGGGGAGAAAACATATCCACCAGCACCTGAGAGAATGAAGAAAACAATGAACGTGCCTGTGGTCTGCTGAAGGGCAGCCATTTATTGCTGTTTTAAGTAACATGGCCAAGGACACGGTCGACTCCCCCAACAGGTTTCTGGGAACCTCTCCCTCCTCCACTGTAAGAGCCCACGACACTGGGATTATAATGTTCCACTCTAGCCCCAAAAGCTCTCCTCTGATACTTCAAAGGGTTGGTTTTACTCCAGAAAGTGAAAGGGAGAGAACAATTTGCTTTGGCTGGAAAGATGACTTATTCATTGCATGTTTACTGAGTGCCTGCTATATGAAATGCAGTGGTTCTGGATCAATTGTGTCAGCAGTAAGGAGGGGTCATGTCAGATGGGCTGTCTTAGTTACTAATCCCATCAACTCAGGTTTATTCCAGCTGTAATTTTGCCATCAAATTCCATTTTGTGACTTGTTTAAAAAACAAGAGACCCAACTAACTGCACATGGCTCCCTTGACCTCAGTTGTTCCAACTTCCTATTTCCTACTAGGATGGGGGAAGGTTGCTGTTTGCTCAGGCAGACATAGTATTTTCAAAAAGTAGGGAAGATCTCTTCAGATTTTCTTGTTATCAAGCTTTTAAAAAAATTTACTGTAAAACTAGATTTAATTTTGAGGTTTGGTGGGAACAACCTCCTGAATTTATATTCCTGGGGAGCTCCCAAGTGAATAGTAGCATTCCATCAACACTCAGTCACAGGCTTTCATAACTTATTCTGGCCATGACACGGAATAACAGGGTACTGATTTATACTGTAATCAAAGTTTTGAACTGGATTTAATGTAATTTCCTTAATTTTGCTTCTTATTAATAAATCTGTTTGAATCCAAGCATTAATTTGCTAAATCTACCAGGGAAAATGGTTTAGGTTTATTCCATTTTCTACTTTTACATTTATTATTAAACCAGGGGTTCTGAACCTTTTTTGTGACATGCTCCCCTTTGGTCTGATGAAGCCAATGTACTCTTTTGATTGTTTTGGGGTTTTTTTTGAAGGGAGAACACAAGGCAATTGGGGTTGTGACTTGCCCAAGGTCACACAGCTAGTAAGTATGTCAAGTGTCTAAGGCCACATTTGAACTCAGGTCCTCCTGACTCCAGGGCTGGTGCTCTATTCACTGTGCCCCCTCTTTTGTTTTTAAATGACTAAAATAAAATACATAGAGTTACAAAGGAATCTACTTACATCAAAATATAGTTATCAAAATATTATTTTAAAAAGTTTACAGTCTCTAGGTTGTAATCTAAACCACTTCAACCTTGTAGAGGGTATTATTTCCCTTCTACACATATTGAAATTGGTCCAGAGAGGGGAAACATCTCAAGATCATACAGCCAGACTAGCAAGTGCTGAAGTTGGGACTCAAACCCTGGACTTGGGAGAGTTGAGCATGGCATAACACTGGGATAAAGGGTACTGGGCCTGAAGAAATGGGCTGACTTCAAACCCCTGCTCAGATATTTACTGGCTGTGTAACCCTAGGCTGGTTAGTGAAACTCTCTGGGCTTCAGATTCCTCATGTGCCAAGTTGGGGTGGAGGGAAGATTGGAGTTGATGGCTTCCGAGGCCGTGTCCAGCTCTAAATCTATGATACTATGACCAAGTCTGGTATTCTTTCCACTGTCATGCCAAGGAAATTTCACTTTTGTTAAAGCTAATGATGAATGAGCACTCATTCCACTGTGCCCACTTAAGGTCATGCTTTCAGGGTTCAAGATTTCAGAACGAAGAGAATAATAGGCTTAAAGCTTTCTCAAGCCAGCATTTCTGATGCTAAAAGGCAAGGGACCACTTGGGACTGCCTTTGTTTTCACTATTAACTAGTTAATTGTCATTTAGGAGCACTTGCTTTACATTGGCACTAAAAGGATTAGCTGGAATTAGCTTGCCCATTTATTACTTAGGATAATAAGTGGATAAGCCACCATATGGCACTCCTAATAAGGTCTGTACTATCAGCTCAAGTGCTTATCCATGGGTTCAAGCAGAACTGAGACACTGGAAATTTGGGGGTTGCTTTTTCAATCCCTATACATACATGCAGACCCTTTTAATGGTTCAACCCAGGCCTTTGCCTAGTTCAATGGTATAAATATGCTTAATGATAATTTATCCTTTATCACAGTGGTTCTCAGCCTTCCTAATGCCACAACCCTTTTTTTTCCTTTGTTCAGTTAATTTTTTTTAACTTTAATTTATTTTCTTGGTTACATGATTCATTTCCACAAGGTTTTGAGTTACATATTTTCTCCCCTTTTTGACCCTACCCCCCAGCCCAGAACACTGACCCCACTGTAAGGCCCCTCCCACAATCTGTTCCCTTTTATGCCCTCCTCCAACACCCCTCTAGCTTTCTAGTAGGGCAGGGAGGGGCTCCCTGCCCCCATCCCTGAATGTATTAT
>CM053599.1:136738723-136754175 GCA_028646575.1 Pseudocheirus occidentalis | reverse complement strand
ATTCTAGAGTTTTATGGGTATTTTTATTTTGCCTTCTTTTCCTCATGTTGGCCAGTCAATTAATTGGTTGGGTTTTTTTTAGGTCTGTGAAACTCTGCTTCTAGGGGGGGAAGCTCTGTTCCAAATTGCTGGGGTTTTCCCAACTGCTGGAGCTATTAGGGGGGTGTTACAAGTCCCCCCAGCTTTGGCTTGCTGAAAGTGCACCCCAGGACCACCACCCAGGACCATGATCCGGATCCAGGCCGCTCAACGCAAGAGCACCTGGCCTTAATCTATTGATTCAGCCCCCCTGCAGAGTCCGCAGGCCAGAGGCTCTAAAGCAGCCTAGTGGGGGCCTCCGCGGGTTCCAGCAGTTCCCTTCCCCCACTGCTTCCTTGCCCCGGGGGCAGAATGGCCGAACTGCTTTTACCAACCCCAAATTGATTTTCACGCTGTGGTTTGGGAGGCTCCACTGGCGGTGGCTGTGGTTTTGGGCTGGCCCAGTCTCTGTTCCGCTGTCGTGCGAGCTGCCCCTCTCCCCTCCCGATCCTCACGCCTTGGCAGATGTGGAGGTGCTGGAGGCTCTAGAACCTCTGCAGGCTGGCTGCAGTGCCCGTTCGCTCAGCTTAGCCCGGCTCCTTCCCACCGTCCCAGGCCTGGCATGGCCTCGGCTTCAGGCTGTTTCAGTCTCCGCTCCCAACGAGCCCCTGCTGCTGAGCTGCCTTGAGGGAGTGATGGGTTCTCTGTATTTTTGTGAGTCTGAGATTCCTAGACTTCATCTGGGCTCATAATTTAACAGGTGTTTAAGGTGGCGGTGTGGGAGCTGCGGGGACCTTGCTGCTTCTACGCCGCCATCTTGGCTCCGCCCCCCTATATATTCAGTCTTAATAACTCTCCTGAACTACAGCCCCATATATCAACTACCTGCCAGACATAACTACCTTAATGTACTGCAGGTAACTCAAAATATCCAAAATAGAACACAATATATTTTCTCTAAAAGCACTTCCTGCTCTATACTTCATTTCTGTTGTTGGTACCGCCATCTTTCTAGTCACTAGGTGTATAGCCCAGGAGTCCTGAACATACTCTATCTCCTAACTTCTTTCATAGCACAGTTTATCTGCCACCTTCTAAACAAGGTTTTCGCTAATCCCCACAACGATTTTAAGTTCGGTTTTTTGTCTCTCTTAAAAAAAACCAAACAAAAAAAAGAGAGAGGGAGAGATGGGGTGGGTGAAAACAGAAGGTAAATAATAAAGGTAGAAGACCGGGTGAGGATAAACTGGGAAGTTACCCTGATTCTCCATCTTCCCAAATCTGTCCCCTTGCTCAGTTACATCGTTCCAATGACAGTCTATGCTAAGAATAGACAAAGGGTCAATGCAAACCTACATGGGCCATAGGTTAATAAGAACTCTGGAAAAGGTTACTGAACACATTGGGGCACCTGGCAATGTGAATAATCAGCTGCAATCAAACCAGATTCTGTAGTAAGTTATTGGAGCCACCTAAACAGTTGGAGGATAGGGGAGAGAAAGGAAATAGGCTTAAAATCACATTTTTGAAACTTTTGGAACCTGTATTTCGTAGATGAGTGAATTTCCTCCCCTTCCAACCCTCCCCACTTCAGCCCTCTCCCTCCTGTGATAGCAATAGCTTCACATCTAAGTTAATGATTTATAACATATTATACATATGCTCCACTTCACTTGACTACAAAGAATGCCAGTTAGGTTCCCTTCCTATGCTAATATTGTGGTTAATCTTCAGATCAACACAGGGCTCTAAAGAGTTTGTCTATTGTTTAGCAATTATGAGTTGCCCTTTGGCAATACGGGTTACCAAAGAGAGGACAAAAGCTTTGCTTCATTCTAGTGGTAATAAATTTTACAATTATTTGGTCACATTGGTCCTTGAGCTCCCAGATGTTTCTGTAACATGGCTGCCTGAGGACAGTAGTTAAAAATGGAGTCCCCCCCCCATTCATAATTCAAACCTGTCCCCTTAACCTCATTAGCAACGGGGTTCTAACAAATTTTGCTAACCTAACTAGGATGTTGGCAATGAAAGTATGCCATTCCATTCACTGCATAGACATCTGAAAGATCTTTCCTGGTAAAGCTCATTTTGGGCTACAGAAAGGAAGTGGAGACAGCGAGAGGAAACCCCAAATCCCATGCTATTCTAATTGTTTTATCACCTCAGGATGCTGTTTCACAACCCACCATGTCCACTGGATCCTCATTTCCCTGTTGGCAATATTGTTTCTGCTGGATTTGGAGCAAGTGCAATCAGACTAACACCTACAGAGATTTCAGAATGATGTTCCTCTCTGCTGTTTCTGAGTTCCTTCTCAGGAAAAATGATATGGCCAGTGCCCATCCAGATCTCTTACCAAGGAAGGTGTCTCTCTGTTGTATATCTTTACTTTGTATGAAAATTCAGTGAGAGAAACTAAAGAAGGGGTTAGAATTTACTGAATTGTTTTCTAGAATTAATTTTTACCAGGAATGGAACAAACTGGCAACTGGATCTTGCCATTTCCTTCTCCACAACACGTGTTGCATACACGCCCTTCCCTCCACTCTCAAATAGACACTCGCTAGTTCAATCCATCATCAACTCTCACCTAGACTATTACAATTGCCTTATAATTGGACTTCTTGCCTAATGTCTCTCCCCACTCTGATCCATCCTTCATAGGGCTGCCAAAGGAATTTTCCTAAAGCCAGATCTGATCATTGCAACTCAGTAAACTCCAATAGCTCCCTGTTACTTCTAGGATCAGAGAAAGAGCCCTTTGTTTGGCATTTAAACCTTTTCATAACCTGGTTTCTTCCTATCATTCCAATTGTCTTATATGTTATCCTTTGCCACATACTCCAGTCTAGCCACAGTTCCTCACACATGATACTGTCTCTCCCTTCTCTGTGCTATCCATCTTTGAAATGCATTCTCTCTTAGAATCCCTGGTTCAAACACCACCTCTGGCAGAAGACCTGAGCCCGAGGTCCACCCCCAACCCAGATGCTGGTGTCTTTCCCCCTAAGGTTACATTCCATCTACTTGGTATGTGTAAGTAGTATGTGTGTGTATAAAAATATATAAAATCTCCCCATCATGCTAAAGGAGCCTCACAGCTGAAAACAATATACAGAATTTATGATTTACTTTTTAGAAAAGTAATAATATGGAGAGCCATAATTTCATATATTTTCTTCTGCCCTGTAATAAAAATGCTTTTTTGTGTTTGAGTTTTTAAAAAGCTTTCAAATAACAAGAATGTAAACTCCTTGAGGACGGGAACGATTTTTGCTTTTTCTTTATATGCCTAGCACTTAGTATGCTGCCCGGGACATAGCAAGCCCGTAAGAAATGACTGGATGATCTGTGATGTCACAGATTTGGATGTCCCTTTCAACCACACAGATTACAAATCATTCACATCGGCCCTATCTAACAATTGGGACTCCTTGGGATTCCATGTCCCTGTCTTCCCATGATGAGTAGAGGTGGGTCCACTTAATACGCCAGAGGTTTTATCCTATTACCTCAAGGCTCCCACCCTAAATCCATAAAGTCCTATTCTGATGCCTCACCATGAGATGGAGATAACCCTGGATTCTCCAAGTTTTGTGTCAAGCAACAAAACCTCCTGAAAGTTTTACTATCTTGGAAAGGCTTTGAGTATGTCCTAGAAACAGACTGAGTCAGCCAGCTTAGTGTGGAAAGGGGTGGGATTCTAACCTAGGTCTTCCTGATTCCAAATACATACATACACTATGCTTTCAATATAAAAGAGTTACTGTGATTTGAAAGGTAGATTACTTGTTAGGTTACCATTTGCAAACTGAAATATTCAGCATGGTCTTAATTCTTTAGTACCACACCCTGCCTTCCTTAACTCTTGTCAAAAAATTAGTTCTGAAGCCAAAACTATTCAGCCTTGTCAGTCCTGTTAAAGACAACATATTCTGCATGAGCAATATCCCCCAAGCTACAACTGTACTTGGGCATTTCAGCACCTCAGACTCCACAAAGAGTATTTAGGAGAGCTAACACCACTTTGATAGGGCTAAGATATCCAGTGCCTAGGAAGTGCCCCAGTTTATCTCCAATTCAAATCTAAAAAGATTGACAGACAAATCTACATAATCCCAGCTATGTAACACAAAAACAGACTGGGTTCTTTTGCTCTTCTTCAGTGATCATCCTGGAAAGCTGATCTAGTTCTAATGAATCCTCTGGGAATGCTCTAAACCCAGGTATTTACAAAATGGATTTTAAGCTCTGCTGGGAAGCAACATAAGGTGTTCGGTTTTTTTCCTTTCGTTTAGCTATAACCCCATATTGGGATTTTTGCAAAAGTGGCCAGTTACTTAACATTACCCAATTTTCTTCATTCCTCCTTTACCCATAAATAATTTCACAAGATTTTCAAGAAAATTTGGTGCTGAAAGCCCTCAACCATAGTACAATTAAGATGCCAATGACTCTCAGGAGAGTGAGCCAATACCAAAATATGTTTTCCAAGACTACTCTGATAGACTCAGATTAAGATAAGGTACTTGAAATTAGTACCTAGCAAGGTACTCACGGAAGACAAAGCAAGTAGTCTCTCTACTTTAGACACAAACATACATAACAAATTAAGTTAAATTTTAGATAGAGGCTGAAAATGTTTTTCCAAGATTTTATTTGCCCATGGGCACTTACCTTTGCATTGAAAGTCCAGCAAGGCTAATTAAGCTAGTTGGAGATGAAGCCAAGATTTGGGGGCCACTTTCTTCTGTTCTGTTTCAGAGCCACAACTTACCAGCCATATGCCAAGATGGACTAGGTTAAAACAATACAAATCCATTCCAACCACTGGAAAAAAAATAAAACCTAATTTTCCTCACCTCAGTCCAACTGATACACATAAAATTACCACTATTAGTCACTCCCTTGGAACTACTGGACAAGTTAAAATGCAAATATCACCCTAGGGTAATAAACCATTGACCTATTATTCCTATTATGAGGGATTAGTAGATCTGATAAACTAGCTTTCACTAAGGGATCCCTAGGAAAGGAATCAATCCAGAACTAACCTGAAATTCTCTGAAGTAGGAAGGCAAAGAACAGAGAAGATAATGAGAAGCCCAGATGGGTTAGAGAATTCAAAGGGTTGGTTAAGGACGCATGCACTGAGCCTTGATGGTGGGGATTGGGGCAGTGGTGGCATATCTGCAGTCAGTGAAGATACATTCCAACATACCAGTCTCTCAAGGGCGTCATCAATTACTTGATTCAGAATCATACTGGATTTGCTACACCTGCCTAGCAAAATATTTAAGGCTGCATTGCTATCTCAAACTAAAGAGAATTTCATAATATATGATTTTGACTCAAATTTTACCCTCTAAAGGACTCAGCATAAGAGAACATTGACCTTATAAAAAGGAAAACTAATCTTCATGAGTTCAAATCCAGCTGAAGACACTTAATAGCTGTGAGACCTAGGCAAGTCACTTAACCCTGTGGGCCTCCATTTCATCATTCGTGAAATGGAGAAGGAAATGGCAAACCACTCCAAGAAACCCCCCAAAAAAGGGATCACTAAGAGTCAGACACAAAATGACTAAATAATAGAGTATTTAGTAGTTGTTTAATGATAAGGTAAACTTTCCTCAGTTTCTGGTCCCGCTAGATAATCAGGTAACACATGCTTCAAAACACTTGTAAAAATAATTTTTCATTTTATCTCAATAAAATATTTTATTTTACTATGGAAATCAATGGCTTAAAAGCTAAAAAATAATGAAAGCCAGATAGGAAGATCAACCAGCATATGGTTTCTTCTTCCTTACATTTCACAATGATCCTTATTTCTATTTCATCAAGGAACCTAGAAATGATTACTGAATGGAGAGCTCTTCCGCTGCTCCCTTACATCTGCCCACCACCCCTGCTTATCTATAATACATAAAACGGCTGTGACCAAGGGTAACTCTGTAGAAGCATTCTATAACTCTTCATGTACATTTTATTAGAGGATTTTTTGTTGCTCTTTTAATTTAGTTTTATGCAATTCTATTATGCATTACACATGACTACAGGCTACATACCAGAGCCTGACCAGCAGGTGGCATGAACATCTAACTTAATAAACCCATGAGTTTTCCTGCACAGGCCAACAGAAGATTAAATGCTCAAACCACTAATCCACAGGAAAGCCCTAGGCATCTAGACACCCTTTCAAAACCAAAATAACTGCACTATCACACAAGAAAACATCAGTAACTTTAAAATAAAAATATTGGCAACTTTTTTTTTCAAATTCAAAATTTTTTTAGCTTTTTAAAAATATCACCATCATTTCCAAAATATTCCTCTCCCTTCCCCTATATTAGTAACTTTTCAAAAGGAATGTTTGAATAATTCTCAAAGGTTAAATCCAAAACATGTGAGTTTTCTCAAAAAGCCATGTAATTCCTGATTCTTCCTCAAACACATAAATCCTGTTGTTTTGTCTTCCATTTCCCCCTTTCATCTTTTGAAATTTTTCTCCCCCAAAGCATTTCGGTAATCTACTCCTAAGCACTTAAAAATCATGGCAGCAAGTAAGCCTAGGACCACCAGGTTCAATGAATACACTAGGTGTCCTAGGAAAAACTTTGTTGTTAGTTAAATGTGGCTTTCCCAGAGCCTGGTGAAAAATTGTATGTCTGGCACCTAAGCTAAATTCAGAGAGGTTTATCCTCAGAAAGTTGGCTATGTTGATGATTTTATTCAGTTACTCCAACCCCACCCCCAACCCTCAGCTGTGGTATTGAGGGGTCATCTGCAATGAGAGTCTGATGAAATCACAGACTGAAGTATTATCCTTAAAAGTTACTTTAATCACTGTGCAAGAAGAGCATTAGTCTTGTAGCTAAATATTTCCAGCTAACTTGTATTTCAACTAGTGTGTCCCAATCTAAGCAAAGGACTCTACAATCTGGCTCCAAAATGTAGGCTAGTGATATATGGCTCCAAGTGTGGTCTTTTTTTTTTTCCATATTCCTACAAATAAACATCTGTTCCCTATGTTTGGACCACTGCCTAGAGGTTTAGCAATAACTTGCCCTCACACATTTGGTGGCCTGATAAATCTCAGAGCCATGTAGCCAATATCTTCAACACTTCATTCTGTGTTTGCCTTTCCTGGACTGCTAGTATATGACTTAAGGAGTAAAAAAGAGAGGAAGCTGGAAAAGACATCTGTATTACAAATACAGTATACTTGCCCTAAAAATACTAATATATGCAGTCATTTCTTCCCCCCGCCTACTTTACCAGATACATAAGCATTTTGTGGTCAAACCTCAGCTTATAAAACTGCAGCAGAATGAAGTCGGGAACTCAGTGATCCAAAATCAGCTTTTCAGAAACCTATGTCAGGGTTTTATTTATTTTTCTTATGCAAAATAGTTCCAAGGAAAGTGAAGTCAAGGCTTAAGTTCAATATTCTCAGTTCTTAGAGGAGAGCTAATTTTAAAAGGGAAGATTTTCTACCTTAGCACATAGCTCACCACTGCCTCGAATTGAATGCTAAACTGACTCTGATTTGACACCATGAAACCAAAATACCGGAATTGCGTTTTCATTTGACTATTGCAATAGGGAGAAAGCACCAGTCAAAAGCAGTGAGAGTTATTAATACACAGAAAACCACAATATTTCAATTTATGCTGAGGCTTCAAGCACATCTGAACTGACAGACATACATACAATGTTCTACTTTCCCCAGCCCCACCTCTCCAACCAGAAAATACCATTAGATCAATTAACATTCTTCTAAGGTAAATGTTTGTTGCATAAGTGAATAAATGGTTTGACTGAATTAAATAAGAACAAGTTAACCCAAATGTGCTATATCTGAGTAACAAAAAGTTATAGGCTGCATTGCTGCCTGGAACCAAAGCCAGTTTCTTGATTGACAGACTGGATTCAAGTACTCTGCCGAAAGGGACCTGGTATATATGGCAGGTCCCAACATGAACTTTATCCAAGGGGCTTACTACTGGAAATGCCAGAAAGATTTTGTAATAACACTGTCTCACTTATAACACAGTCCTGTAGAAGTAATGCCAAAGACAGCATCATTAAGAGATTCTGGTGGAATTAAGGACAAATGGTAAATGTAAACAGATATTTTACTTTAAAAGCTCTTCAAACTTAAAACCAAAAAACACAAAGCATAAAGTTGATGCTCTTCAGCCTCCTGACCCACAAAATAAAATTCTAAAGCTTTAAAACATAAGTCACAATTATAATTTTTTAAAAGCATTAAAACTGTACCCTCCCCCTCCAATTTCTTCTTTCCTTCCTCCCTCTCTGAACTAACTATATGCCAGAACCCATCCCAGACAGCCACCTTCCTCCTTACCTTCCATCTTGATGAGGGCTTCACGTTTGCTCTTAGGGCATGGATGAGTTGAGTCAACAACTCCATTTCTTCCACTGAGATGGACCACCAGGCCTTCCTACCATCCATTCTGCCTCTATACCCTGACATCCTCTGTTACTGTCACCAGCATTTACTTCCATAACATAACCTAAGGACCAAAGGTGCTTGCTATTCATCCATTCATTCAAAGTCAAAACTTATATACAAGCTGAGGACTTTTGAGTCCTCATGAATTACATCCAAGTTCTTTTATGTGTTATCTCCCCTAATTAGAATGTGAGCTCCTTAAGAGGAGAGCTATCCTCTCAATATTTCTATTGATATCTTCAGCACTTATCACTGTACTTGACACATACTTAAATGTTTAAATGCTTTTTCATTCATTCATCCCCTTACATTATGTGTAAAATATAATGCCTGTCCCCTTGGAGTTTACTATCTAAAGAAAAAAAAATATATAGATGGCTCTCTGGGAGGAGCAAAGGGGGTGACTGTAGGAGGAAATTCAGGCAACATGAAAACAAAAGATGGCAAAAATTTATTTTAAAAAGGAAAGAAAAAATGTGGTATGAGAATGAATACACGAACACACAACTCAACACTTACAAGATAAAACCACACTCTTCTTATTTTATAGAATAAGAAGTCAGAGGGAGTAGGATGCTCCCTCAAGAATCCTTGTTCAGAGTTATAAAGGAGCTACAGTTCAGTTACATCCTAAATGCATACACATATTTATCTCGATGTTAGCTCTCTTCTTTACAGCACCTTTCATCAAGCATTTCAACAATATTTTAGTGAAGGAAGAAATGGTCTCTATCTCAGGGAAAGCTAAGGCTCAGTGGTGGGGTGGTGTTTGAAGAGGAAAGACAGCTGTATTTTGCAGACAGCAGTTTGTGCCCCGCAGTTATAAAAACGTCATTTGACTTGCAAACTGGATCTGGAAGTCGTTGATGGAGAATAAACGGAGCCATGATGTCATTCCTTTTACACAGTCTGTTTTCCTGACCATAACCACACTTTTTAATCACCATAGCCAATGACTGGGATTCAAATTCCGCATTCTAAAACAGGGTCCCTGCAGTAATGGAAAAATACCATCATTTGTAATATTTGGGAAATGCAGTGTGAGGTTTTCGTGTGCTTTTAAAATAAAACAAAAACAAAAACGCACAGCAAACATCTGCTTTCCATCAGCAACAGCATTCTCAGCAGGGGGAATGGATGCTTCTCCTGGAGTTGGATATGCTGAAATAGCCACAGCATGAAAATGTCCTAAATTCTCACTGGGTCTATAAACCAATTATCTAGCCGATTCACCCCAAGTACTCTAGGGAACTTTCAAGAAACACAAACTAGCAGATACAATTAGGACCCGGAGATCCAAAAGGTGCAAGAACCAAAATACGCTTGTAATTCCGCTTCCCTTAAACTACATATTAAAATGCACTTAGGGAATATTCCTGTGCAAATCTTCTACTTCCAGTTCCCACATACTTTCATGTATAGGGTTTTCAGAAAGATCTGTCATCTTCACAGCTTGAAGACAAGGTTCAGGGTTGCAGGTCTGAATGACTCCCATCACCATCACATATTTTCCTAGGACCAAAAAAAAAAAAAAGTAAATATGGTTACTGAATAAATCAAATAAATTTTAAAGCAAACAAAGTTTTGATTTTTCAAAGAGTATAACTGCCCTAGAGCGACAAGTAAATACTTAGAATCAAACGTAGAAAAAAAGAGATGAAGAAATCTTAGAGATCAAAATTCCAAAGCACGGATAATAAAAGGAATGAAGCAGTGTAAGACGTGTAAAGCACTTTGCAAATCTAAAAGCATTATACAAATGCTGTCTATTATTATTAGGGAGGAGGTGGGTGGAGAAGACATCAGGACAAAAACACAGCTGGACAACACCAGCATCTTCCATTCCAAGTTAAACACAAACCCATGACAGCCAATCTTCATGCAAATGATGACATGCTGTGATGGAAAAGACTTACTGTTAAGGTATACATTAGAATTAGATGGGATCTTGTACAAGCAGAGGAAAATTCATGACATCTAATATAATGCTCCTTTACTGACAGCCACGGAATAGCCCTACAAGGAAGAACCAACCCATGGTCTCTGTAGATGGGACAATCTTCATCTTTGCAGGGCGTAGGGTAAATTTCTCTGACGGATCCACAGAGAGCAAATCCAATTTTCCTTTGACAGTGCCAAAAAAATCTTGGCAGACAGCACCATTCTGGTCCAGATTGCACAAAACTGATATCCTGCCACCTTCCACTTAATCCCAGACCACTCACTGGGCAAACTAAAATAAATCAACAAGAGGGCAGTCTGCCATATTAATGATCTAATGACATATTAACCACTACCCTCTTCCCAATTCCTCAGAGAAGTGGTCCTCCTTGAAAGCAAAACTTGGCTGATTTAAACCACACAAAACTCAATTGTGTAAAAAACCCCAAACAGCATGAAGCACAGGCAAGCTGCCAGGCCTTGATACATGCCATAGAGCTTCTGTTTTTGTTTTTTTGTATCACATTATCTCCATCCTCCAGGACTGACTTACATTCTTGTCCCCAAGGTTGTTACCAAAAGAAGCCAGGCAGATTTAGTCCTACGTTCTCTTTTCTTTGAAGTTACCACAGGTGGTAGAGTCTCCACATAAGCAATAACACCCTAGTCTCCCATGGGGCCTTCAAAAATTCTAAATTTACATTTGCTGTACACTTTGCATGATCTGAAGTTGCAAGGTAGAATGACTGGTAACCCAGAGAAGAGAGAAGTCAAACAGGAAGACAGAGAGAGAAGCTCTCAACTGATACCTTGATGCAGAAGCTTTGATAGCAGACTTAGGCACTCTCAGGAGGTGACAACTGCTCCAGGGAAAAAGTGATGCAAAAAAAAATGTCATTCAGTCATTTTTTTCAGTCACATCTGACTCTTTGGGACCCTGTTTGGGGTTTCTTGGCAAAGACACTGGAGTGATTTGCCATTTCCTTTTCCAGCTTATTTTACAGATGAGGGAACTGAAGCAAACTGGGTTAAGTGACCTACCCAGGGTCACACAGACAGCAAGTGTCTAGAGCCAGATTTGAGTTTTTCTGACTCAGAGGATAGTATTCTACCTACTTTGACACCTAGCTGCCTCAAAAATAGTTAGAGACCTGAGCAATTAGCAAGCATCAAGCTTCTAGATAGGGGAGAAAGAGCCCAAACGGAACTCCCTGGAGAATTGCTGGGGACTGAACATGACCAAAAGCTCCCCTGTTTTGGGGAAGCAAGAGTAGTTATTTACAAGAAGTCAAGAGCAGTAACTCTAAAACAGATTACATGCAAACCCAAAAAACATCCAAGTCTCTGAGGAAAAGTGAAGAGGATGGTCAAGATTTGTACTCCTTTGATGAAGCCCTTTATGCTATGCAGTTGCAAGGTGTTATTACAAGGCTTTTATTTTGAAGATTATTGTTTCTTGGATTGTTTTTGGTTTGTTTTTCACTTTTTCTATTTGCTGATAAAATCCTGATTCCTATGGGTGATTTTAAGAGTATATTAGAAAAAAATCAAGTGCTAACAAAACAAAAATAAATCTTGAAAAAAAATTTCTTTTATTCTATATAATAGTGGCCTTAAGTGCATCAACTATAAAAAAATCAATCACATGACTGAAAAGTTGGTTTGTTATTGGACTAGATTCAGTCACTGAACTTGTCCAATGATGAATGATTCATAATCTGTTTATTGTCAATCTGTCCTGGTAGAATTTGTATAAAATAATTTGTACCCATTTGTAGTTTTAGCTTTTTGGAAGTAAAATAATTCATATTTATGTACCTCTGTCCATTAAAAAAAGTCTTTTTGGTTTTAAATCTTTTAATCCTATGAGAATTGGGTTCTAATTCCATCTCTGTTGCCTTTGGGTAAATTACTTCCTTTCTGCGGCTGCTTTCTTATCAGTAAAATAAAGGGGCTCATTGATTTAGAGCTAGAAGAAAACAGGCCCAAACAAGTCACAGGATCCTAGATGAAGATCTGGAAAGGACATTAGGGGGCCCCCAGAAAACTGGGGCCTAGAGTGGTGAAGTGACTTTCCCAAGGTCACACACTGACAGATCTGGGATCTTGGATTCTGATGGAGTATTCTTTCCACTAAGTCAGGGATGACCCTTAAGTTCCCTTCCACCTTAGTAGAACAATAACAAGCAACACATTGGACAGCTGCTTCTGCAACATATGATCTCGTAGAACCTCACAACAGCTTGCCCAAGTCCAGCAGTTTACACGAGTCAGGGGGCTATGTTAAAACCCAGGCTTCCCAGATTTCAGAACCTGCACACCACCCGAAGTTAGCCATCCAGATGCAGTGACCCAGGTGCATAAATCCGGCCCGGGAAGGGGTCTTAAAAGTCACTGACTCCACTCACTTTCATTTTATTGATAAGGAAACCAAGGCTCAGAGAGGTTAGGTGATTAGTCCAAGACCACATAGCACAGAATGGGTCAAACCAAGGTTAAAACCCAGCCCTCCTTAACTCCAACTCCTGAACGTACAGATCCGTTTGTAGATTTATAAAGCTGGCACTGGAAGGAGCTATCTTAGAGGTCTTTGGGCCCAATTCCTTAATTTTGCATTAAGGAACCCGAGTCTCAGAGATGTTAAGTGACTTGCCCGGGGTCACAGAGCAAGGAAGTGTCGGTTGCTGCACCTGAACCCAGGCCTTTCTACCCGCGGCTCCTCGGCTCAGTCCTTCGCACCACGTGGCCAAGTCTAGGACCGCGAAAGGACCGGGGGCGGGACCAGAGGGGAGAGATGTGACCAATGTTAAGGAGGGGCGGGGCCAGAGGGGGCCGGGCCAGAGGGGCGAGAAGGGTTACCTGGGGCCAGGCAGGGTTTCCCCTGGGGCACACGCTCCAGGCCCCGCACCGAGAAGGAACCGCTCTTGTCCCGCAGCCGCGCCCAGCCGCCCCGTTCCGCCACCTCCAGCACTCGGCCCTGCATCCATACGGCCGCCAGCTCCAGCGGAGCTCGACCAGCCGGCTCCCGGACCAGCTGCCAGGCCCCGGGCCCGCCTACGGCGCAACGCCGCAGCTGTCCGGACAGCAGCTTCAGCGGGGGCGCTGTGGGTAGCCGCACCGACGGGCCCAGGCCCCGACCCCTGCCCGAGAGGGCAGACAGAGAGTCAGACGCCATGCCCCTAACCACACTCTCCCGCCAGCTTTGACGGACGGCGCTAATGGAGTGAGGCTCCACCAATCAGAAGCGCGTGGGCAAAGTCCTCCAATGGAGAGGGTCGGGAGGCGGTCTCGGGCGGAGAAGGCGGGGACTTTGGGGGCTCGCGCGCTGGGTTGCTGAATGAATGGAAGAGAGGGCTCGCCTGCAGGTGTGGTGGGTCCAGGAAGTGAGGACGTCTCCCTGCCCTCTCCTCCTCTCCCCTCGGTGCAGGTGCTGCCGGTAGCGCTAAGCCTCTCTACCGGATGATGAAAGTGCAAACTAAAAAGGAAAAGTTCCTAAGAGCCCAACTTTATCATCATTTTGCTGTCAACTGAGAGCCCTGGTTTAATGCAAGGATCACGGGATTCCTTCTAGAATTAAGTTTGGTTCTTCACCCAGCCCTCCTCAAAGGATATACTCAATTTAATTCAGTAAACATTTATTAAGCTCTTACTATGTGCCTGGTTCAGTGCTACGCACTGGGAGTACAAGAGGTAAAGGCAGTCAGTCCTTGCCCTAAAGGAACTTAAAATCTGTGTAAAACCGCTTACAGACCTTAAAACCTTATACACATATTGGCTATTACTATTTTTCAATATTAGGCAAAAGTATTGTAAGCTATTATTAACTAAATAACATTACTGGAAAATAACAAGATTGCATTATTATAGTTATATGTTATCAGAGAATATTTGTTGTTAACATGTATCATTTTAAGGTTTGCATAATATCGGGAAATATGCAAACAGGAAATAATAGTGTTTACATAGTACTTTAAAATTTGCATAATACTTTACATATATTATCTCCCTTAAGCAGCAGGGTGGGGGTCCAAATCTTAAGGTGCTGTATAAATGTTAGCTTTTATTATTTCCCAAGAACAATATAGTAATATTATTTTATTGGGAAATGGTACTTGCTAACATTTATACAACACTTCAAGATTTTCACCATGATTTAACATTGTTTGGGAAACTGCAAAGCTCATTTATAGACCTTAAACTTCTCTTTTCTGCGTCTCAAGTTTTTTCATATAAAATGAGGTGGATGGATTAGATGAAATAATCTTTAAGGTTCCTTTCTGTTCTAAGCCCTATGTTTCCCATAATTTAGGATCTCTGTGAACCCAAACCTATTCAGTTTCTTATCACAAATGAAAAGTTCTCAAACCCTAAGTCTGGACAGGACCACAGAAGTCTATTCCCTGCCTCTGGTCAAGCTGAAGAGGGTGTCCAAAGAGGGTTAGGGCTGCCTGAGATCCCAAATTAACAACATGCCGGGTCCTGCGGAAAGAATTCCACTCAAGTCTTCTCAGCCAAGAAAAAAGTAAAGTTTATTGAAAGTTCAAGTTCGCCATGTGGGGTATACTCTTAAGGAGCCAGTCTATGCTAAGTTAGTCTATGGCGCTCTCACAGAGCAAGTCTGTACCAAGCTATCCCATGGCGCTCTCACAGAGTAAGTCTGTGCTAAGCTATTCCAAAGCGCTTTCACCCCCGGTGGAGGGAAGATGGGGTCTTATATACAGAGGAATCTAGGGGTGGTTCAGGGGAGGAGCCTGGGGAGGGTCTTCAGGAGGAGCCAATGAGTTCAGACTCCAGTATGAGGTCAATGTTCAGACTCCAGTAATGAGTTTGGGGAGGGTCTTCAGGTGGAGTTAATGAGGTCAGTGCAAGACTAGATTGATATTTTGATAGGCTCAAGGGTGGGAAGCAGATGGACAATGGAGGGCCAGGCTAGTAACAGGTTTGGGTCCAGCCACAATGAAATACTTATGGCCTCTGCAAATGCCTCCTGAAGATTCAATCAGACTTC
>CM053599.1:136724727-136738223 GCA_028646575.1 Pseudocheirus occidentalis | reverse complement strand
CAGTCCTCCTGGCAGTTCTTGTTACCCACTAAAGCTCACAGGGTCCAGCACATCTCAAACCCTTCACCACTTCTGTTGCCGGGAACTCAAGGATCTATCAAGCCACAAACAAACAAAGGCTTATCCCGGTCATGCTTCTTCAGTCCTCCAGCAGTTTGGCTGGCCTTAGGACCCAGAAGGAATCTCAGCCTTCCAGGTGGTGGCATCTTCATCCTTCATCAGATTCTGGTCTCAAGAAAAACTCCAACTCAGTTCTCAGTCAGCTTCCAGATGCTGGGAGAGAAACTCACTCTGCTCTCTTTTCTCTTCTCTCTTCTCTCTCTCCCTCTCTCTCTCTCTCTCTTTCTCTCTCTCTCTCTCTCTCTCTCTCTCTCTCTCTCTCTCTCTTCCGTCTCTCTCTCTTATCACTCTCTCTTCTGTCTCTCTCTCTTCTCTTTCTCTTCTCATTCTCTCTCTCTCTCTCTTCTCTTTTTCTCTCTTCTCATTCTCTCTCTCTTCTCTCTCTCTCTCCTCACTCTCTCTCTCTCTCTCTCTTTCTCTTTCTCTCAGCTGACTTTAGTCTCCACGATTCTTCCTCCACCAGGGGCCACCAGGAGGAACATTTCTGATTCCAATTCTCTGTCTCTGGAATTCTTCTTATTCACACACACACACACACACACACACACACACACTGGCCTCCTGTCTCAACCAACCCCCTCCTGCCACTCAGCAACAGGAGACAGAGTTCGGGCCCTCTGTTCATATAGGAGATAGAGTTCATGCCTTTTTCTTCTTTCACACAGGAGACAGAGTTCACATCCTCTGCCTCTTTCACAGAAGTACTTAGACCTTAGTTACTAAGGACCAAGTACCTGCTAAATAAATTACTCTTACAATGCATAGTGAAATGAGCAGAACCAGGAGAATAATTTACACAATAACAACAGTATTGTAAAGATAATCAACTTTGAAAGACTTAGCAACTCTGATCAAAACAATGATTAAACTCCAATTCCAAAGGACTCAAGATGAATCATGGCATTTACCTCCAGATAGTGAATTGATGAACTCAGATTGAAGCATATTTTCTTTCATTTATTTAGGAGGGGGAGGGCATGACTATACATTTGTTTTGCATGACTATACATTTTTATAATGGGTTTTGTTCTTGTTTTCTCAGTGGGTGGGGGAGGGGGAGAAGAGATAGAGCGACCATGAAAGTGAAAGTACAATAAAATTGAATTAAAAAAAGGAAAGATTAACAACTCTGATCTGAAGACGGTCACCATAAAATGATGAGGTATAGGGTTAGATCCTGCTGGATGAATTCCACTCAAGTCTTCTCTCAGTCAAAGGAAAGCAAAGTTTATTTAAAATTCACCATAATAGGCAGACTCTTAAGGAGCTGAAGTATCTATGATGCCTGTACTGGACAAGCAGGCCAAAATCATCTGACACAGAGTGAATCTGTGCTAGATCATTCTCCAGCCTTCCTTGGAGGCAATGTGGGTCTGATATATAAGAAAGGTTGTGGGAGGAATCTAGGGGTGGTCTAGAGGAGGAGTTTGTGGAGGGTCTTCAGGAGTCCCATGAGGTCATACTTCAGTAAGGAGTTTGGAGAGGATCTTCAGGAGGGGTCAATGAGGTCAGACTCCAATATGGAGTTTGGAGAGTTGCTGGAGGCTACCTGGAAATACAGACAATGGTGGGCTAAGCACAGTTCAATGGTGTAACAGATTTGGGTATAAATATTTTGGGAGGATCAAGGGTGAGAAGTTGCTGGGCAAAGGAGGGCTAAACTAGTAACAAAAGATTTGGGCAGAGCCACAATGAAAGGCTTATGGCCTCAGGTAAATGCCTCATGTGGGAAGATTCAAGAAAGATAGCTCAAAGGGGTTCCCAGAGCCTGTACCTCATCATGCTGATGACTACCAGGATTATAAAAGAGTAATGATTTACTTCCTGATACAGACATGAAGGACTCAGAATGAGACATGTTTTTTAGACAAAGTCAATGTAGAAATTTGTTTTAGAGGAGGCTAGGTGGTGCAGTAAAAGAGCACAGGACCTGGATTCAGGAGCCAACCTCAGACACTTAACACTTACTAGCCATATGACCTTGGGCAAATCACTTAACCCCAATTGCCTTCCAAAAGAAAAAGAAATTTGTTTTGCTTGACTATACAAGTTTGTGACAGGGGTTTTGTCTTTCTTTTGATCTTCTTTGGGAGTGGGAAAAGGGAGAGAAGGTACAATTTGCTGGTTGAAAAAATAAAATATAATTATGCTTGATCCTGGAGGTAAAAAAAAAAATAATGAGTTATTTAAGATCTCAGTATGAACGAAATTTACTTCTTCTCCCAAAGGCACTTGCACTCCAAGTTCCACCTCTCTCTGTGGAATGAAAAAACTGTCTTTTGTTTCAGGAGTTTTAGTAAAAATTGGATGAGTTGTGTCTGGGGAGAGTGGAAAGTTCTCAGGCAATTTTGGATTGTTAACTGCCCTCCCCCCTCCATTGCTGCTGTCAATCAGCAGCAAGCCCTTTCCAATTTCCTGCCTCTATGGGCCAGTGGGAGTCAGGGATAGACCAGGCTCACTCCTCCTTCCTTGCTTTGGGACCCTTCCCCTTTTCTCTTGCTCTCAGTCAGCATCCTTGTTCTTTGTAAACCTATTTCCCAGCTACTGACAGATAGTGGTGGGCTTCTCTGTGACTTGCCATTGGGAAAGATTTTGGTGCCAAGACTTGAGTCCACTTCTCAGCCAGTGGGAGAGGGGACAGTCGGGGGAAGGGAGCTTGACTGCCTTAGGGTTTAAAACCCTGCTCCCTCCATATTGCCTTGTCTCTTTCTCATTATCAGTCATGGGGAAGACCACCCTCTTCTGTACTTATCCTAAGAGATCTCCCCATTTTAAATTACATTTTTGGATGAGGTTTTTCTTCCCACACAGTTGGGAGAGGGATTGGGGGATAGGGAGTAGAGAAAGAAAGTTTTCTATAATCCTGGAAAGTTTTCTATAATCCTGGAAATCTTCTAGAGTGTCACAGATAAAGCCCTACACTAGGAGGAAAATAGCTTGCATAGTGAACAGAGTGCTTGACTTGTAGTCAGGAAGACTTGAATTCAAATTTGACCTAAGATACTTACTAGTCCTGTGTGTTAGAGATGTTATAAGAACCATAGTGCTACCCCCTTCCTCTCCAAAGAAATCACTGAAAATGTACTAGACCTCACAATTTGCCCAGTTTTTTATTCCCACGATCCATCAGGTCAGCCCATAGCCTTTATAATAACTCTTCATGACTAAGTGGGAGACCCAGAGAGGTGAGGTGTTTTACCTGTGGGCCACACAGCTGTTCAGTGGCAGAGTTAACACTAGATCCCCAGTGTCCTGATTCTCATCCTTGGTTTCTTTCTATGAGACCAAATCTCCAGAGCTACAATGTCAAGGGTTGTTGCAGGCTGGTTGGGAGCTACTTTGGGGATGGAAGGAGGGGGTAGTCCCCCAAAACATACCCATAGGTGACCGCTCCTACTCGTAAGGTCATGCATGGTCCTGTTGATGCACAAAGTATAAAGACATCTTGAGCAACAACACCCGGCTTTTGTTCCCCTGTAAATATGCCCTTGTGGGACCATGCATTGGGCTTGAGAGAGAAGAAAGGGAGGGGTTAGAATGAAGACAGGGAGTGATTGTATGCCTTGTACTGAGCTCTTAAAAGATGTCTAGATGCTAGCCTAGGAGAGGCAAACAACAATCTCTGTTCTTTTGTGCCCTTAGATCCCAATTAGCAGAGGGAATTAGACATTAGGACTTGTTCTGAATGTTCCAGACTTGAACCCAAATGGCTTTCTCCTTTCAGAATAGCAGCTTTGATTATCTTTTATTGCAGCTCCCTAGTCCCTCACCCAAAGTCCTGCGTAATAGCTTACCTTCATAAGTAAATGCAGACCCAGAGAGGTTAGGTTACTTAGCCGTGGCCACACAGCAGTGGCAGAATCAGTACTAGACATCTAGTGTCCTGATTCTTATCTTAGGTTTCTTTCTATTAGACCAAATCTTCAGAGAGGGAAAGCCAGGGGCTGTTGCAGTGTAGGCAGGGAGGTACTTTAAGCATGTTAGGGGAAGGGGGAGGGGAGCAGAGAAATATCCAGTGTTTAATCTCCAACACTCCCTAAAGAGGCCTGTGGGTTACTATAACCCAAGCAACAAGATCTGGATCTTTGCCACTCCCAAGAGTGCATCGAAAGCAAATGATTTCTCAAATGACTGGAGGTTTCTCTTCTATCCAACAATGGTCAAGTGTGGAACATGCACATTTAAACTGCCCTCACCCAGTGAGAAGAATCAGGGCCCTTTCCTATATTTATTTCTAGAAGGAGGGCAGGGGGGAAGGGCATAGGTCACAAAGCTATAATTTTCATCTCTATTGAAGGACAAACATATGAAAGAATGAAAAAAGAAACCGTTTCCTAACGGAGCTGTCTGGCTGAGTACACAACTCCGAAGTAAGTCTCTTCTGGAAACCAGATCATGCAACTTACTGGAAGTCAAGTCTTTTACAGACTCCGAATGTGAAAGCAAAAACTATAGACACCCAGAGTTCACTGAAGTTCCTGCTTGCACAGCCTTAGGGACTGTGCCCACAGCTCAGTCTGAGGAGAGGACAGAAGAACAATATTTGAGGCCAGGCTCGGAATCAACAGTAGCCCGAGACCCATAGTCCATCCTGGATCATTTTGGGCAAATTGAGAAAGGTAGATGGAGAATTCAGCGATCAACTTTTCTCCAGCTGGGCTCTCCTAATCCAACTCTGATCATCTTTCCTTTCCCCAGTGACTAGGCAAATCCTACCCACCAGCATGACGTAATGGAAGAGGCTCTAAATTTGGAGTCAGAGGAGCTGGGTTCAAATACTGACAGTTATAGGATGCCTCTGTGAGCAAATCATCACTTTTTTGGATTTCTGATTTCTCCTATTTAAAATGAGGGAGGTCTATTAGACGATGTCTAAGGGTCCCTCTCAGTTCAGAATCCTATGATCCCCCATCTTTTCATCCTTGAGCCCAGCTTGAACCCCCACCTCACAGATCCTCTGAGCTCCCACAGCACTTTTGGGGGGGTGTTACTATTTATTTGATACACTATGTTGCGTTTGCATATTTTTTGTTTGTATATTTTATCTACATCCTATCATATGCTGTGTTATATTTGTTTAAAATGTATTTTTTGCTTAGTCATATCTTATTTTCTCACCCAGATTTTGAATAAATAACATGAGGTTAAAGGCCTTAACTCATTCACTTCTGTAACCTCCACAGCTGCTTCACAAAGCACATTGTTAATAATGGTCTTGAAAGGGTTGGATAAATAAATAAATCAACTAGATTGCTGTCATATCTCATTTTCTCCTTTCGGTGGAAACCACAGGGCCCACAGGATGAAGGGCAAAATCTCCAGGCTTTTGGAGAGCTGCAGAATAGGTTTCTTCTTGGTGGAGCAATACTGTTGGCCAGTTCTACCGCCTTTAACATACATGATGTCTCATCAAAGAGCTATCATAACACATGTAGTAATTCATCCCCATGACTAACCAGAGCCTCAGACTTAGTGGGAGAATGACAGGATTTTTTTCTCTTTTAAAAATGTTTCTTTTTTATTGTGAACATAACACTCATCAATAAACATAAGTATTATGACAGAATGCAAAGAATCCCAGATCTGGAGTTAGAGGATCTGGGTTCAAGTTCTACCTATGATACTTGTGGCTTACATGACCCTTAGCATGTCACTTACCTTCAAGAGCTTCAGTTTACTTATCTGTAAAATTGAGAGATGGAGGGAATAACTGGCCTCTGAGGTCATTTCTAGCTCTGTATGTATGATCAGTCCATAAACAGTTCAAGAAACAAATAGTAGGAAAGAGGAGTTTATTTTAAATGGTCAAATTCTCTTAAGTACAGCTTGATTTTAACAATTATTTTAAATTGTTTTTATTTCATCATATTTTTCAATTACATGTAAAAATATTTAGCAATTTAAAAAACTTTCAAGTTTTAAATTCTCTCCCTCCCTTGTCTTTAAGAAGGTGAACAATTTGATTTTGATTATACAAGTAAAGTCATGCAAAATATATTTCCATATTAGCCATGTTACAAAAGAAAACACAAATAAAATAAGACAATAAAAATAAAAAGTATGTTTCAATCTGCACTCAGAGTTCAATCAGTTCTTTATCTGGAGGTAGATAACATTTTTCAATCTGAGTCCTTTGGAATTGTCTTGATCACTGTAATGAAGTCCCTCACAGTTGGTTATCCTTACAATATTGCTGTTACTGTGTACAATGTTCTGGTTCTGCTAACTTCACTTTGCATCAACTCATATAAGTCTTCCCAGGTTTTTTTAAACCATCCTACTTGTCATTTCCTATAACACAATTGTATTCCTTCACAATTATGAACAAGTTATAACTTGTTCAGCCATTCCCCAATTGATGGGCATCCCCTCAATTTCTAATTCTTTGCCACCCCAAAAAGAGGTGCTATAAATATTTTTGTACAATAAAGTCCTCTTCTCTTTTCTTTGATCTCTTTGTGATACATACCTAGTAGTGATATTGCTGGGTCAAAGGGTATTTTGACAGTCCTTTGGGTACAGTTTCATATTGACCTTCTGAATGGCTGGACTAGTTCACAACTCCAACTATGCATTAGTATCCCAGTTTCTCCACATTCCAAATCTCTGACACTTGTCATTTTTCTTTTCTGTCATGTTAGCAAATTTAATAGGTGGTACTCAGAGTTGTCTTAATTTGTATTTCTCTAATCAATAGTGATTTATAGCATTTTTCATGTGACTATGGATAGCTTTGATTTCTTCATCTGAAAACTGCCTGTTTGTATCCATTGACCATTTATCAACTAGGGAACAATTCTTTTTTTTTTTTAATAAATTTGCCTAAGTTCCCTATATATTTGAGAAATGAGGCCTGTGTTAGAGAAACTTGCTGTAAAGATTTCCCTTAGTTTTCTGTTTTCCTTCCAGTTTTGGCTCAATTGGTTTTGTTTGTGCAAAAGTTGTTGTTTTTTTTAATTTCATGCAGTCAAATTACTTGTTTTACTTCCTGTAATCCCCTCTATCTTATCTGGACATAAACTCTTCCCTTATCCATATCTGACAGGTATATTTTCATGCTAGCATATTTATGATTTCACCCTTTATGTCTTAATCCATTTTGACCTTATTTTGGTATACACTGTGAAATGTTGGTCTAAGCCTGGTTTCTGCCAAAATGCTTTCTAGTTTTCTTAGAAATTTTTATAAAATGTTGAGTTTTTACCCCCAAGCTTAAATCTTTGAGTTTATCAAACACTAGATTATTAAGATCATTTACTACTATTTATATTGTGTACTTAATCTATTCCACTGATGCACCATTCTATATCTCAGCCAGTACCAGATTGTTTTGATCATTGTTACTTCAAAATATATTTTGAAATCTGGAACTGCTAAGCTACCTTCCTTAACATTTTTTCTTTACTTATTCTCTTGATATATTTGTTCTTTTGTTCCTCCAAATGAATTTCATTACTATTTTTTCTAACTATAATTTTTTAGGAGTTTGATTGGTATGGTACTGAATAAGTGAATGGACTTACACTGAATAAATAAATGAACCTATGTAGAATGATTGTATTGACCTGGCCTACCCATGAGCAATGAATATTTTTCCGTTGACTTAGCACTGTCTTTATTTGTGTGAAAAGTGCTTTGCAATTGCTTTGATATAATCTCTGGATTTGTCTTGGCAGGTAGACTACCAATTTTTTTTTTATGGTTTTCAGTTTCTTAAAGTGGAATTTCTCTTTCCATCTCTTCCTGATGGGTTTTGTTGGTAGTATATAGAAATGCTGATGATTTATGTGGGTTAATTTTTGCAACTTTCCTGGAGTTGCTAATTGTTTCAACTAGTTTTTTAGCTGATTCTCTAGGGTTCTCTAAGTATACTATCATATTTTCAAAGAGTATTAGTTTTGCTTCCTCATTGCATATTTTTATTCTTTCACTTTCTTTTTCTCATTGTATTGCTATAGCTACTAAGTCTAGTATAATATTGATGATATAATAGTGGTGATAATGAACATCCTTGCTTCACTCCTGATCTTATTGGGAAGGCTTCAAGTTTACCTCCATTACAGATAATATTTGCTCTTGGTTTTAGATAAATATTAGTTATCATTTTAAGAAAGACTCCATTAGGGGTGGCTAGGTGGCACAGTGAATAAAACACTGGTTCTAGAGTCAGGAGGACATGAGTTCAAATGCAGCCTCAGAAAACTTAATACTTAATAAGTCACTTAACCCCAATTGCCCTGCCTTCCCACCTCCAGAAAGCAAAAAAACAAAACAGAAAAAGAAGAAAGACTCCATTGTTTCCTATGATTTTTAATATTTTTAATTGGAATGGGTGTTGTATTTTGTCAGACTTTTTCTGTATCTATTGATATAATCATCTGATTTGCTATTATTTTTATTGATAGTATCAATTATGCTGATAGTTTTCCTAGTGTTAAATTCTTGGTATAAATCCCACCTGGTCATGGCCCATAATTTTTGTGATATATTGGTATAATCTCCTTGCAAGTATTTTAGTTTAAAATTTTGCATCAACATTCATTACGGAAATTGTTCTATAGAGTTCTAACCCTGTTTTTGTGCTCCCTGGTTTAGGTATCGAAACCATATTTGTGTCATAGAAAAAATTTTGTAGAACTCCTTCCTTACCTTTCTATTTAAAAATATATATATATATATAGTTTATGTAGAATTCACTTACGAATACTTCTGGTCCTGGGGACTTTTTCTTAGGGAGCTCACTGATAACTGGTTCATTTTCTTTTTCTAAGATAAGGTTATTTAAGTATTCTATTTCCTCTTTTGTTAATCTGTACAGTTGATATTTTTGTAAATATTCATCCATTTCACTTAGATTGTCAGTTTTATTGGCAAATAATTGGGAAGAACAAATTCTAATAATTTCTTTGATTTCATTTTTGTTGGTGCATTTACTCTTTTTATTTTTTATACTAGTAATTTGTATTTTTTTCTTTCTTCTTTTAAATCAAATTAACTGACAGCTTATCAGTTTTATTGTTTCCCCCCCACATAAAACCAGCTCCTATTTTTATTTATTAGCTCAATGTTTTTTCATGTTCAATTTTATTAATTCTCCTTTGACTTTCAAATTTTCCATTTTGGTGTTTAATTGGGGATTTTTAATTTGTTCTTTTTCTTTTTTTCCTTTTTTTTTTTTTAGTTGTATGCCTAATTCATTGATATGCTCTTTTTCTTTTTAGTTGATATACACATTTAGGCATATAAAATTTCCCCTGATTATTGCTCTGGCTGCATCCCACAAATTTAAAAATGTTGTCTCATTGTCATTTTCTTTGTTGTTGTTGTTGTTGTTGTTGTTGTCATTTTCTTTAATGAAGTTATCAAATGTTTCTATAATTTGGTCTCTGACCTACTCATTCTTTAACATTTGATTGTTTCTAATTAACTTTTAATCTGTGCTTTCATGGCCCTTTATTAAATGTAGTTTTTATTGCATTATGGTATGAAGAGGATACATTTAATATTTCTAGTTTTCTGCGTTTGTGAGGTTTTTATGCACTAATACACAATCATTTTGTGTGTGTGTGTGAAGGTATCATATACACCTGAGAAAAATGCATACTCCTTTCTATTCCCATTCAGTTTATTCCTGATCTATCATATTTAACAATTCTAAGATTCTATTCTATTCCTTGACTTCTTTCTTACCTATTTTATGGCTAGATTTATATAGCTCTGAAAGGGGAAAGTTAAGGTCCTCCGCTAGTATAGTTTTACTATTTCCTGATAGGTAAGATAGATTTCTATTACCAATTGAGCATGTATACATGTATACAATTTGGAAATAATTTAGATGTAAATGAGCTTCAAGTGTTGCTATTCTACTACCATTTTCCCTTCCACTGTAAAAGTTTTTCCTTGTATGCCTCTTTTATATGAGAAAATTTTCCTCATTCCTCCTATTGCTTCCTGTTTTCTCTCAGGACATGCTCATTTCATACTTATCTGTTTTGTTTTGTTTTTTTTCCACATCATCCCACACCCTCTTTCTTTCTATGTAAAATCCTCAGAAAATCCGTAGCAGTAACTAGGAACCTTTGCAAAAGGTAAGAAAATTACTCTCAGTTGAAAGGATGGGAATGTGATAGGGAAAAAACCAAAGGTCCAAGACCTAGGTTCACGACTGATAGGTGAGCCTCTCCAGTACGAATTGGCCTTTTCAGTTAAGCACCAGAATGTCACTTCATCAAGGGTCCTAAGATTCCCCATCCTGTCAAGGCCTCCTTTTCACCAACCAGGAGGGTCTGAGCTGGGTCCACTATAAGTAGGGCAACAGATTAATTACTGAGGCCCAGGTTCTGAGTGTACACCACGTGGTGATAGAGCAATCCCACATGTTACCACTACTGTGTCTGAATTTTGGATAGAAGTTTAATGATTCAGGGACTTCTCATTTTCTTCCACACACCCTCTCCAAAATCCTGGCTTGGGTGAGAGATGCCTAGGGGGCTGAAGCCTTAATGGGCCCACTGGAAGAAGAGAATCCTGGCTCTAGTTTTTTGTTGACCCAAAGGGAGGGGGCAGTGGTGGCTCATCAGGGACCAGCCTCATAGCAGGCAAACTGATCTCTGGAGAAGTCAGGAGTGTTGGGTCAGCATGTAGAAGATAGGTTACAGTTGTGTGCTTGTAGGGAGATAGTGCTAGTGACCATGCCTTTCCTGCCATCATCCTCCTATGGATAAATCCATAGCAACATCTGTCAAGAGTGGAGCCTTTTGGGGGGGGGGAGTGACCCTTTTTCCATTTGGCAAGCCTGGGTCAAATCCCCAATTGCCCTGCTCTGGTTTCATTTCTACCATATCAACAAGATCACAGATCCATCTAGAAATATCAAAGTGAGGTAGATTGTCTTCCAAAGGATTGAAGATGAGCCCGTGTTGCCTTGATTTATACCTTGCTTAATGATGATGCTTAGCAGGCTGCTGAAAAAAGTCATTTCTAAACAGGAAGAAATTTGTATGAACTGATGCAGAGTGAAATAAAGAAAATAAACAACAACGACAAAACCCAACATACATTATTACAACTGTGTGATTGAAGAAATCACTAAAAGGAAGACAGACCTTCAGTAATTGAAAAACCATCAATGGCTCTAGAAGATAATGAAGTATATTCTCCCTCCTCATGGCAGAGGAGGGTTGATAGGGTTGAATTCTTTGTCAAATTCAATCACTGCACTGGGTGTTTTTGCTTGGTTGTTTTTCTTTGTCACAAGGGAGGGTTCAATCTGGACAGGTGGAGGAGGTGAATTTCTCTCTAGTTATGACTTTGATATAAAAACATATCTGTTACCAGATACTGAAATCTGCCCAAAATGGGGAATCACTAGCCAAAGAAATGTGATTATTCATTCACCACTTTGAACTGGCAGAAGGCCCTTATCCAAATGCAGATCTCTAACCTGAGAAGAGTAACTCAGTTAATAAGCACCTTATTGGGATTGTTTATTTGGTGAGCTAGCTTTTCCCTTAAAAACCTGAGGACAAAGCCTTCAGGGAATAGGAGCTAGGTAAGCATTGGTGGAGGTGAAGAGGGAGGAAAAGATCCAGGACATGGAGAGGAAAGCAGTCTCAGGGAATGGCTAGGTAATCAGGGGATATCTTAGGAAATGTTCAAGAAGCCACATGAAGTGAGTTAGAAAGACTCAGAAACCAGCAGGCAGACCTTGGATCCTGTCTTTGACATTTCCTTGTTGTCACACTTTCTAGTTGTCTGATTATGGGTCCCTTCATCTCCCTGACCCTCAGTTTCCTCATTTGAAAAAATAGGTATGTCAATGCTTATTGTAACTACCAGAGTTGTTGAAAGGTTCAAATGAAATAATGAACTTAACCCTCATCATTATTTTTAAAAGAAAGGAAAAGGTACAAAAAGTGAAAGGGGAAGGAGGGTACTGAAAATAAACTTTGACAGCCTTACATTACTGGACTACCTAAGGTCTGAAAGACCATCTGACCGTCAGGGAAGGTATGTGGTGCAGTGGAATGATCATTGCCTTTGGAATCAGAGGCCCAGGGGTCAAACTGCAGCTCTGATACTGCCCGCCTGTGTGACCCTGGGCAAAGGACTTAACCTCTCTGGGCCTCAGAATGCTCATCAGTGAAATGAAATGGGGGAGAAGAGAGCTGGACTGAGCAGCCTTTGAAGTCCCTTCCAACACTAAATCCATGATCACTTAAGACTAAATGAAAAACAGAGACAAACAAAATTGTTCACAATAGCAGATCCATTGCTGGTCCTATAGAGAGCAGCCACTGGGCATCTCAGCCAACCATTTGAGTAGGGCAAGAAACAGGCTACAGTTACAGGATGAGGGAGAAGGAGTTGAGGGCTTAGGATCAGAAACCTTCTCAGGTGGATATGAGGTAGAAGGGCTGGAACAGGTTTCTGTTTGATTTTCACCAGTCCCCTTCTGTAAGGTCACTATTATTTAAAATTAGAGACTTTTCAGTTTATCTAGTTTCTAGGTCTTTTGAGTCATAGGATCACAAATTAAGGGAAGGAACCACAGAGGCCATCTAGTACCTCTTTGTTTTATAGATGAGGGAGCAAGAGCCCAGAGAAATCAAGTGACTTACCCAAGGTCACACAGGTAGCAAGTATTGGAGCTGGGATTTGAACCTGACTCTAGGGCATTCTAAATTCATTCTACTGTACCATGTATCACTGCTCCCTAAGTGCCTGAGGCAGGATTTGAACGGCATCCTCTAATTCCAATCTGTTACTTTTTCTTCTATCAACCCCTTCATTATGTTCCTAGCCCCTCCCAGAAGCTGCCTTCCCCTCCGGTGTCCCATTGACTTGAATCTTCACCCATCACAACCTGTCAAATTTTACCTAACTTCCATCTTCCAAGGACCTTGTCCTCTTCTTTCTAAGGTCAAGAGGAGGAAACTTGAGGTCAAGAGAGAGAAATGGCTTACCTCAAAGCTACACAACCCATGGTAGAACTTGGATTAGAACCTTAGCTGCATTATTGGTGCCTTGAAAAGCAAGAAGGTGAGGGGGAGAGAGGGGAGAAAATTTGAAACTCAAGGGATTGTGGAACTGAATCTTGCAAACTAAAAGTAAATAAACAAATCAATTTTTTTAAAAAAAAGAAAAACAAGAAGGTAGAGTACATGGGGATAGGCCTTGGGTTTGGTAACTTTTGTTAGGACTGAGAAAGTCAGGGAAAGATCCAGAGCACTGAGCAGTGGAGAGGAAAGCAGTCTGGGTGTGAGGGCCAAGAGGCTCTGATCACAAATCTAGCCTTTCCACTGTATCATTCATTTTCTCTTTTCCTTCCTTCCTTCCTTCCTTCCTTCCTTCCTTCCTTCCTTCCTTCCTTCCTT
>CM053599.1:136653249-136724627 GCA_028646575.1 Pseudocheirus occidentalis | reverse complement strand
TTTACCTATTTCAGGCCTTGACCCTCTCTTGCCTTAATCATTTCAATAACCTCCCTATTGTTCTCCCAAACTGTTCTCCCTGCCTCCAGAATCTTCTTCTCCAATCTAACCTTTACACATGACAAAAATGACCCTTCTCATGCTTGTTTAACTCTATCACTCCCTTGTTCAAAAATTCTCAGTGCTTCCCCATTACCTATAACATGGCATTCAAACTCCAAAGTTCCCTTCTACCTCTACACCTTGTGATCCTCCTTGCCTCATGCTTATTATAGCACTCTGCCTAGCCTCCTCCTTTGCCATTATCACATTGGTAATCATGTCATATTTCTGTACATGTCTCATATTGTTGCTTTTTGCTCAGTCATTTTTCAGTTGTGACCACATTTGGGATTTTCTTGGCAAAGATACTGGAGTGGTGCCATTTCCTTCTCCACTCATTTTACAGATGAGGAAACTGAGGCAAAGAGGGTTAAGTGACTTGCTCGTGGTCATATAACTAGTAAGTGTCTGAGGCTGGACTTGAATTCAGGAAGAGGAGTCTTCCTGACTCCAAACTTGGTGTGGTATCTCCTGGGCCACCTAACTAGTTGTCCTTATCTTCTTCCCCCTATTATATTGCAAGTTTTGGGAAGGCAATGACTCTACTGTTTTTCAGCCTTCGTATACCCAGTATCTACCATAATACCCTGCACTTAATAAATGTTTATTGAATTAAATGAATATTTGTTTAACACCTATTAGATAATAAGACATGTAGTCACTATAAAACTATAACAAAAAGATAGAGAACTGGTCCTTCTCCACAAGTAGACCCTCAGAAAGAACAGCATATGTAAATTCACGAAAGCAGGAAATTATAAGGCATATTTGTGGGCAATCAAGTTTCTCTGGAATGAGAGCTGAACAGAAAGTTTGGATCACAGACTTTAGAGGCTACTGGATCCAGAAAATCCCTTCTCATTTTATAGATGAGGAAACTGAGACACCCTAATCACTGGAGGCTGAATTTGAACTTGGGTCTTCCTGGTTCCAAGTCCAGCACTCTGATCCATTGCACCATCTAACTGCTAAATGATGGCAAGGCATTGATTATCCAGCCAAAGAGTTTAGACGTCATTCAATAGTCATTGGGATGCCATTGAGAGTTTTTGAGCATTTGAGTGATGTGAACAGGGCTAGATTTAGAGAGATTAATCTTGTAGTACTAGGCAGAATGGACAGGATCTTGAGGAAGAACAGCTGGAGGGAGGGAGAAAAGCCAGGAAGCTACTGCAGGCACAAAATCTATTGGAACCTCAGTTAGAAGAGGAGGAGTGGGAATGGGCAGGAAAGAATGGATTATTGACTCAATTGCTGAACCCTCATTAATAATTATATAGTTTGGGAGAGAGAGATAGTCAACTATCACTACATTGTTTTGACTGGGTGTCATGAATCACCTTATTTCTATAAATAAGTCAGAAAGAAGAGCAAGATGATGAGTTCTGCTTTGGATATGTTGGATCTAAGATGAAGCCAACAAGTAATTTGAAAATTCAAGATAAATGAGAGCTAGACCTATTTAGAGGTGATAATTAACATTATAAGAGAGGATGGCATTCCTAAGGGTGGAGGTTCAGAACAGAATGTTGGGGATATCTCTCACCTAGGTTTTGTAGGGGATGGGATGTGGAAAGAGAAGAAAAACTAGGAAAACAGACAAAAGAAAACCAAGAGAATAAAGCACTGAAGTAGGGGAGGAGAGAATACTCATAAGATAAGTGTATTCAACAGTGTCAAAATGCTGCAGAGGTCAAGGAGGATGAAAATGGAGAAAAGGTGAATTTGGTGATTAGAAGGTCACTGATGGAGATAATTTGCTTGGCCTTGCTTCTTTCTTATGAGGATTTTTTTTTCTTTTTTGTTTGATGGGGAAAAGTAGGAGGGAGAGAAAATAAATGCTTAAATACTCATTGAAAATAAATATTATTTTCATTTCATCTACAAGCTGAAGTAGAGTTAACTCTGGAAGAGATTACATCCAAGCTGAATAAAATGAAACCTTGTAAAGCTGAAGATGACGACGATGATGACAAAGAAGAATAAGAGGAAGAAGAAGCAGAAGAAGAAGAAGAAGAGGAAGAAGAAGGAAGAGGACGAGGAGGAGAAAAATGTTAATTGAAAAAAAAAATTTTCCAGATCATCAGTAGTCTAAAAGGAGATTCAGAAGTCTAATTGGAAGGACCTAAGCAATAGAGAAGTGAAGACAGCTAGTGCAGAATATTTCTTCCCAAAGTTTGGAGGTGAAAAGAGTGAGATGGGATGATCTTTTGAAGGGGAGTAAACAGAATCAAAGGAAGGGTTTTATTTTAAAGGTACAATATTTATAAGCATGTTTACGGGCAAAGAGGCCCTCTCATTTCTGTTGGAGGCAGTCATCTATTGAGTGTGAGAGGTGAAGGAGATGAGGACTTGGTGAAAAATGAAAAGGTTTGAAACAACTTCTCCTAGGAACACTTATAGCTGACTTTTATATAGTTGTGCAAAGCCCTTTACATACATCATCTCTCTGGAGATGTTGGGCCTTACACAACTCTATGACAAAAGTGCTGCAGATTAGTATGAGGTCATAGGGTGTGGTAGAGAGAGGTAAGCAGTTAACCTCTTTTCCAGCTTCTGTGGTCACTGATTCCTTCATCTGGCTCTAGTCTTCCTCACTCCTCCTTGCCCCCTTCCCACCTTCGGATTCTCTCACTGAACCATCCTCAGACTTTCCTAAGAACACTTTCTCTAAATCACAGACATTCTCTGTCTCATGTCATAGTGGGTAAATGTTTTATCCTTTCTACAAGATTACAGGATTCTTGAAGGCAAGGGCTGCATATTGATCTCAATAGGTACTGAGTTCAAACGTGACCTCAGATACTTGCTAGTTGTGTGACCCTGGTCAAGTCAGTTAACCTCTGCTTACGTTAATCCACTGGAGAAGGAAATGGCAAACCATTCCAGTTATCTTTGCCAAGAAAACCCCATGGACATTATTGGTGAGCTTTGGTCCATGTGGTTACAAAGAGTTGGAAAGAACTGAATGACTGAACAACAACAAATGTTGAATCAAATTGAATTAGAGGAAAAGGAATGTGTTTACATTGGAACGGGGATCTTGGATTTAGACTGAAGGAGCCTCAGACATCATCTGGTCCAGCCCCCTCAGAGTGATTTGCCCAAAGTCACTTAAGGTGGAAGCAGCAGAATTTGGATTCAAATTCAGGTCCTGTGATTCAAAATCCAGCCCTCTTTCTAATGCACATCACTCAAAAACCCAACTTAATCTTAAGTAACACTTTGAACTTTCCAAAGCTTTTTCACATGGAGGACATTTTTCCTCTCTAGGAAGGCGAGGTAAGGTAAGAAAAGTCAATTATTCTCTTTTGGTACATGAGGAAATGGGCTCAAAGGAGTTAAATACATCACCTGAGGCTAATTAGTGAAGTGCAGGGACCAGAACCAAGGCTAATGCCCATCTGTGAAAGATCCTGAAGGAGCCAAAATGATTCCCATTTTATAGAAGCGGAAACTGAGGTCCCTGTGGGGACACTTTTATCTCAGCCCCGACTGGTTTCTTCAGAACTAAAGTATAGCCTCTTGAGCCTAGCCCTCTGGCCCTAGAAAATAAAAATAATAAAATAAAATAAAAACCGGGGACTAGAGTTTCCTGTACCCTCCCTGGTGACAAAAGGAAAATAAAGGTCCCCTACATAAGTCTAGGTCACTCTTCTAATGTCTCCCCTGTTCTCAGAGCCTCTCATATAGGAGCAAACAGGCTGCAACCCACCCCATGCCCTATCCCTCTTCCTGCCAACACAGTAGAATGGGATTCTTAGGGTCCTGCTAGCTCCCGCCTCAATCTGACACAAACAGAAGCTGACATTTTTTGAGGTGTTTCTCCCACCAGGAGTGGGGAACCTGTGACTTTGAGGCCACACGTGGCCCTCTAGGTCCTTGGGTGTGGCCTTTTGACTTAGTCCCAGTTTTACAGAATTGTAAATTCCTTTTATTAAAGGGAATTTGTTCTGTTAAGTTTGGATTCAAAGGGCCATACTTGAGGACCAAGAGGGCCACATGTGGCCTTGAGGCTGCAGTTTCCCCACCCCTGAACCCAAGCCAACCAGATAACAAATATAGGGACTGGATCAGCAATTCAAGTTCAAATCTTGTCTCAGTTTTTTAGACTTAAGTCATCTGGGTGACTTTGGACAAGTCAGTCTTTTGGACGAGTCAGCATTTATTCAGCACTTACTTATTAAGCACAACTTCTCCAGGCCTTTGTTCTCTAATCTACAAAATGAAGAGAGCTGAATTCAAGCCCCTTCCAGCTTCCCATGTGGGAGGATCCCCTGATTATAAGGCTATTTCTGGTGGAGTGGTTGCACAAGGCAGTTAGAGATAGCCTGGGGAGGAGAGCAGGGATGGCCTCAGCCAACAGACTGACTTGGCTGCTCTTTGTATTGAGATTTGAGCCAGAAGGCCCCACGCTCAAAAAGTCTCTCCCACAGTCTGCTAATGGAGCCTGAGGAATTCCACCATTGTGACTAATTCCTTGGGCTTCCTCTCCCTATATGGTTCTTTTTTCCGAATGCAAGGATTCCAAGAAGGGGCCATATGTTGTTCTAAGCCTTAGAATTTAAGGTGTTGGTGACTTAGACTATTTCTTCTGATTCTAAGGAGAAGGCTAGGGAATAATATGGCTTGGGGGGAGAGGAATTGAAACTAGAGAAAAGGAAAGGTCACTTCTGGGGTGAGACTGAAAATCAATCAATCAGCAAGTATTTATCAATGATCTACTATGTGCCAGGTGTGGGCAGCTAAGTAGGACAGTGAATAGAGTGCCAGGCCTGGAGTCAGGAAAACTCATTTTCCTGAGTTCAAATCTGGCCTCAGACACTTAACTAGCTGCGTGACCCTGGGCAAGTCACTTAACCCTGTTTGCCTCAGTTTCCCCATATGTAAAATGAACTGGGGAAGGAAACAGCAAACCACTCCAGTATCTTTGCCAAAAAAAACTTCAAATGAGGTCACAAAGAATTGAACACAACTGAAACAATCGAACAACAAAAATTTAAGGATGAGAGTGAATTTTTCTGGGTGGCTGGGGCTCAAGCTAAGATTTTGATCTGATTAATCTGCCCTGACCAAACTTCTAGGCTAACTGAGTGGCTAACCAACAACAAAAGAGTGGACCCGAGGGATCAAAAAACAATAGAGACCTTGGCAATTGCCAAATATCCCTCTTTTACCAAGGGACATGGCCAGTCTTTATCCTTCCCACCTTTGGTGGGAATGAGGAGGATGGTGATGGGAAGAATGGGTGACTGGGAATATGACCTGGGGAACTGGCATCTGTCTTTTATATCTGCCTTGTGCTGAGTAGAACACAAAAATCCCCTAGGGTGATCAGGTGACCACTGGATCTTACTTTGAAGATCAGGCTAGTGGCCAAGCAGGTAAAAAAATAAGGCACACATAAAAAACCCTTCCACTCCCACTCCCAATTGCCAGGCCAAAGTATTACCTTTCTTATTTCCACAGATGCCACTGAAACTAGTTTTTTAATTCAATGTTTTCTTCTTTGAAGATATTTTGAACCCAGGTGTAAGACCTGGGTTCAAATTCTACTTCAGACCCTTACCAGCCATGGGCAGCAGCTCATTTAATTTCCTTGTGCTTCAGGTCCCCTATCCATAAAATAATAACAGCTCT
The DNA here is from genome assembly GCA_028646575.1 of Pseudocheirus occidentalis. Taxonomy (NCBI): domain Eukaryota; kingdom Metazoa; phylum Chordata; class Mammalia; order Diprotodontia; family Pseudocheiridae; genus Pseudocheirus; species Pseudocheirus occidentalis. The sequence continues at coordinate 136,718,885 of CM053599.1, read as the reverse complement.
TAGCTCTTAGGGTTATAGTGAGGGTCAAAGGTGAAAATGTGTGTAAAAGATTTTACAAGTCTTCAAGATATACATAAAATCAGCTATTATTTTTATCAATATTTATTTTAATGTGACTTCACTTACCTAAAAATACTGGGGAAAAAATTCCAACAGATTTGCCAGGATTTCCCAGAAATTCCCAGTATGAAAATCATCACAGTATGATTTTCTTCAGGGCCCACACCTCTTAAAGATGGCCCAGAGGGTTGGCAATTTTCCCCCTTCCTCCCAGGTCCTCCTGGTTCCTTGCTATCATATCTGAAATCCTATGATTTTATATTAATTCCTTTGAGTTGAAGGAGTCTATGGAGGACTCTACAAAGCACAGATCCATCCCTCTTGAATTCCCCCAAAGGGGAAAGGAGACAAATTTAAGCTATCTCTAAGTCTCCCACTGCGGTCTTGGATCCTGGAGCTTCTCCACACAGGCCAGTAACATTTCAGGGTCAGTGAGAAGGCTCTGGGATTTTCATTCCTATTTCACTGCTGTTGGGGGAGTGGAGGAAAGAAATGGTAGATCAGTGTTGCCCATATAAAAGAGAAATGCCATTTCCCTAGGTCTGATTCTCAGTGTTCCTTGCCTCTTCTTATTAACATCTTCCTTGTTCTCACCAAGGTTCCTCTAAGAGCACAGAAGAAAACACTGTATTAACCCTGGGGCAAGAGGCATATTGCTCCATCTTTGGATCCACAGCCTCCCAAAACAAACCTCCCCAAGATGAGAATTGCAGGCAGCTTCACCCTCTGGCCTTGGACATCTGCCCTGGTAACTACCCAGCCCCATCTAGCCTCCTACACTTCTGCCACTTTACCCCAATCCCTATCTTCTCTCAGGCAAGAGACTGCTTTGGGGAGACTGAACCTTTTCATCTGAGCCAAACATCTGATTGGCTTTGAGCCCTGGCATTATCCTGGCACATCAGCCCCTATCAGGGAGTGTGGCAGAGAGACCTACTGGGGTTCCAACCACATATTATGTGAATTCAGTATTTTAATTGCCCAGAATTCCAAGAAACCTTACTCAAAGGCAGCCCTCTGTCCCTAGAGGGGCAGGCTGGAAAGTCAGTAAATCTTTGGAGGCTTCCAAGGAAGGCTCTAAATATGGGTTCCACATTTGGGAAGCTGTCAGGAAATCAGGCTGGAGAACCATGAAGATCCTGAAGAACAGTTTCCATGATACTGCCCTTGAAAGGGGGAAATTAAAGGATAGGACAATCAATCATTCATCATTGAGAAAATGGAGTTCACATGCTAGAAGTAGTGGAAAGAGTAGCAGATTTTGGAAAAAAGAGGAACTTATATAAATGGGTTGTGGGGGTGGTTCTCATGAATACCAAATAATAATAGCCGTGTCAGCAGACATTTATATAGCACTTTGAGGTTTGCAAAACACTTTACAAATTTATTCCTCATAACAATCCTGAGAAGTAGGTGCTATGTTGGAAACTGAAACATACAGAGATTCTGTGACTCGCCCAAGGTCACACAATTAGGAGGCATCTGAGGTTGGATTTGAACTCAGGTCTTCCTGACTGTAGGTTCATGCTCTATTGGGACCTTGTATGTATATAGATGTTTGCAGTATTGTCTCTTTCATTAGAATGTGAGCAAAGGCAGAGGGCTGAGACCGTGTTTTTCGTTTTCTTTGTATTCCCAGTGTCTAGCACACTGTATCTGGCACATAGTAAAAGTTTAATAAACACTTGTTGCCTGTGCTCAAATGCCAGCTCCACTGACCCTAGGCAAATCACTGTACTTGAATTTCCCTTTGTGTAAATTAGAGATAATAGTATTTGTACTACCAATTGATCATAGGTCAACGGACAGCACAGTGGATTAGAGTACTGGGCTTGGAGTCAGGAAGACCTCAATTCAAATCTGGCCTCAGACACTTACCAGCTGTGTGACCCTGGGCAAGTCACTTAATCCTTTTTGTCGCAAGTTCTTTTTTTTGGGAGGGAGGAAGGTAGGGCAATTGGGGTTAAATGACTTGCCCAAGGTCCCAAGGTCACACGGCTAGTGTGTGTGTGTGTGTGTGTGTGTGTGTATGTGTTCCATGTCTGAGGCTGGATTTGAACTCAGGTCCTCCTGACTCCAGGGCCGGTGCTCTATTGACTGTGCCACCTAGCCGCCCCTCAATTTCTTTATCTGTAAAATGAATTGAAGAAGGAAATGGCAAAGTATATCTGCCAAAAAAAAAAAACCCAAATGGGGTTGCAAAGAGTCAGATGACAACAACAACCCGTCAATCAAAAAGCATTTATTACAATTCCAAAGGACTCATGATGGACAATGCCATCCACATCCAGGGAAAGAACTTTGGAGTCTGAATGCAGAGGGAAGCAGACTGTTTTCTTTTTAAGTTTTGTTTTGTTTTTCTTTCTTATGGTTCCTCCCATTGGTTCTAATTCTTCTATACATCATGACTAATGCAAAAATAGGTTTAACAGGAATGTATACATAGAGCCTATATTAGATTGCATGCCATCTTGGGGAGGGGAGAAGGAAAGGAGGAGGAGAAAACGTAAAACTTATGGAAGTGAATGTTGAAAACTAAAAATAAATAAATTAACTAAAAATAAAACATTTATGAATTTTCTACTATATGCCAGACACAACATAAGGCACTGGGGACACAAAAAGACAAAAATTAAATAGTTCCTGCCCTCAAGGAGTTTACATTTTATCAATAATCACTACCCACCTACCTCCCAGGGTCATTGTGAGGAAAGGACAACAGCAGGATTCTATGACTGTGTATTTAGAGCTGGGAGGGACCTCAGAGGTCATCCAAACCAATTCCTTTATTTTACAGATGAGAAATTGAGTCCCAGAGAGATTAAGTCAAACAAATAGCAGAGCTTGGATTCAAAATGCAACTTATCATTAGTATTACTCGTGGGGTGACCAAACAGATGCTAATAATGGGTTCTTCCTACATGAAGCCTCCCCCAAACTCTCTTAATCCCATTGCTTTTCCTCTTTTAATTATTTCCTATTTATCCTGTCCATAGCATGCTTGGTAAATATTTGTTTGCATGTTATCTATTCCATCAGACTGTAAGCTCCTTGAGGGCAGGACAGTCTTTTGCCTCTTTTTGTGTCTCTAGCACTTAGCACAGTGCCTGGCACATAAATGTTTATTGAATGAATGAATAGTTGTTCTCCATCTATCCCGGGATTTACTTCCAATAATCCTAAATTATAATAGGAGGGAAGAAGAATTATGAGAATTTGCCTCTCTCTCTTCTTTGTGGAAGGCAGCTGGTGGGTCAGTGGATAGAGTAATGGGCCTAGAATCAGGAAGACTCCAGTTCAAATCTGACCTCAGACGCTTACTAGCTGTGTGACCCTAGGCAAGTCACTTAACTTCTGATTCCTTTTCACTGGATAAGTAAATGGCAAACCACTCCAATATCTTTGCCAAGAAAACCCTAGAGATAGTATTGTCCATGGAGTCATGAAAAATCAGACAGAACTGAACAAGAACTTCTTTGCAGAAGTGGGGGACTATTGGTGTAGAACTCTGCATATAATGCCAGACTTGATTGATGAGTTGGTTAGTTTTACTGAACTGTCCCCCGTTTTTTTTTATTTTTTGTTATTTCATAGAACTACGGTTAGAAAGCACTTCAGAGGTCATCTTGTACAACTCCTTCATTTTTTACAGATGGAGAAACCAAGGCCCAGATAACTAGGCGAGGTCACCCAAGTAAATAAGCATCAGAGAGTGAATTTGAACTCAGCTCCTCTGACTCCTAAGCCAGGTTGATTTCTTTACTTCCTCTCTAAGGTTATCAATTAAAATATAAAATAAAATTCGCCTAAAAATTGAAATAAGAGGGCTTTAGCTATGAGCAGGACCATCTCTAGTGAACTTAGGGACCCAGAGCCAACCCTAGAGAGATTTGGCCCCAGGCCGAATCATACTGCGCACCTTCCTACTCCTATTTGTAAGGCGAATCAAAGGAAGCCTTAAAGGGAGAAGTAGTCTGGAAAGGAAAGCATGCATCTGGAGCAGGCTGAGAAGGGAGTTTTGGAGCTGAGGAGTAATGGGCAGATCTTGCTTTGTTAGGGCAGCTTTCATGACATGATTATAGCAGCCTTGGGCTTTTTTTAAGCCTCATTCTATTAGAGTAAATGGTGCTAGAGGAACAAAACCCTGTCTTATACCCCAGCAGTTAAGGATATGATAAAGAACCAGTTTGTTCTGAGCAGAGGCCACCAAGGTAAGTGAGTGAAATCTCCTTCCACAGAAACTTTTAGGAAAAGGGGTCAAATCATTAGCCTGAATTGGTTTAGCTACATTTTTCCCCCCAGAGGCCCAGAGATAGATGGAAGTAAGTCTGGAGAGTGCTTGCCCTTTCTATTAATAGCTGAGAGGTAATTCAGTGTAGATCAGCATAAAGGGGTAATAGATAAATGACCAGCCTCGAGGTCAGAAAGACCTGCTTCTGATACCTACTAGCTTTGTGTCCCTGGACAATTCACAGCCTCTTGGTATTCCAAATAAAGTAAAAAAAAAAAAGTACAACAAGAATTATTATCTTCACTTGCCTGTGGCTAGTAAATATCAGTGATAGGATCTTGATTCCAAGTCCAGCACACATCACACTAAACTATGCCACCTCTCTATAGGGTAGACCGGACCCTTGGATATTCTTGTGTGACCCCCCCCCCCACTCTCTCCAACGTGCCTTTATCTAGTGATAAATGTATGGGGCAGAAATTCAGAGTCCTAGACTCTGTAACTAAGTGGCCTTGGCCAAGAGTCTTTCCCCGCTATGACCCCTCAGCTTCAAGGGGCCGAGGATGCAGTGTCGTCCAAGTCCCTCATTTCATCACAAATGATCGAAGTGAGACTCAGAGAGATTCAGTCACTTTCCCAAGATATTTTAGCCAGTAACTGTCAGGTAGATTTGAACACAGATCTTCCTAACTGCCTGGCTAGCACTCACCTGTATCATGGTGTCTCCACTCCAAGGTGTTAAGTCTATGCCTTTTGTCTGGATCGAGACACACCTGTCCAATGGAATTTGAGTATTACAGTCAAAGTTTCATTTCCCTTTATTAGCAAGAGGAAGCAACTAATAGAAACAAAATGATGGTAATCACTACTTCATTATTTCTGTTACAAAGTGCTATTTTCTGGAAATGAGAGTGCAGTCTGAGTCACTCACCACTGACCTCTCCCCTGGGGGCCTTGGAAGAACAGACTATAGTCAGGGCTGGGAAACCTGTGGCCCCCTAGGTCCTTGGGTGCAGCCTTTTGACTGAGTCCAAGTTTTATAGAATAAATGATTTTATTAAGGAGATTTGTCCTGTGAGGTTTGGATTCAGTCAAAAGGCTACATCTGAGGACCTAGAGGAACACAAAGAGCTTCAAGGCATCAGATTCTCCATCCCTGGGACACTTTGATAAGAAATGCCCATGATACCATACTAGGGCCCCAGACTTAATGCATACAGTATGTTCTTAAATTTTTTTTTCATTACTTCATTAAACTTTAGTTTATTTCTCAAATCTTTGCGATTCAAAGTATATCTACCAGGGTTTCTAAAGACATAGGGTGTCTGAAGGATACAGAACTTTATAAGTAAATAATGGGAGGAGAAAAACCTTATTTTGGCTCAAATGAACCCAAGAAATCTTCCTGAAGGAGTTCAGATAAAGCTTGGAGCTTATTGGGAAGTGGTCATTTTAGCCCTGAACTCCACAGCCTTCTGTAGTCCCACTATCAGACACCAACCCTAACAAGGAAGCACTATGTTAGCCCCGGATGTTGTCCCCCAGAGCAGGGCTAAAAGTAGGTGAAGGTTGCGGAATTAGGAAAATCAAGGAATAGTGGAAGGAAAGAAAGGGGCCATAACAAAGAAGGTTACACAGATTAGTGGGGTAAGAGGACACTGGCTCCTAAGCAAGGTTCTGGTGTCAAAACCAGGAGGAAGAAAAGCAAATTCTAAAAGAAATCAGTCCAGACAGTGCTGAATCAGGGCCATACAGAGAAGAGGAGAAAGGGCTTCTTTGAAATGGCCCCAAAGGGAAGAAATGCAACCAGACAGAGGAAACAGAAAGACTGAATTTCCCAATAGTAGCCTTGGTTTCTTAAAATGAGTTGATGAGCAACTAAGTAAGAACTCTCAATGAAAATGTGCCTTAAATCAGAAGGATTCCTATTAAGAGAAAAAAGGTAGGAAACAATATTTGGCTTGGAATTTCTGCTGGCCAATGGAGTGAAATGTTCAGTGAACAGGCATATTGTAAATCTTCCATATTGTAATATGGTGGTGCGGTGAGATCTGTCCAGCACTCTCTCTCTGCTTCCTCCAACACTTTCATGGGTCCACAATTCACGGCCAGCCATTCCTTTAAATGAATGAATGAAAGGCGGGGATGTTTTCTCTAGAAGGTCACTATCAAAACATCAAAATGCACATCCCCCTCCCCATTTCCTGAGGAAGGGCGGAGAGAGGGGAGAAGGAAGGACCTTGTCTTTTCTATTCTTTTTCCATTAGGACAGTAAGTAATGTGGATTGTGGCTGACAATAATGTAGATTGTTGTCGTTCAGTCACGTCTGAGCCTTCATGACCCTTCTCACCCTGTCCACTGGTGGTTTTCTTGGCAAAGATGCTGGAGTGATTTGTCATTTCCTTATCTGGTAGATAAAGCAAATAGAGGTTAAGCAACTTGCCCAGGGTCATCCAAATAAATAAGTGTCTGAGGCTGGACTTGAACTCAGGTCTTCCTGACTTTAGGTTCAGTGCTCTATCCACTGGACCACCTAGCTGCCTCCTGAATTAATTCTCAGATTAGGTAATTGTTCTCCAAAAGAAGGGATGAAGGGATGAAGTATAAGACAAGTAAGTTTCAGTAACTAATGAGAATAGAAAACTGAACGAGATTACATTCTTGGGAGTGGGGATTTAGCATGGGGTGCCAGGTCAGGGCAAGTCAGACCTCAGATAATCATAGTTTTACACAGCTATCATCTATTCTAATAACATTTTTCAGATGAGCAAACCGAAGTCCAGAGAAGTTAGGTGACCTGTCCAAGGTCACACTGGTTGAACACAGCAGACCAAATGCATGAACGGGATGGTGAGACCAGGGGAAATGGTGTATTGGTGGAGTAGAATTCAATCCAAATTAGTAGGAAGGCTGGTTCTTGGACCTCAAGTAGTCACTTAGAACGTGAATGGGCAAGTTACAAGGAATTTGAGAGCTGAAAAGGGCCTCAGAGGTGATGTCTAGCCTTGCTCATTTACAGGGAGAGACTGAAGTGGAAGCAGTGGGAACAATTTGGTGGCAAGGGCAGAAGCAGAAGAAGGGAGACTGTTGTAATAAAAAGAACTTAGAGGTGTATGATTTAATTTTGTAGTCTCAGCCTCTCAGCTGTCTGACATTGAGCAAGCCACTTAACTCATCTAAAAACCTCAGTTTCCTTATTTGTAAAATGGCATACTAATTTTAAAATAATAGTTCCTACCTTTCCTGTGTCATGAGTGTGTCAGAAAATTAAATGAGATAAAATTATTTGAATGTACTTTGCTATCTTAAGATACTGCATAAATATTGGCTATTATGGTCAGCGTTAGAACTGGTCTCCTGGCTCCCTTTCCACTATCCAGTAGTGGGGAGCCTGTGGCTTCAAGGCCACATGTGGCCCTCTAGGTCCTCAAGTTCAGCCCTTTGACTGAATCCAAACTTCACCAAATAAATCCCCTTAATAAAAGGATTTGTTCTGCAAAAGACCACACCTCAAGAACCTAGAAGGCCTCAAGGCTGCAGGCTCCCCACCTCTACATATACTCCTATATTCTTTTATTTCTCACCTGGAAAATGAAAATACTTATATAATCAGGATCACAAAGCTATTGTGATTCTTAAACTAGAAAGTAAAAGCAAACAGTTTTAAGCTATACAAATGCAAAGCATTTGGCTCCAATTGCACCTCCAAGACAGACAGGATGAGTTTAAAGGGGAAAAGCCTGGTGGGGGTGGGGAAAGTTGGGAGAAAGCTTCTGTTTTCAAGAAACAGAAAGTAAAATGTGACTAGATCAAGGACCAGATGCTATCAGCAACTGCATAACGGATTTACAGTGGGGAGAGAGTCCCAACTGATCTTTCATAGATTTTAATTATTTTAAAGTACTATTTATATATTCATAATATATTTACATTTTATGTAATGTGTAACATAATTATATTTTAAGACACTTATATGTTATTATTTTATCTTTTTATACCACAATCTCTTTCATCCTCAGAACAGACCCGTCAGATCGCTTTGAGACACTCATGTTTGTATTGGCCTCCCCTGCCCTTCCCATTATGTTATTTTGTCCTAATGGCATTTTTGGTTTTCAGATTTATTAAAAATTGCCTCAAAAAAAAAAAAGATCCTAGATGACCAGGATCATCTCTACTTTGTCATTCTTTAAGAGTCTGACTCCTCCCACACTTTGCCTGTAAACTCTCAATGTGCAGGGACTCATCTATGCCTTATGGGTATTAAGCAAATATGAAAATATTAGCAATAACAACGTACTTACCTGAATACATTCTCCATAAGGCCTGAGCCCCAGGAACACTCATTGAGAGAAGTTTCTAGGGGTTCCGTACCTCAGTGTAATAGGAAGGGAATTCTAAGATCTTCCCCACCCCTTAATGAACCTCACTTGGAGCCCAGCAAGAGAAGCTTGCTTAGGGAGGCTTGTTTTTCCTGGAAGGCCCACACCTTTTGTTACTTCATAATTAGGCAGTAGGTCACAAAGGTTGTGATGTCCTCTGACCCTGAAGGTGTGTGTGTGTGTGTGTGTGTGTATGTGTAGATGGACAGACAGATAGATATACAGATATACATACACATATGCATATACATATACATACACATGCACATATACACATACACATGCATATGCATGTACATATACATACACATACACATATACAGATACAGATACACATATACATACACGTATACATATACACACATATACATATACATACATACACATATACACACATGCATATGCATATGCATACACATACATATACAGATAATACACATACACATATACATACACATGCACATGCACATACACACACATACACACATATACATACACATACATATACACATACACATACACATACATATACGTATACATATACATATCCTGAGGTGAGGTTTTGTTTTGGGACTCACTCATGGGAAGAGTTGTGTGATTTGGCCATGAGACTCTGGGCAGGTGTTGAAAACCCAGATGTTGGTGTTTCTTTCTCTGGTAACTATGTATGTATGTAAGAGTCAGACAGCTAGAAGCCCTGTCTGTTGGCTTATTGAATTGTGTTATTTTTTTCTGTCTGTATTTTTTGTCTGCTTGTAACTTCTGTTTGTATTTTCTGAAGTTCAGAATGCTGACTTTTCCCCTGAACTAAATAAATGATATGTATTTGATTAACATAAAATTGTTTTTTAGAAAAGCAGATCAAAGAAACTGTGTCAGCAGCCATCCTGAGTATGCTAGGGTGCTTACTGTTACACTTAGGAGACTTATACCTAGTCGCATTTCATCAGAGGGAAAAGATGGAAATCTTGGGAAGATGACAAGGGAAAGAGGAGAGCTCAAGTGAAGTTATGTAGAAGAGATTAGGCGTGATGTCTGAGAGTCCTGGGCTTGTGAGGACAGTGCTCCAAGACTGATGATATGAGATACAGTTTGTTGAACAGAGATGCCTGTTTTGTGGATTTCACTGGCCACACTCTGGTTCCAGAGATTAAAGAGGGTAACCCAGAAATCCTAGGATCATCGAATTGACCAGGAATGGAAGAATGTTTTGACTTCTGAGCAGTAAGCTAGATGAGCTGGAGGAGATGGTTGATAGCAGAGCTTCAGAGATTTCCAGGGCCTGCTGGCAGCATGTAAAGATGGTGATGGGCTGCTTCTGGAATGACAACTCTAAGAGTTGCAAAAGAGTATGGGATTCCAGGCAATGCATCATTTTCCCCAGTGCATAAGTAGGAACATGGTTCAAGAGAAATTTCTTCTCTGGACTACTGTGCTGGGGAGGTAGAAAGCAGAAATGTACTCATTTGAGGAATAGTTTCTAAGAGTGTTTGTAATTGCTTTGTTTCCATTTCTTTTTCAAATTAAATGTATTTAGTAATTCTATGATGTTGTTCATAGGGATCTATCAATATAAGAACCAAGTATCTCTATTGAAGTCGACTTTAAAGGCTCTCAATTTCATTCTGATGCAGGGGCCTTGAGCCCCCTCCACGTGCATATCCACGAACCCAGATCTGTGAGGGGTGTGCTGGCTGGCACAAAGGTAACATACAAATTAGGTGAAAAGGGGATGATTCTTCACATTATAAAAGGATTCTTAACTATAGAAAAATATTTATATAAATGTACTGTTAAATAGCTAATGTAGCACAAATCCAGTAGGATGCATAACAAATTAATTTCTATCAAGGTATTAAAATTAACCAAATAGGAAATACCTGATTTCATTTTTTAACTTTAACCCCAAATATTCATTCTTGTTGTTTTTGTTGTTGCTTTTTTGGAGAGGGGAAAGCAGGGCATTTGGGGTCAAATGACTTGCCCAAGGTCACACAGCTAAGAAATGTTAAGTGTCTGAGGCCGGATTTGAACTCAGGGCCTCCCGACTTCAGGGCTGGTACTATATTCACTGTGCCATCTAGCCACTCCCAAATATTCATTCTTTAATGACCTGTGAACTGAACCTAAGGTCTTTGTTTTGACAAAATATCAGCAAACCCATTCTGATCAGAATCTATCCATTGTATATCCTAAAACTACTCAACAAAAGCAAAGTCAAAATATCCTCTAACTTGGCACCACACATTACTTAATATATATCTGTAAAATTGTTGATGGCACAGCAGAGAGTGCTAACCTGGAATCAAGGAGACCTGAGTTCAAATCCAACCTCAGACACTAACTAACTGTAATCCTGGGCAAGTCAGTTAATAGCTATCTGCCTCAGTTTCCTCAATTGTCAAATGGGGATCATAATAGTACCTACTTCATAGGGTTGTTGTTAGGCTCAAACGGGGTAATATTTGTGAGGCACTTAGCATGTAGCAGGAACTTAACAGATGCTTGTTCTCTTCCCCCTTCCCTTGTTGAATTGAAATGAAAACAAAACCTTCCTTATTTTAGACTTTTAGATCTCACAAGAAGAAAAGAGTTCTGTAAAATGAGGTACACCACTACATTCTATCCCAAAACAATATATTGTTCCGTGTCCTGTGGATATTTAGCCCAGCCTCATAGAAGCTCAGAGTAATAGAATCAGAGAGAACAGGATAGGAACCTCATCCACTTCAACTTGTAACTAACCAAGGATCCCTTTTTTATAGTATCTCTAATAAATGGTTTGCCAGTCTCTACTTTAAAATAGACAATGAGACGATTGCACATAAATAACCTATATCAAATTACCATCTTAGGGAGGGGGGAAGTGAGAATGGGAGAGAGAAAATATGGAACTCAAATTTTTTTAAATGAATGCTAAAAATTTTGAAATTGTATTTAAAATATATATATATATATAGAGAGAGAGAGAGACAATGAAGGTAAACCCATTTTCACAGGCAGCGCATGTCACTCTTGGGTAAATAATTGTTAGGAAGTTCTTCTTTACATAGAATCTAAGGCTGCTCCTCTGAAATTTCTACCCACTTCTCTTGCTGTCTGTGTAAATCAGATGCTTAATCATCCCTCCACACGACAGTCCTTTAAATATTCGTCTCTAACGTCCCACCTAAATCTTCTCTTTTTCAGACCAAACATCCCCAGTGCCTTTAACCAGTGCTCGTTATATCATAAAGTGCATGGGAAGAAAAATACACAAACATGGAATAAATACAAAATAGAGGCATATTAAGAACCTTCCTCTTATTAGAACTAGACAAAAGAGGATTACACACACACACACACACACACACACACACACACGTTGTTGTTGTTTATCCTTTGCTTCCAAAGAGGACCAATGACATCAATCACAAGGGTGATGTCTTGACTCTTGGGTGAATTGGATTTAAGTGTACAAAGCTGTCAGTCTCACTCTGTCTTCCAGAGTCATCAAAGTCCAGTGGCAGGATAAAAGTTTGAGATGATTGGTGATGGCTCAGGATGCAGTGGATGACCTTGGCATCTTCCATGTCGGACCAAGCTCTAAGTGCTCCACAATAACCACTTCGGCTGCTTTTGTGGCTGTTGGAACAAATGTTCCCATCTGCTGGGTGAAGTCTTCACATGCTTGGGGAGAACACCACCGTAACTCACCAATGGGTTTATCTTCAACCTGGTTTAGCCCATCCATGAAGACAGTTTACCAAGGCGTGGCTGCTGTCCGTGCTACTGCTTCTTGGAACCACAGGTGAAAATTGAGTGCCAGGTAGACATCAAAGGTGGATAAGCCTCCCAGAAAAAGACTTAGCAAGCTCAGAGGTGCTAGTCCTCCTCAAACACCCCATACACCCCAAACAATCACACACACACACACACACACACACACACACACACATGCACACGCACGCGTACACATGCACACGCACGCACACACCAGTTTGGTGTAGAAACACATTAAAATTGACACTGAAACAAGGGAGGCACGTTAAAAAGAGAGGTTAGAACTGGAAAGAGATAGGTCATAAATAAAACAAACTTCCTGATCCTGAAGTGGGGATTAATAAAGAAAAAAAACAAAATGAGAATCTAAGGGAGTTCATTTGGAAATGACTGAACAAATTGTGGTATATGTATGCAATGTAATATTAAAGTACCATAAGAAATTTTGTGAAAGAGTTGATTCTAGAGAATTCTGGATAGCATGAACTGATACAGAGTGAAGTGAATAGAAATAGGACAACATTTAACATGAGGACAATAACATAGCAAAGAAAAACAACTTTGAATCTAAGAAGTCTGATCAATGCTATGACTAATCATGTCTCCAGAAGATCTATGATGAAGCATTTTACCCCACCTCCTGATGGAGAAGTGACAGACACAAAGAGACATTTTGGACATGGCACATTAGCTAATTATGGACATTATCATTTTATTTGATAATGTTTATTTGTAATGAATTTTTTTCTTTATTATTTTTAATGGAAAGGCTTGGAGAGGGAAAAGTAGTTACAAATAGTGATGCTCTCCCCCAAAAAGCCACTGAAACACTTTTTAAAAATACACATATGAAAAGAGAAGTAAGATTAGAAGGAAGAACAGCAATCAGGGTAACTGAATGTGTGAAATGTATATGTATACATATACACTTGTATGCATATGCACACACATATAAATATATGTATATATATATTTAAAATCAATTGGTATGAAATGGAGATTAGATTTCATACTTCTTTCTGTGTTCTGCTGTACATATAGAAATGCTCTTCTTTTGGTGTCTAAGTTCAGAATAAAAACAATTAAATTTTTAATTTAAAAATTTGTGGTGCTCAGAAATGAACATCGTATACCAGATGTGGTGTGACACACAGGAAAACAGAAATATTTCCTTTCTTATTTAGACAATAAAACTCTCCATGTATATAAGTGGATTAGCTTTTGAGACAGCCATTCATATTGTATTTTTCTTCATGAGCAAGTTATCTCCATCTTGTACTCTACTTGTAAAGTTGAATTTTTGAGTTCAATCTCCATTAAATTTCATCTTCACCAATTTGTTCTAACTTATTACAATTATAAGTCCTCTCTCACTAATTCTCATTTATATGTATGAGGCACAATTTGTTTCCTTGCATAACGAACTCTAGTTCATTCCATTAATTTCCTTGTGCATTTACAGCTGAGGCAATGACTTTTATTGCTAGTTCCCTTTTTGGATTATACGTCCTATAAATTACTGGATCTCTCTTCCGCTATTCTTTCTAGATCGTAGCTGCTATTCTTTAAGCTATTTAGTTTGGGAGGCAGTACTCTCTCTCCAAGTCCACTTCCCTTTTCATTTTAAAGCCTCTTTGAACAGTTTTGCAAGACTCCAAATATATGTTTATAGTCCTTTAATTGGTTGCATGGCAATCCTGGCCAAGAACATGTTATTTCCGCATTTTAAATTGTGGTCCACAAATCCAAACCTTGTTCTTTCTCTTCCAAATCTCCTGCTTTCCATCAGCAGCCCTGGGCTGTGCCTTTAAAGTCTTACCCAAGGAATTTGTGATCCACTGCAATGTTTTTAGGTTTCCCTGAAGAGGTGAGGAATAATTCTCAGATTTGACCAGTCTACAGAAGCTTTTTGATATGTGCCATATTTGTGTCTCCCAAGGAATCCATTGTTAGAATCATCATTAAATAACCTGCCTTGGTACCTCACAGCTATTAGTCACCAACCCGTCTTATTCTTCCCTTCTCCCCCTTGTCCGTTTCTGGGTGGCCACTCTTCTTATCCCTTTCCCTGAATTACATCATCATTCCTGGATGTATAAGAATACTCCCTCACTTATGAGAAGAGCTTCAGACTTTTTAATGTATTTAGTGACCCTTCTCCTTCCTCATCTGTGTTCCCACCCTCTAGGTTCCTGACCTAGGTTCAGATTCTGCACCTGCTTCTTCAGATCCTGTTTCTCCTGTTTTTTAAATTTGAAATACCTTCTACTTTTTCCAGGAGCACTCCATTGTTCCTGATAATATGGGGGTAAGGGAGGTGTGACTCCAGTCCTTTCACTTTTCAGTGCAGATTAGCACTTCTGTGCAGGCTTAGGTATGTTACCTAGCATTGTCAGAAAGACAAATACAGCACACTCTTTGAAGGTCACCATTCTCTTTATCCTTGCTGGAACTGAGAGCCTTTGTCTTGTGCTGTTCTTGCTCTAGGCTCTAGTGGCCAATTTCCATGGTATGTCACCTGTTGGTCACACCTATTTATTTGCTTTGCTGATCACCAACCAGGCTGGGTTTCTACTGTTGTCCCATGTAACCAACTCAGGTGTAGCTAGCTCCCGGATCTACCTCTGACAATAGACATTTAAGAGCCACAGAGTGTCAAAACTGGGATTTTATAAAAAATGGAAAAAAAGGTCCAAAGATGTGAAGTACCCTGCCCAAGGTCACACAGCTGGGTGGGATTCGAGTCTAATTTTTCTGACTTTTCTGCCTTCTTCTCTGTACCTTCCTTCTTTCTTAGATGTTTCTGGGCATTTACTATGTGCTCAGTACTAATGGTAGGTACCACGGGAAAGACAAAACAAAAAAATGACCTGGTCTTGTCTCTCAAGGAATATGTAATCTGATTATTACAAAAAACAATTAGAGAGAACAAGTTCATTTTGTCTTAGATGACTAATGAAAGTCAGACCAGTCAATGCAATGGACCTAGACAGCATAGTGCTGGGGTCCATTCCTGATGCACTTGGTTTCAGATAATGATTGTAGCTGGTCAGGTGTGATCTCATAAATAACAGATTCACTAACTCCCACACCAAGTTTCCCACATTCCCAAGGGGCACTTTAAGGGAAGAAAATATGTTGCTTTGCTTCCCATTTCTGCTTTGAACCTTTCTCATTTGGGGAAAGAGACAGTGTTTATACTCTTGGCAGACAGATGGGCATAATCTATGGATCAATCTACCTCAGTTTCCTCAACTATAAAATAAAGATAATAATAACATCTGACTCCCAGGGTCTCTGAGAGGATCAGATGAAATGTTTTTTAAAAATTGTAAAATTTGCAAAATTTATAAAAATTTTATTTAAAAAATTTGTAAAAAGCACTTAGCTTGGTGCCTGGCCCACAGTAGGAGCTTTAATAAAGGTTTGTTCCTCTCCCCATCTGGATCTGACAGAAGGTGAGTGGGATGCTTCCTTCTCCTCCCTCCCAGTGATGGAATGTTCTTCCCTCAAGAATTCTAAAGGCGATTTCTGTCCCTGGGTACTCCTAGCACTAGAAACATGGCCGGGCAATTTATGACCCAAGAGAAAAGCTGAAATTTCACAAAAGATATATGGGCACAAAAGTTGCTGGTCTCAGCAGCTGCAGCCTGAGATAAAGACGAAAAGAAGTCAATGGTCCTGAGCAAGCGATTTAATAATCCAGATGGACCCAGGCACAGCACGCGGGCAACAGAAAGGCACTCACTATACAGGCACCCAATTTCTCTTGTTGCTTCTTCCAGGTAGATTTAGTCTAATAGGTCCAACTGTTAAATAGCAGACAAGTGCAAGAATGTCTCCTTACTCTGTTCTCTTCCCTAACCACAGCCCCAGGTGACCCACTATCTCCGTGTGGCCTAGAGAACCCACAGGAGTGGTCAGCTCCTTGGCTAAGTCTTTGCACAACCATACCTATGAAACCCCAAGAGGAGGAGGAGGTGGTGGGCAAATACAGACACACGGAGACATGTTTCAAGATTCCTAGGGGCTGAGACAAACCTGCTGAGGATGAAGCATCAGTCATGTGTTTTTAGCACTCCACATATTTGGAACAGGAATAGCCAGTCAGTAATTAATCTGCCCCCTCTGTTATTATCCCCAACCTAGGGAAAACAAGAAGATTAACTAACTTCAGGTCCAAGAAAGCAGAGGGAATGAGTGACAAGTCTGGGAGCAGACCAAAACTCTGCCTTGCGAGGCTAAAGCTCCGAGGTCTGCCTTGTACTGGGAGATGATGACTTCCTCCTCTTACTGGCCTCCCCTCCTTGGGCCTTTGTTTGCCCCAAACTAAGGTGGGACAAGGGATCCAAAACAATGAGGCAATTTAGTCTCTTTTGCTTTTATTACTTCTACTTTTATTTGATTGAGTCAAGTGGCTAATGCCCATCTCCTCTTGGGGAAGACCACTCTTGAAATACGTATAGCCTTTTAAACAACCTGCAAGACTTGGGTTTTAAAGCATGTTCATCATCTCAAATAATCTTGACAACAACTCTCAGATTAGGCAGACAGGTATCATTGTTGAGTTTTTGTTGTTTTTTTTTTTGGGGGGGGGGGTTAGGTGAGAAAAAAGAGGCCCAGAAAAGTGAAGTAATTTGTCCATGGTCACACAGTAGGTCACTGGCAGAGCCCAGGCTAGAAGCCAGTTCTCTTGACTCCCTGAAAAGTAATCTCTCATTCTAGTTCCTAGCTGGGTAGCTGACCCTAGAATAAATTACATGATTTTACAGAGAAGCTAGAAGTCTAACTCATCTTGCCTCATCCATGGCCTCCAGGCTGGAGTAACTTCTGGCTCTATCATGAACTTGGGAAAGAACGAATAACTTTGTGTATGAGAAGGTATTTTCTTCTCCTAGGAGAACCTAATTGTCTTCCCAGCTGGGAGCATTAGATATTTGACCTGCAGTGGAGAAGAATGAAACCACTTTCCGTAGATATTGACCTTATGCTGAGTCAAGTTTAAATTACCTATGTCAAAGCCTACAATATATGGTTATTACACAATGGGGGAGGGGGCTTGGGAGAGGGAATGATATCCAAACACAGAAGGGTACAGTTAGTTGGGAAAAATTCAGCCTCCAGAACCATAGCTGACACTGGCCAAATGGGCCTTTCACTCCCCTTCAGTATCCCTCTAAGTATAAAATAGTTAATTGAGTTTTCTGCTGGCTGCCTCCTTGTAGACCCTGCCAGGGGTTAGCAGATGACTTCTTAATGTGTTACTTCCAATGAGCATGTCTATATTTTAATTAGGCATTGCCATTGGTGAAGTCACAAGACTCATTTTAACCTATGAAAGAGATGGGAAAGGAGAATGAGATGGTGGTCCTGCCCAAAGAAAACCACATAAACATTCTTCTTCCTACTGTAATTCCACACAGAGCCATAACTAGCCTGGAGTAAACATGGGGCTTTGCCCTAGAGTATCACTATGGAGGAGGGGAAGGTGGGAGGAGTGATTTTCCTCATGGTGATTCTCAAGCTCCTCTTCTGACAAACTAGCACCTTTATCACTTAATGATGTAACTTGTCCCAGGATCATGACATCTTGATCCCCTCTCCCCCCTCACCAGCTATATTCTTCTCTACCTCCCCTGCCTCATAGATTTTTCTTCAGGTCAAAGAACTCCTAATTATAACTCCGCCTCTTTATAAGATCAGTCTTGCTCAGAAAAATCCCTGTTAAAGTGACCAAAGCCTATCAGCATTGATCCATAATAAAGGTAAAAGCAAAGAGGTCTATCTCCTCTAAACTTAGAGAGGGTTAAGCTGTTTGGCATAAAGGAGAGGTCTTTAACATGGAGTCTGTAAGCTTATTTTAAAAAATTATAACACTTCTAATATAATTGATTTTCTGTGTTACCCTATGTATTTTATTTTGCACATTTCAAAACATGATTTTGAGAAGGTGTCCATAGGTTTCTCCAGGTGGGGGGGCGGGAAATGGGGGGGAGTCTATGATGGAAAAAATGTTTTAAACTCCTATTCTGCTTTACCATTTCTCCTGAACTGAGAGTCAGAAGGATATCATTAGTCAGTTGGATGACCCTAGGGATCTCTCTGGGCCTCTGTATCTTCATCAGCAACATGAGGGAGTCAGAATAAATTTGAACCATCTCTGATTCTCTACACATACTTCAGAAAGGACATAGGAACACCTGGGTTTAAAATTTGGCTCTCTAATCCTTACTGGTTGTATGTAGCGCCCTGCCCCCCTCTCTGAATTATTTAACCTCAATAAGCTTCAATTAGTTCCCTTATCTGCAAGATAAGGGCAATGATATTTGCACTACCAATTCACAAGAAAATGCTTAGAACATAAAAATGTCATAGATATGAATTATTCTTGTTGTTCTGCTTTCAACTCCACCCCTCAATTGATCCATAACCTTGGGCGGAATCATTTCAACTTTCTTAACCATAATTTCTTCAAGGTCTCATCATTAGATGACCTCCAAGTCCATCAACAGAATGTAAGCTTCTTGAGAGGAAACACGACTCAATTTTTGTCTTATCCCCAGCATGGATATTCCATAAGTACCTGCTGATTAATTGAGTCTCTTAGTTGATAGTTTAAAATCTCCATTTTGGCCATCTCTTGTCTTCCCAGCTGGGAGCATTAGATATTTGACCTGCAGTGGAGAAGAATGAAACCACTTTCCATAGATATTGACCTTATACTGAGTCAAGTTTAAATCGCCTGTGTCAAAGCCTACAACATACGGTTACTACACAATGGGGAGGAGAGGGGGATCATGTCATCATCCCTCTTGAGTACAGCATGATTTATGCTGAACAGCACAAAAATTGGGAAGAGCCCCAGTTTGGGGGGAGAAGGGGAAGATATCTAAAGATAACAGCAAATTGATATCAATCTGATAACAGTCATATGTGTACTGAGCAATTCCTGACCCAACACCGAGAATCAAGGGGAAAGTGAAAGTAAAACCACCCTCAGAGTTTCTCTTTCTTAAGAGGCCAGCCTTTTCAACTCTCATTGGGAGGAGTTCCATTCTGAGTTATTGCCAGTCCACTAATTGCCACCATCAGAGCATATGGAGCCAGAAAGTGGATTCAAAGGTCTTGGAATCATCAAAGAATGCCTCCCTAAGCTAAGGCACTATGTGGGTAGGGCAGGGAGTCATTCGTCCTTGAGAGGGCAATTGCCACCCTCATCAAATGAGATGATTCTGGCAAAGCAATTACCTTTTTAGCACAGTACCTGGCACATTCGTAGAAACTTATATGTTTCTTCCCTTCCCCTGGTCAGCTCCTCCCTAGAGTCCAAAGGTTATAATGAAAATTGAAAAGAGGATAATAAAAATGAAAAGCTGGAAATTTGGAGAACTGGTTTATAGTGCCACTTATGCCTGCCACCAACTAGTTATGTGATATCAAGCAAGGTCACTTATCTCTCTGGGCCTTCTGGAGAAAAGAAGGCTCAGATAAGGCATTACAGCTGTCTTCAAGCTTCAAAGGGTGTCTCGTGGACCAGGGATTGGATTTGTTCTGTTTGGCCCCAGAGGTCAGAACTAGGGGTAACTGATCAATAAAGGCTACCATGCCACCACATCAGGCAGTGGTGATGCAGAGCAAAAATGAAACTGTCCTTGCCTTCATCGGGGTTTACTTTCTATGAAGAGGAAACAACTTAGAGAAGTAAATACAAAATAGAAAAGCAACTGGGCATAATGTCTTAGAGAGGTGGTCTCTGAATCAGAAAGGTCTAGGTTCAAGCCCTGCTGTGTGGCCCCAGTGAGTGGCTTAATCTCTCAATTCTCTGGTCAATTCTCTAAGGCTAGAGGTGTCAACCTGTAGTTGTAGAGAGAGTTTTCTCATCTGGGAGATCCCCATGCCAATAAAACCATAGGCCCATTCTCTGTCTCCTATATGTGAATAAATACAAGATAATTTTGGTCATGTGACTCTAGCAGCCAAGGAGTTCTTTGTACTTCTGAAATGTTCAAACTCATGCACAAAATGAGAACACTGGACCAGAAAGGCCTTTCCAATTTAAACAGACAGTTGTGAAAAAAGCAAACAACCAAACTACAGCTTTGCAATAGTTGTCAAGATAATCTAATCATGATACCATCAAACCCATAGCAGACTTTCAATAAATTTTGCTGTTGCTGATAAGTAGGTAGGACAATGACTGCTTTAGGCTCACTCCTCCTCCTCCTTACATATGCCAATGAATAAACAATAGCCTATTAACACATTATAAATTATCAGATTAAGTCTATGTGTGACCCTAACCACTGAGGCACTCCTTTTTCCATCCATGGGAGTTTAGCTGTTATGATTCAGCTCTTACAAAGAACTGGATTATCGTTCTCATCATCTTCTCCTTCACTAATACTGTTCTCCCAGGGTATAGGCTCTAGAGCAACACAAACTACAGTCCCAGACAGCAAAGATGGTGTGATCTAGTAGAAAAGGGGTTTGCTATCAGACAGACCTGGATTCCCATCCCTATTCCTCTATTTAATAGTCGCATTACCTTGAACAAGCCACTTATTTCTCTGGGCTTCAGTTTCTTAATCTATAAGGGTAAGAGGAATGAGTAGGATTGTGGTGGGGTGGGAAGCGCTGTCTAGTGGAAGGGGTACTGGATGTGGAATCAGGAGATGGGGGTTGGGACCTGAGCAAGTTGGACCTTTCAGATATAATTGTACTTGTCTTCCCCAGGAACTCTCCCCTTTATGTAATAAGCTGAGTCTCGGGTGCATCGCTCATCAGACCCTGATCTAATTGGTCATTTTCCTCCTCTCTAAAATGTACAATGTTGATGTGCAACGTCGTCCCTTCCCGTCTCTGTATTTTATGATCCCAAGGGTTAGACCAGGGGTGGGGAACCTTTGGCTTTGAGACCACATGTGACCTTCTACGTCCTTAAGGGTGGCCTTTTGGCTGAAACCAAATTGTACAAAGCAAATCCTAATTTGGATTCAGTCAAAAGACAGCCCTTAAGGACCTAGAAGGCCACACCCCTGGGCTAGACTAATATAAACAAGTAGGAAACACAATGAAGTATCTGCACTGAACAGCTTACTCCTGGCCTTAGACTGAATTTCGTATACTCATTTCATCTTCTCACCTGATACATGTTATTTATGCCTTTTAGGGCAGTTAAATCCAAGATCCACCAGCCTTCTGGTTCTCCTAAATACCAGGCACAGGGGCTGCTGCAATCAGTCCCAACTGTTTCAACTCCAGGCAGTCCCAGCCTGGTCTATCGTGGAGGAATTTTTCTTGGGCAAACAAGGTCTTCCACTGTTATGTATCCCAATGCCTCCATTTTCCTTAAATATAGACAATAAAAACAGGGAGGCCTTGATGGAAAGGAGCAAAGAACCCAGAACTGAGAGAAGGCAAGAGACACTGGGAATTGGGGGAAGGAAAGGCACGGTTTCAGGACATAGGACACCTGGAAAATGGAGAAGACAGCCATCCTTGATTGGAGGTGGGGGAAATCCTGAGAAGGAAGGTGGTTATTCACAGTTTCCCTACCCTTTTTATGAGTTTTTATCCAAATGGAATGGAATCAGGTAAAAAAATCAGGACAAAACTTGAGAAGAAAAGAAAAAAAGAGGGATAGGGGAATTCTAGATTCTGGAAACCAATTAGATCAGGGTCTGATGAGCGCTGCACACGAGACTCAGCTTATTATACAAAGGGGAGAGTTCCTGGGGAAGACACATATAATAAGTAACAACTCACATCTTCGAGGCAGTTACCATATAGTGTATTAGTTAGAGAGCCATCCCCTTGTAGCCAGGGGAATGGAATGACAGGCTGATAGACATCATAAAAGAGCACCAGACTGACTGAGGGGTGTGTGGTGAAGGTGGGGTTCTGGAGAAAGGTGAAGAGAAAGGGAGGGGGAGGGGTGTGTTGTTGCCAGGCAGCAAGACTCAGCTTTGCCATGGTCACCATGATACTTGGGGAGGTGGAGTATGAAGGTGGGTTCTATGATAAAACTCAGGGTTCTTTTGGACTGGTTTTAAAAATAAATGAATATTTTATTTTACCCCCAATTACATGTTAAAACAAATTTTAATATTTGGGCGTTTTTACACTTAACAGTATTTTATTTTTTCCAATTACGTGTAAAGATCGTTTTTAACATTAATTTTTATAAAATTTTGAGTTCCTACTTTTTCTCCCTCCCACCCTTCCCTCCTCCCTCCCACCCTTCCCTCCTCCCTCCCAAGACACCAAGCAATCTGATATAGCTTATACATGTATGATCATATTAAACATATTTCCACATTAGTCATGTTGTGAGAGAAGAATCAGAACAAAAGGGAAAACCATGAGAAAGAAAAAACAAACCAAACAAGTGAAAATAGTATGCTTTGATCTACATTCAGACTCCATAGTTCTTTCTCTGGATGTGGATAGCACTTTCCATCACCAGTCTTTTAGAATTGTATTGCTGAAGGGGGCAGCTAGGTGGCTCAGTGGATAGAGCACCAGCCCTGGAGTCAGGAGGACCTGTGTTTAAATCCTGCCTTAGACACTTGACACACTTACTAGCCGCATTACTTTGGGCAAGTCACTTAATCCCAACTGCCCTCCGAAAAAAGCAAAAACAAAAAAAAGTATTTCTAATAGAATTGTATTGCTGAGAAGAGCTAAGTCTATCATAGTTGATCATTGAACAGTATTGCTGTTCTCCTGGTTCTGTTCACTTAGCATCAGTTCATGTAAGTCTTTCCATGTTTTTCTGGAATCCACCTATTCATCATTTCTTATAGAACAACAGTATTCCATCACATTAGTATATCTCAACTTGTTCAGATATTTCCCAATTGATGGGCATCTCCTTAAATTTCAATTCTTTGCTACCACAAAAAGAGATGCCACAAATGTTTTTGTACATGTGTGTCTTTTTCTCTTTTTAATGATCTTTGTGGGATACAGACCTAGTAGTGCTATTGCTGGATCTAAGGGTATGCACATTTTTATAGCCCTTCGGGAATAATTCCAATTTGCTCTCCAAAATGGCTGAATCAATTCATAACTCCACCAACAATGCATTAGTGTTCCAAATATTTGATTTTTTTTTTAAAGTATCTATCTCCTCCCTTGCCTGCAAGCCTCCCTGAGTTACTATTCTACAGCAACATGGGTTTCCCAAAAATCAGAGACAAGGTGATGATGGGCAAGTCACTAGGCATTCTGGGTTTAAAAAGTCCTTCATCTAGCAATTTGAACTAATTGATAAAACGTGGGTTCAAATCCTATAATCAGCTGTGTGACCTAGAGCAAATCCTCAAAATGAACTATTTTGTGTCTGTTTCCTGATCTGTAAAAGGAGGAGGCTGACTTTTAGAACCTTCCAGTTCTAAGATCTTATGATTTCTATGGGTCACTTTCAGATTTAATGTTGAATGGATCAATTCCCCCCAGTTTTTTGCTCCAGAGGCCACTGTAGGATAGTTAGGTCTTCTTGAGTATAAGCCCTGACTCTGATACATATTACCTGTATGACCATGGGCAAGGCACTTAACCTCTTGTTGCCACAGACAACCTCCTAAAGCAGAAGTGGGGAACCTTCAGCCTCGAGGCCACATGTGGCCTTAGTCTAGGTCCTCAAGTCCAGCCCTTTGACTGAATCCAAACTTCACAGAACAAATCCCCTTAATAAAAGGATTTGTTGTGTAAAACTTGGACTCAGACAAAAGGCCTCACCCAAAGACCTAGAAGGCCACATGTGGCTTCAAAACCATAGGTTCCCCACCCCTAAGGCTAAGAATTAGTTACACTTGGCTAAACTTGCATAAAGGAGGGGGGGAGGGAATTTCCATACTGGATGTTCTCCTGTACTGATACACTGATTTGGTCCCAACCAAAAATTAAAAGTTGGACCTTGAGGACAACTCTGATGCAGGAGATTAAACAAAATCTGAAGAAAAACTGCTTCCTTCTCAGATTTTCCTCAGACCATCCCTGATCCCCAATACTATAGGTTACTCCCCTTTTCCCCATCCCTGTCCTCCTTGCCAAAGCCATTTCTGTCTTGTTTTAGAGAGTAATATCCTTCCCTTAACAGATGTCTCTAAGGAAAGAATTCTGTCTCAGCATAGATGTCACTCAGTCAGAATGATTTTTCCTAAGAGCTCACTAGTTCCACCAGTCACCCTAGCTTGCTCGATGGAAGAACAGTCAGGATCAGTCAGTCCCCAACCCAGTCATTCCATTCCCCTGACTAGGGGGATAGTTCTCTGTCCCTTCAGTTGAGTGCAAGCAGCTTCAGTTTTTAGCCCTATTAGGAGGATAGAGGAGATTCTAGATTCTGGAAACCAATTAGATCAGGGTCTGATGAGCGCTGCACCCAAGACTCAGCTTATTACATAAAGGGGGGAGTTCCTGGGGAAGACAAGTACAATAAGTAACAACTCACATCTGAGAGGCAGTTACGTATAGTGTTAGTTAGAGAGCCATCCCCTTGTAGCCAGAAGACCCAAATTCAAGTCCTACCTTAGATACTTACTGATTGATGCTAGGAAAGTCACTTCACGTCTCAGTACTCTAGCCAACTTAAAAGTTGCAGAAAAGATGCCAACCTGTATTAGTAAAGGGAGTTTTCTAACCTGAGAGTTCTCTATACTAATAAAAAAAAAACAGAGGCAGCTAGGTGGTGTAGTAAATAGAGCACTGGCCCTGGAGTCAGGAGGACTAGAGTTCAAATCCAGCCTCAGATACTTGATCGATTACTAGCTGTGTGACTTTGGATAAGTCACTTAACCCCAATCGCCTTGCCTTCCCCCCTCCAAAAAAAAATACAGCTACAGGACTCAGTCCAGATCTTCCTAGCCCCTAGTTCAATACTCTATCTGATATACCACCCAAGAACTTCCTAGCACCCTTATTTATTAAGATTCTCCCAACCTCCAGCCTTGTTTGACCACCACACACACCTAGAAGGGATTTCTTTTTCCTGTGAACTCTCACAGTAGTTACCATCCATACACATTTGGCACTTAATCTTGGACTACTCTGTGACATCTCTTGGATTATTGCCTTGCACTGCTCTTTAACTATTCACTCCCCTCCCCCCCTTTCCTCCCTAAACCTACCACTCAAACTATAAGGTCCTTTTAAGGTCTGAATCATGTTTTATATTCATTTGTGTTTGCCACACTGCCAACCACTACGAGGGGGCACACAGGTCTTCACCTCAATAAATGTCTTTTGGTTCAATTGGTTTTGCCTGAAATTCCTTTCCAGGAAAAAGATCTTATTCCATGATTATTAATAGGGTACA
Source organism: Pseudocheirus occidentalis (assembly GCA_028646575.1). Lineage (NCBI taxonomy): Eukaryota > Metazoa > Chordata > Mammalia > Diprotodontia > Pseudocheiridae > Pseudocheirus > Pseudocheirus occidentalis. The sequence continues at coordinate 136,693,131 of CM053599.1, read as the reverse complement.
GGCTTACAAGACTAAGTCCCACCCTCCCTCAAGAGGGGACCTTACCCTGTGATTTATGGTCAAGCTAAGGAGGAAAGAGAGATCTTGGTTTAGAGAAGAGGCACTCATAGTCTGAAGGAGCGTGTGGAGCATAAACTAGGGCAACTATATTGGTTTTGAGCCTTTTCTGGGTAAATCTTATGTGGGTGGATGGTATTTGGATAAAATCTTAGCTGCCCTTTCAGTTAGTTTAGCCACCTTAGGAACAAGTTAAAACCAACCATGTGTTGAGACTTATGAGTCACTCAAGTAAGATTCCACCTTTACCTCATACATTCAGTTGAATTCAATTAAAAAAAATTTTTTTAAAGATTTTTTCCACTTCATTTATCTTTTTATTAATTTTTGCTGGTATCTTTTGGGTTCTTTTTTGATCACCTTTATTTCCAAATATGCTTCTCCCCTAGTCAGAGAGCCATTTCTTTTTTTAAGTAATAAAATTTTTTTAAAAGGGGAAAAAGGAAAAATATTTCAGGAAGACAAACCAAAACAACTGAATCTTGACAACTTATGTGATGTTCCACAACCATGATTGCCCCACTTCTGAAAAGGAGAGAAGGTGGAATGGAGAAAGGTATATTTTTTCTTCTCTTCCTTCAGGGTCAAGTCTCAACTAGTATTTATTAAGCTTCTCCTATGTGTTCCAGGCACAACAGATACAAAAACAAAAATCAAAACATGAGAGCAGTCCCTGACCTCAAGGAGCTTATATTCTACATGGTTATAGTCTTACAGAAAAACTTCTGCCTCCTGTTTCTGGTCTCAGAAGAGTAATTCCTAAATTTTTGTTCCTGTTTCACATGTCCTAATATAGATGTCTCTACCACCCTGTAGACATTGCTTGGGATCCTGTAGAGCAGAGAGATAATAAATGCAGTTCTTGAGACCCAAAGTAACAAGGTCTCCTAGTGCTTTGGGAAAGAGGTCAAAGTCAAGAACAATCATGCTGCATTGGGACACTCAGCTCAACTTTTTCCCTCCCTAAAGCTGTGGGGGAAAGGGTATGTTAAAGAGGTTTGAGGCTTGAAGGAGCTGCTAAATCAAGCTGCCAGACTCATATCTTTTATACCCCACATACCTATCAGCTACTAATGACTCCTTTACCATATCTCCCCTATCCAGCTTCACTTCTTCCACCTTACCACAACAGCTCTAATCCAGGCTTTTTCTTCTCTGTACAGTTTTCAGTGGCCTGGATTTCCTCCCTGAAGCCTACACCCTTGAAGAAGTCAATATTCTACATTCTGGTCCTGTCACTTTTCTACTCATAAAGCTTTCTTTAATAGCTTTCTACTGAATATCAAGGGCAACTAGATAGTGCAGGACACTGATAAAGTACCAGGCGTGGAGTCCAAGACCTGAGTTTGGCTTCAGACACACTTCCTGGTTGAGTGATCCTGAACAAGTAATTTACCCTGTTTACCTCCGTTTCCTCATCTATAAAATGAACTGGAGAAGGAAGTGGCAAAACCGCTCCAGTGTCTTTGCTGAGAAAACCCCAAATGGGGTCACGAAGAGTCAAACATGACTGAAACAGCTGAACAATACTGTTGTGTCAAATAAAGAACTCAACACTTAGGCATTCAAAACTCCTCGCATTGTTTCTCCAACTTGCCTGCTAATAATAAATAATAAATATTTCCCTTCAAGTTCTCTTATGAATCCTGTTTAAACTAGGTTACTCCTTGCCTTCCCTTCTTATCTTGGTTTTTGTATGCTTTGGCTCATGACCTCTCCAAAGTCTGTAATGAGCTCTATCTCCATCTGTGGAAGTCAATCAGCCAATAAACATTTATTAAGTGTTTACTATATTCTGAGCACTATGCTGAGCACCTGAGCACCGAAGTCCCTTTCTGCCCTTCTTTCAAGACCCCACTCAGAAGCTGCCTCAGACACACACATATCCAACCCTAAGATGAAAATGAATCCTCAAATTTCTTAGCACTTTACTGGGACCTCTCTCAAGCAATCCATTAGTCAATCTAAGCATGTGTTCATCTTCCATTCCAATACAATGGGGTCTTGTTCTCCCCTACGTATTAGTAAGTTGTGTACCCCCATTTGAATGTAAGCTCTTTGAGAGCCAGGGGTATGTTGTATATATTTTTAGATCATATAGAATGGGTTTAATAATTGTTTATTGAATGAATCAATGTAAAATTAGGAGGTTGTATTATGTAGTCCCTTCTGATCTGATTTCTATAGGTTCTATAACTCTAAAAATTCCTATTGGTTTTGTTTTTCTTTTCTTTTTTTTAGTGGAGGGAAAGAAGATAAATGTTAATTGAAAAAAGGGAATTTAAAAGATTGATTTAATATTCTTTCTTTTCTTTGTCTGAGTAGTCTAACCTCCCCATTCTCTTTGTTCCTAAGGTTGGCACATTGAGACTAGGGAAACCAGGGCACCTGGGTGGGCTGTTTAGGACTTTACTTTGAAATACCCTACAATCTCTCAGAATAGTGATGGTCAAAAGATCCAGGGATTGAGGGACAACACTGTAGTGGAAGGAATCTAGGCTTTAAAGGTAAAAATTCTTTAGGCACCATCCTAGTTTGGTGAAGCAAGGTGTCACACCAGAATTGACTCAAGGACTAGGGATATAGATAATATAAAGAAGAGACTTAGGGAAGAAAATTATAGTTTTCTTAAAGGATTTGAAATGCTGTTAGTGGGAAAAGGATTATGTCCCTGCTGGATACAAAGAGCAGAACTAGGAAGTCCTAGGTAAGAACTATAAAAAGGCTGAATTAAAGTTTAGGAAAACTTTTTAACAAGCCCAGTTGTACATTACGGTTTAGAAAGCTTTAACTTTGATTTTTAGTCTTTATCGAAGGTCTACCTCAAGAAGGGCTTAGTGCTCCTTTCCTGTAGTTCTTCAAGCAGAGACGAGGTAACCCACTTGTCCAGGACATTATAGAGGGGTTTCTTGCTTAGGTACAGGTTGGACTGGATGACCTCTGAGGTCCCTTGCAGTTTGGAGATTCTGTGATTCTATGATTCTATAACTCAGGTTCAAATCCTGGCTCTGACAGTTTCTAGTTATAAAACCTCAAGCAAGTCATTTTTACCCTCTGGGTTTCTTCAATTACAAAATGAGGAGTAGATTATTTAGAGACTGCTTCCTTTTATAAATGCCCTAGGGCAGTGGTTTTTTAATGCCTCGACCCTTTAATACTCATATTTGGGTGTATCTGCATGAGGGCAGACCAGCCTGGAGATGGATAGAGGAGCAGTGTCTCGATTTCTAAGACCATGGGAAATATGTGTTTTCCGATGGTCTTAGGTGACCCCTGTGACCCCTTTGAAAGGGTCGTTTGGCCACCAAAGGTGTCACAACCCACAGATTGAGAATTGCTGCCCTAAGGGATAGTTCTGACTATGCCTGGGAGCACTTTTGGACTGGTTTTCCATTTTGATGGTGATCAAATAAAACCTCTTTTCTAAAAATAAGTCCACAGCAGGCATAAGTTATAAGGGTCACCTGGACCTAGTGATAAAAGGGGTGAATGTAGATTCTTTTCTTTTTTCCATCTTCTGTCAAAGCCTGGATGACTCCTTCCCATGGATAAGGGCTTTGTTCTTTACCATCAACCCAAGGCTGCTTTGAAAATCATTCCCTGGGCTGCGTTTTTGAAATTAAATAACCACCCTACTCATCAATGACAGATGGCTATTTCTTCCTGTAGGATTTGCTGACCCCTGGTTCTTATGCCCTATTCCTGGGAGATAAGGAAAAGTGGGGATATCAATTCTTCTTCCCTACATTCCCCCTTTTGAAGACATATATGCCTACTACAGGTATTGGGTACAAAGATGACTTATCAGTCACTAACAAATATTGAAAAAAACCCAGATCATCCCTAGAATATCATGTATGAATGGAGGAAATTGCCTCACTTAGCAGCTGATCAGTATATTCAAGAAGGTAGGAGGAAGGAAAACTGCTTATATAGTTGGTATGAAAGAGAAGGTAAGTTCATAATGAAATCTGGGTTCTAGCCATCTGTACCTTAACTAGCTAGTTATAGGACCTTGGACAGGTATGCATTTAAATTCTGTGGGTCGTAGTTTCTTCATTGGCAAAATTAATATAGTAATATTTGCCCAAACTTTGTAGAATTATAGCTATGGAGGACCTAATGAGAATAATGTAGGAAGGTGCTTTATAAATTGTAAAGCAGTACACAAAAATAAACAAACAATATATGACAATGTGTCTTGGTTCCATTCTTTTTTCAAATGAATGAATTGGACTGGATGTTCAGATTTAACACTGAATGGTTCTATAACAAATCATTGAACTGTATTTCACTTTACAGAAGGATTCATCCTAGAACATATTTCAAGAGCAAACTCCTTTGTGCATTTAAAACAGTATTTTATTGAAAAAATGCTTGATTTACAGTCATATAATAACAGTGAGGATTAACTTGATGTACAGTCTACATACTTCATTGATATCCAAGCAATGTGAAGAGATCTAGAAAAAAGCTGCTGACATGTTGAGTGACTCCTTGTGGAAGATTTATCAGAGAACATGGTCTATGGATGAGAGTACAGGGTAAGAATATGTGGATAGATGGCAAACTGCATTCATTGTTGAAGAGTGTATATAAGTTGATAAGATTAAAGAATCATCAAAGTATTGAAGGAAGCTTTCATGAAGCAGCCAAATAGAGAACTGGTTCTAGGAACAGACAGCCTAGGTTCAAACCTTACTGCTGATACTACTTTGTGTGACCTTGAAGTCACTTACCCCCCCTCCCTGGGTCTCAATTTCTTCATCTGGAAAATGGTGGGACTTGAATGGTCTCTGAGGTCCCTCCCAGCTTTATTTAAATCTATAATGATATACTATGTTGTTAAATATTGTTTAACAAAAGACTTTTTCAACTTTCATATCCTCCCCACCAATATCTTCATGGCTTCTGTGGGTCTTAGTTTCTTCATCTGCAAAATGGGTATAGAAATGTTTGCCCACACTTTGTAGGATTGTAGGGAGGACCTAATGAGAATAATATATGGAGGTGCTTTATAAATTGTAAAACACTACATAAAAATAAGCAAAATTAATATATGACAATGTGTCTTGGTCTTGCTACACACTTCATATCTTTGGTTCCATTACTGAAGAAAAAAATACTGATGATAAATTGTGAGAAATAGTTAGGATTTAAGTTTCCATAGAATTGCTAGACATTACTGAAGATAAAGGGAGTGAGTAGACAACAGGTTGACCTGACCGATCATAAGGCAGACAAAGGCCTTGAGGGACCTTCAGACCAGGATAAGGACTATGATGAAGGGAGGTTTCTGTGCTAACTAACAGTATAAAGTTCTTCTCACGTTTTTGTATTCAGGACTCCCCCCTCTCCTAAAGAAGGAGGAGTCCACTCCTGGCCAGGGGTGTTCAATTCCTCTGAATTTCTCCTCAATATACTTCTTTTGTTACCCAATTCTTGGTACCAACGGTGTTTGTATTTCTAACAGAATGAATTGGACTAGATGTTCAACTAGATGTTCAACTCTAAGACTGAATGGTTCCACAATAAATCATTGAATTATATTTCACTTTACTGAAAGATTCACCCTAGAACCTAGAACATACCAGGTCTTTAAATTTCCAGAGGACTCAGAAAAGAATTCTATTAGAAATATTTAATCTTGTTCTTGAAAAGACAGGAGAATGACCCAACTCAAAGCATTGTGGATTCTGGTTCCACAATAAATCATTGAATTATATTTCACTTTACTGAAAGATTCACCCTAGAACCTAGAACATACCAGTTCTTTAAATTTCCAGAGGACTCAGAAAAGAATTCTATTAGAAATATTTAATCTTGTTCTTGAAAAGACAGGAGAATGACCCAACTCAAAGCATTGTGGATTCTACCTCATTTCTTCCCCTTTCCTTTACCCACATGGATTAGAGTCACATTGAAAAAGTATTAATTTTTGTGCTTTTTAATATAGCTTCAAATCTGTAGCAGAAAAGATCTGCCTCCCCTATTTTCGAGAAGCACACATGTTTTTCTATGGGATTTAAATTTTGGATCAAGCCTGAGACCAGCTGATATAACTACAAAGGATCTAGAGCGTACCTGTCTTAAGAGTCTCAAGGCAAGGATAGATCCAACTGAGGCCATCTCATCTACTCTTTCATCTGGATCCTTGAAAGTACTGTCTTATTTCCTCCTTTGTGTTTTCTTCTCCAGTGCCTACTAGTGCCTGCAGGGCACATAGAAGATGCTTAAAAAATGCTTTCTAATTGATTGATTGGCCTGTTTGATAATGATAATGATAATGATGATGATGATACTGTTAGTCAGTAACATTTATATAGCAAATAAAAGTGCTTTCATCAAAACCACCCAGTGAGGTAGGTGGTCTGAGCATTATTTCCTCATCAGACCCATGGCCCTCTCCATCTTCCATCAGTTGCCCTTATATGGGCATGTGTAAGGATGCTGACCCCATAAGGAGCCTATCATGGTGAGGCCATTGAGAAGCATCATAATGGCTGGGGTCCCTCCGTTGCCTATAAGAGAGACAGGGGTCCCCCCTGACTCACAAGCCCACACACCTACCACCAGGTTACAGGTTGGCTGGCTCAACCCTAGAGTGGTGCTCCCACTGCTGTGAAACATAAATAAAAAAACTTCAACTTCAACCTCAACCACAGTCACACTCAAAAATGGCAAGATACAGACACAGCAGGAGCCGGAGTAGGAGCAGATACCGACGCCGGAGGAGACGAAGAAGCAGATACCGTAGTCGAAGAAGGAGATACCGGAGAAGCCGGAGGAGGAGGAGAGGGAGAAGGAGAGGTAATTGTTTGGGGAGGAGAGGTAATAAGAGTCATTTATAGTCCCTTATACCTTCTCTTACATCCCTGTACTCAAAAAAACCTGAGACAGAGATGCTTTTACAGTATTAGAATTATGGGTCTCTTCTCTCTATTTTTATATTTAAGTCCTTTTTTCATTCTTTTCTCTTCAGGGTATCACCGCAGGAGATATTCTCGCAGGAGAAGAAGATACTACTAAGACAGCAAAAAGCAAAACTCCATCTGAACTCCTGCTTGAGAACTTAACCAAATTCAACCGGGTCTTCTGACCATCATGAAACAACACAATCATTTCCACCGAGATGCACACCTATGGTGACTGCCGCAAGACAACAACAGGAGCCTGCTACTGAACAATGCCACCTGTCAATAAATTCTGAAAATTCAATCTTTTTGGCCTTCTGTTTCATTTTCTTGACTTGTGGGATGGGGAGTAAGAGGGGGAGAGAAAGGTGTCTGCAAAAGGGGAAGAATCAAGGCCTTGGGAAAAAAGAGGGGAGTACAGAAACACAAATAAAATGTTTTCCCTTTATTCCCAGTTGTCCAAACCCTTGAATGCTTACTGTATGCTAGGTACTGTGCTGGGGGGTAAGAGGCAAAAGACAAAGCCTCTGAGACCAAACATGCAAGCAAATTATACAAAACAAGCTTATAATATGCAGGACAAATAGAAACTGTATGAATTTACTTCAGAAACTGCTTTTCCTAAACCTCAGGCCCATTGCAAGCTAACAAGCTGCTAATATGCCTTGGATATTCTGTTATATTTAGGTTATGTGCTCAGAGAATATCTCTAGAATCAGGAATAACTAAAGAAGAGATGCTCCTAATTTTCCCCTCTCTGGTTTCTTGAGGGAAGATGAAGGCTTTTTCTTACTTGATCAAATTTTGAAATGATCACTAAAGAGTGTGAAATTCTGAACAGCAAGAGATTTCATGAATGATACACATGTGCCTCATGACAGTAACACAATGTCAATTATTATACTTCAGCATCTTGAAATGTGATTTTTAGATCGAATCATCTTTTAAATATATGTATTTTAGCCCTAGTGGGGGGTGGGGTGGGGGAAGGGAATAAGACCTCAAAAACATTATCTGAAATTTATAGTAACGGTTTCAGATGAAGGTTCTAAAGAAACAAGAGCCATTCAACTGGTTTTTGTTGGATTTATTTTTCCTGCGAATCCAGAATAATCTTGTTGGAATCACAACCAGTGCTATAAATAGAGTTTGAGTTTATATAATCCTTTTATGGCCTCTACTTTCAGGGATCAACATTAACCAGATAGATTTTACAATGGACATTGAAAAAGGCTGCTTACATGAGGGTGGTAGTAACTTGTAACTTTGGGTTATACCCAGTTATTGATGCCTCTTACCGAACTTTTTACTTTATTTTCTCTATATTTTGTTTGTCCCATCAGAAAGCAGCAGCAGTAGCTTCTTTCAAAGGCAGGGAGGGAGGACCATTAATGGTCTTTGTGACTCAATGCCTGGCAAAACTAGCGGGCACATAATACTGCCTATTTTAGTTGACATTAATTGTATAGTATAGGAGTATCAGAAGAATTTGTCCTTCAGAGGAGAGGAGTTGCAGATAACAAGAAGAATTAATGAGGATCAAAGAATCCCTTTTCTTATATAGCATTTTGGGCTTGGAAGGTGGAAAAAAATACATGTGGATCTCATGGAAAAGATTATTTAATTTGTCTCTCATAAGATCTAATATATACATACATATATGTGTGTGTATTTTTTTCCCCCAAGAATTATATTTTGACTATTTTAAAGAAACAAGGCCCCCTGGGAATATCCCAATAGCCTATACAGTTAATCCCTTCTACATCAAAGAAGTTAGGAGAAATCCTTATAAAATTTGTTTGGCCTTCCCTTTGTACCAGAGAAGAAATCTGAATTATTATGATATTAAAAGATAAAATATATTGATGTTACACAATAATATACATATTTTATGCATTTCTGAGTTTCTAAACTTTTTTCTGTGTCATCTGCTGGTCTTTCATGTGTTATCTTTGGTTTGCTCAGAACTCCTCCAAAATTCTCATTTAATTTCATAAACTGATCTGAGATATCAAAACCCATGATGGAGAAAATCTTGATGTCTTGAAAGTCTCGAGATACATGATTTTTCATGATCATCTTTGAAATAAAGAGCAGAATAATCCAGTTATTTAACTAATTACAGAACAATATTCTTGACTGAAAACTCCTGAAGAACCAGAATTGTATTATTTTTGTCTTTATATCATACAGACTGGATTGAAGGGGAAACAAGACATATAATTTGCTTTAATACACATACATGGAATTGAATTGAATTGAGAGTAGTAATAGTTAATAATAGTTGAGCTAAATTAGACTCTGAGGGGTTCCCTTCCAGCAGTTTCAACCGATGATCTATGAATCCCAAATACTTTGATGATCCTATGAATTGAATTGATATGAATCAAGACACTTTGGATTCTGTCCTTTGTAATTCACTCCAAGCCAAGAAAATGTGTAAACTACATCTCTTAGAAGGGGTAATCCACAGTTCATATAGTTTTTGATGAGTTGTGTTGATAGATGGTGCCCAAGAGGGATCAACATCACTTTTGGAGGGGTGTGAAGCCTAGCAGACATAATTTTTCATCGGTGACCTACAATTTTTTTTTTTACTAGATCCAAGAGAGTGAGGAAAACTTGTTCTGCCATGTGGATTGGCACCTGATTTTCTTGTTAATTAGTCTGAGAAGTTGCCTGGGAGCATTGAGGTTAAGTAACTTCTTTGGGGGGATCACACAGCATGTCTTCATTTTGATGGGATTTTGAATTTATCCTCACTTTGTAGTTACTTTTCTTTGTTAATCTGTAGTTTGGATACAGGCTGGCTGGCTGGCTGGCTATAGCTGCCTGCTTGCTGGGCTAACCTGGCAAAGCCCACTTGAGTTGGCAGAGGTTGGCCTTCTGTCATCATCTTCTACCTCAGGCTCAGCTGTGGGTGCTTACCACTGTTACCACTGTGTTCTTTAAGAAAGAAGGGCAGAAAGTCCAATATGGATTTGGCAAGAAGTCTGTCCCGCTAATTCTCTTGGGGTCTCCTCTCTGAGTTTTGTTAACTCAGAGTGTAGTGAAGAAGATAGGAGGAGGGACAACTTTTCCTGGTCCAGTGCTAGTTCCTGGGATGGGAGGTGTATACATACAGCAAGAAAAATTCTCAAATACCGCCTTCATTTCAACTTATGGTGTGAACTTTCTTCACTTTGCTAATATCAAAAGGAATTCAACAACAACAAAATGAAACTAATAGTCTGAAAATTATAATGACCAATCATGTCCCCAAAGAGGACGAGAAATCCACTCTAAAGAGGAGATGAGAATCCACCCTCCCCCTACTCCCATTCCCTTTCCCCCCTTTGCAGAGGTGTTGACTATGGGGTCCGGTATATGGGCTCTCTATATAATCTCAACTTGATTTGATGTAGTTTATTTTGCTTTTTTCCTATCTTTTAAAAAACATTTTCTGTTATAAATGGGGGATTGTCTAAGAGGAAAGGAAGGATGATGTTTTTATGTGTGTGTATTTATATGATTTAATTGTTGACCAGTTGTTTCAGTTGTGTCTAATTTTTTGTGACCCCCCAGTTGAGGTTTTCTTGGCAAATATACTGGAGCGGTTTGCCATTTCTTAGAGGAAACTGAGGCAGGATTAAGTGACGTGCTCAGGATGCACACAGCAAATAAAATATTTGAGGTGTGTCAGATTTTGAACTCAGGTCCTCCTGACTCCAGACCCAGTAGCCCCTCTACCCACTCACTCACAACCTAGCTGCCTATATATGTGTATATAACACACACATTATAAACACACATGCATATACATATATGTGTATGTTATATGTAATTAATAATGTATAATTTGACATGTTAGGTATATAATATATGTAGTTGACATAAAAACATATAAAAGACTTTATTTAAATGTCTTTTTAAAAATAAAAGGTAAATTGAGCTGTGGATGGTTTTTTGGAGGTCCCTTCTGCTCCAATGCTATAATTCTAAGGTAAAGAAGTCTTAGAAGTATTTCATCTTCTTACTTGGCTTCTAGGAACCTCTTTCCTCTTCTCTACCTCCACCCACTCCCCCAAACCTTGAGTTGGCAGGTATGAGCTCATCACTTGGGAAAGGACTGTACAGTCACAGTGCTAGGAAGAGACGACCCACCCACACGGGTCATAGTGGACAAATCCCTTTTATATATCTGCTTGAGAAAACCTCCCTAGGACAAAACTATTACCACCAGGAACAACAGGTCGGCAGTTTCTACTCAGCCCCAAAACAACAGCAGCAAGAGAAGTTCAAAAAGCAAGAGATGGCTCGACAAAGATTTATTGGGAGCCGGAGTCCAAGTCAGAACTCATTCAGACCTCGGAGGAGAAGGAGGGGCCAAAGACGGAGAAGAAGGGCCCGATTCTATGGGAGGAGAAGGGAACAATTCTATGGGAGGAGAAGGGCCCAATTCTGTGGGAGGAGAAGGGCTCAGTTCCAAGGGAGGCGAAGGAGAGGGAGGAGAGGTATGTCCATTAATTTCCAATACTCAATCAAAAAGCCTATCTGATCCCCAGATAGCTTGAGCAATAGAAGTCAGGCTTGGGTGCTTCCTTACTAAGCTCTACTATGTGTGTTTTGCTTAGGATACAGAAGGCTCTCTGATAGAAGGAGGAGAAGAAGATAAACTCACCACCATAGATCTTTTTACTACTTGGGAAGTTTAAAAGCAAAAAAAGATCTTCAATCCCTTTCAAGTTGTTCGTACACATCAAAAGAAAAAAACAAGATTCCCACTCAGTGTCTTAAGGTCTGAGAGAAGCTAATGGATCCAAGTAGCCAAATGCCTGACCTGTCAATAAATCCTGAAAATCACTCATTGTCAGACTCACTTTGTTACACCTAAGAAGGTTTACCTAGCTCACTTGCTTGTGCCATTAATGGCCACTTTGGATGGACAGGGTGGGTCAGAGTTTCAAGAGAGAGTAGGGTAAAAGGGGTAGAAGAATGGTTTTAGAACCTTTCAGGATAATCTAGTGTGAGACCTTACACCAGGTTGACTTTTTAATTTTTTCTCATACTTTAATTGGTATCCTGCTCCAAGCATACATCAAATTAAAAGATTCTAGAATTCAATTTTAGCTTTCAAGTCTCTTTGAAAAAAGGTGGAAAATCAATGGACATTTTTAGCTGAAAAAAGTCACTTTTGATTTTCAACAAGATATTAACCAAAGTTAACCAAAGGATCAAGGTTAAAGACAGCCGCCGCCACCCTCAAAGGATCATTGTTAAAGACCCCCTAAGATTTTCCTCTCCATATATCCCACATAGAGGTCCAAAGGAAAAGCATTGTTTTTGTTTGTTTGTTTGTTTTTTAAGTTTTGTGGATCCCAATCCCTGCTTACAAACAGGATCTTTCAAACTGGTCACAGCCTCCACCCTATTTCCCTGAATTATCATGCACCTCACTGGGGCGGAAAACCCATCCTTTGTTTCCTTTGTCCCTCATTTATTGAGAAGCAGTGAGTTCTGGAATCATAAGACCTTGAAGGTTTGCATTACTGCCTCTGATACTTGATAGTTAATGACAATAATAACTAACACATATTATGCTTATGTGTTAAGTGTTTTCCAATTATCATCTCACTTGATTTCTCACAATAAGCTGGGAAGGAGGTGTGGTAAGGGCTATTATTTCCCCATTTCGAAGATGAGGAAACTTGAGGCAGACAGAGATTAAGTGACTTTGTTCAGGTTCAAGAGAATATCTGAGAACAGATCTAAACTCAGGTTTTCCCGACTCCAAGCTCTCTACCCACTCCAACTACACACATGAAGTGTGATGTTGGGCTATTAATAGCCAACTAACAACCTTTGTAGGCTTTTAATTTCCTTATCTGTAAATTAGGGTGGGGGGGAGTTGGAATTTCCTGCTTCCTCCCCCTTTCAATAATTATGATTAACTAATTCACATTTTAATGTTGAAGGTTTCAAAGTTTTGCAAAATCTTTCACTGAGCCTTAAAAGCCAATATGTAAGATATTTGGGTCTAAAATACCAGAGGAAACGAACTGTCAGATCTTGTTGTATTGCTTTGATTACTACTTACTCCCTGATAAAATTTTATTATTGAGCATTTTTTATACTTTGGAAAATCAGCAAAAATAGGTACAATTCTGGACTTTTTTTGGTTAATGACTATTTTAGATTTAAGAAAGTGATGGAGAAAATAAATGTGAATAACACAGATTTAAACTTACAAGTTTTGGAAGGTTTTTTGTTTTATTTTTGGAGAGCACTAGCTCGACTGTTACACATTTCATTTACCAGCATACCCTCTATCTTTTCCCAAACCACACCTTCCTTGGGGATGGATGTCAATTCTTGTCCTTCTTTGGATAGATACTTCCTCTCCTCCCCTTGTTCATGGTTAGAAAAGGACTAGACTATGTATTCCACCATCCCCCTCTTCGAGGGAGAACCAGTTTTCCTAGACTCCAAGGGGATGATGGAGGTGGAGAATGACTTATTTAATTTTTGTATCTCCTCCAATTCTCTACTTCAATCCTTCAAGCATTTGCTAAGCCAAGTGGGTCACATAGCACAAGCCTGAAAAGAACTCACATTTCTTTGGTAATGTGTGAGTATTTCTCCACTGATGCCCATCTCATGCATTATTTCAGTCAGTTCTGTCTTCTGGAATTGCTCCGCATCAAAAATTAATAATCGTTAGGGGTTACCAAAGTGTTGAAGCTCTCTGAACTTAATAGGGCCTTAATCTTCAGAAGAATCAGGCAGAAAATGTCTTTCATAGATTCATTTTAAATAATCTCCTTCAAAAAACATGAGAGGAGCTTCACACGTCACACACCATGATGAGCATCAGAGTAAGATTTTGCTGGAGGCTTTATCATACAAACTTGGTGATTTAATTGCTTGTTAAAGAGAATGAGAATGAATGGGGATTACTTCTTTCTACTGTTTTGTGGCTTTAGGGAGTTTTTTCATTGGGAGTGGTGAGAAGTTTACGGAAGAGATCAGATTACACACAGCCTAACTTTAAAAGTGAGAGGGGGAGCGAGTGGGAGCAAGTGAACAAGAGAAGAAGGAAGAACACTTTGCTTTGTGATGCGGGCCCATTGTTCCCCTCTTCCCTCTCCCATTTCCTGGCTCCACCTCCAGGGAAAATCAAAAAAGAGACATCCTTGGAAGAGGCACTTAGCTGGACGTGATGGGCTCCACTTGTACCAAGTCAGGGGGTGTGCAGGGCCAAAAATATGAGTATTCCCTGAAGAAGTTGTTGGCCTGCGTCAGTGAGGACAACTTCTCTTTTTCATTGGAGGAAGAGGAGGACCAAGAAGGAGATCTTCCAAAAGTTCAAGGAAAGCTTCTCCTGATGGAGTCCTCCCCAGAAAAATGTTGTTCTACCAGTGAAAAGGAAGACCAGACCCCTCCAAAAGTATAGACGACAGCAGCCCACTTTTCCCAGCCACAATCTGACCGACCACCAGAGTCACCCAGGAGAAGAATGGATGTAACTGTAAGAACCAAGAAGAAATCCATTCTGGAAAAAAAAAACCAACAATAAAAAGGCTTCTCCAAGGAATTTCATTCTCAGCCTGGTTTAAAAAGGGAGGGGTCCTTAGGGATTTGGGAGTCAGAAATGAGCAGGCCAAGAACATTAAGACACCACTTGACTGGAGATGAGTACAGAAATCAGGCTTTTCTTTGCTAGGCAAAATTTCTGGGGTTTTTCCCAGATGATACGGGAGGGAGGGAGGAGGGTTGCTTCCCTCCTTGGTGGTTGGGGAAAGATATTTTCTCTTCATGAGACTTCAGACTATTATCCTATAGGCCTCCTCAGTCATACCTCCTGAAAAATCTTCTGCTGGCCTTTATCACATAGTATAAAACTCCAAGGGCCTTCCCTCTCCTGAGGTCCCAGTGCTGTGATACCCCTTCCTACCTCCCTCCACCTTCCAAAAGGACCCACAGGCTTGACCTAGGGGACAAAATGATTCTCTTGGTGTGAAATTTCATCTAGGGTCAGACTTTCTTCTTCTATCTGATACCCTTTCCTCCTCCCTCTCCCTACTCAACTTTTACCCAAGAGTAAAAGAGTTTCTAATTATAGCTCTACATAAGAATAAGAGAGAGACGGAAGACATACCCTAGAAATGAAATAACCATAGGGAAGTAAGGAGAAGGTCGTAGATAAGAGTCAAATGGGCTAAAAGTCAAAGGTTATATAGTCCCCATCTCTGGATGAAGATATATACTGTATGTATTGTATGTGTATATGAATATATGTGTACATGTATATACATATATGTGTGTGTATATATAAATATATATATATATGTAAAATCTCTGGATAACCTATCTCCACTCTTTAAAAATTGTTCAAGGAGATTCGCCTTTTCCCCATGGGAAGAATCCAATCCAATAATTTCATACTTCCCCCTGCCAGATATTATCTGACTCAGATTTCCCTAACCCCAGTCTCCTGCCCTTTATTTGAGTTGGAAAAGTTTGCCCTTAGAAATGAATAGAATAGGGGCGGCTAGGTGGCGCAGTGAATAGAGCACCGGCCCTGGAGTCAGGAGTACCTGAGTTCAAATCCGGCCTCAGACACTTAACACAAAAAACTAGCCGTGTGACCTTGGGCAAGTCACTTAACCCCAACTGCCCTCCCAAAAAAAAAAAAAAAAGCAAAAAAAAAAAAAAAAAAGAAATGAATAGAATAGAAATGAGTGTGTAATAGTCATTCTCCTTTTTTATAAGCAAGTTTCTTTCCTGGGAAGGAGTCCAGGAATAATAGTATGGATGGTGGATAGTGCATGCAGAAAGAGAGAAAGGCCAGGTGGCGATGGGAAGGAGAGGTGGGGGGAGGGTCATGGAAGAGATAAGGGATGGGGGGTCCTCCTAACTCCTCTTTTGTTGTTTTTTTGGTTATTGTTGTTAGTCACCTCAGTCACATCTGACTCTTTGTGACCC
This sequence comes from Pseudocheirus occidentalis, assembly GCA_028646575.1. NCBI lineage: Eukaryota > Metazoa > Chordata > Mammalia > Diprotodontia > Pseudocheiridae > Pseudocheirus > Pseudocheirus occidentalis. The sequence continues at coordinate 136,677,196 of CM053599.1, read as the reverse complement.
TGTTTGGGATTTCCTTGGTAGATACTGCTATTTCCTTCTCTAGCTCATTTTACTGATAAAGAAACTGAGGCAAACAGGGTTAGTAACTTGCCTCCAGAGTCACACAGCTAGCAAGTTTCCAAGGCTGGATTTGAACTCAGGCATTTTATCCACTATGCCACATATCGCCCTACTCCACCACTCTTTAAAGCCTTCTCAAATAGTGTTCCTATAGCTTCCAGACCCAAATAGGAATTACTCATACTTTTGTCTAACAAAAGGATTACAACTAAATTGTCCCTGCCAGAGAAGGAAAAAATGAGAAAATTGAGATGACAGTCTGTACTTTTAAAGAGCTCACTCTCTAGAGTGGGAAGGCCTAGATGTCCTTAGGGTGCAAAGGAAAATGGATGGCCAAAACCTAAGGGTAATTAAGTAGGTCCATAAGGAGGTCAGAATTTCAATGAGGCAGAGGGTAGAGGCAAAGCCTGGAGAACCTTAGGAGGCAGTAGCAGGGACAAATGGCCTGGTAGATCTCCATATCACCAGAAAAAATTAGTTGACTCTCATCTCACCTAAGTTATAAGAGTAACTAAGCAATCATGGTGGAGGAGAAGAGAGAACACCCTTCAGTGGTGGCATCTTCCTTCTGTGCTATCCAGATGGATTTTGGAATGGTCCAGTGGCTGGGGGGGAGGGAGGGCAACAGTGGTTCTGGGAGGTGGGGGAGAGGGACAGGATTACATACATGGTCAGGAGGAAGGGGATAGGGATGGGTTGACAGACCTATGTTCCCTAATCTCTATACAACAGAGATTATACCCAAATGACAATGACAGTGCCTGTGTGTTTCTGTTTTATTATACCAGAGATAGTGATGACAAGGCCCAGAATACAGAACTCTTCTAGGGAAAGTTGACTCATTAAAATAAAGTCTTAATTAAATCTCTGTGCCATTATAAGGTTGGCAGTAAAAGGAGCCCCTACCATCTAGCCTTTCAGTTGCTGTTTTGTATAGATCGCAACCCTTGGGAGAAGCATTTTTTTCCCCCAAATGAGGACACATTATTTCCCATCCCTTTCCAACTCTCTACTCTCTAAACCCCTCCTTGCTCTCCCCCATTGCTCTAGCTGCCTGGTGCCCACCTCCCCCATTGCTCTAGCTGCCTGGTACCCACCTCCACTTCCCATTGACATCACAATCCAGTCCTCTTTCCTGACTAACAATGGCCTCCAACTATATAACTCAGGGACTGTACACCTTACTCTGTAAAGCCAGACCAGACGGGAGAGGAGTAGACAGCCTTTGACCTCCACGCGTGTTCGTGGGCACCAAAGATGCAGGCTCTCCTTGCTGCTGCTCGGACCCAGAACCGAAACAAATCCAGGCAAGAGAGTTCAAGCCAAAGCCATAGCCCAAGCCATAGCCCAAGCCATAGCCGCAGCCGCAGCCGGAGCTGGAGCCAGACTCCCAGCCATAGCCGCAGTAGGAGCCGAAGTGAAAGTGCCAGTCCGAGCCCTAGTCCACCCAGGCAGAGTACTAGGACAGCACGCTCCCATCGCTCTTCATCTCGGGCCCATCCCCACACTCACTCCCACTATCGTTCCCATCACTCCAACAGTTGTCCCAAAAGAAGGAAGGCGACGGGAGTAGCAAGAAGGAAGGCCAAGAAAGGTCGGTCAGCATATGGAAGGAAGAAACGAGCAGGTACTGGAGGGGAGAGGGTTACCTCCTCCTTAGCTCCCCACCCCAAAGAGTTCCTCTCTTTCTCTCTCTCTCTCTCTCTCTCTCTCTCTCTCTCTCTCTCTCTCTCTCTCATTCCCTCTCTCTCTCTCCCCCTTCTCTTTACCTCCCCTCTTTCCTTTCCTCTTTCTTCTCCTCTTCTTTCCCTCTTCTCTTTTCTCTCTGGTCTCCTTTCCTCTTTCCCTTCCTCTGTCTTCTTTCTCTCCTCTCTTTATTTTCCCTTCTTCTCTCTTCTTTCTTCTTCTTCTTCTTCTTCTTCTTCTTCTTCTTCTTCTTCTTTTTCTCCTCCTCCTCCTCCTCCTCCTCCTCCTCCTCCTCCTCCTCCTCCTCCTCCTCCTCCTCCTCTCTCTGTCTCTGTCTCACTCCTCTTGATTTCCTTTAGGAATCCTCAAGACCTTGGTTTTCAAGACCTAATCTGATCCCTCAAGAACATGTTACTTGTGGGTACCAACATACATGAAATTTATCTGTTTCACCATGTGGGTCTATTTTTCTAGTTGTATCTTTAAGTCAGAGAGGAGAAGCCATGAATGTTACCAAATCTCACCACATTGCATTTTTCAATAAATTTAGCCTGCCCCCATAGCCAATCACAAAAGCCCATTTTTATAAAGTATCCAATCAGGTTGTATATGGACCTACTTTGGATTCTATTTCAGTCCCCAGGAGACTTGAAGACCCACCTGTACAGGCTGCTTTTTGTAATAAGCAATATTCTAATTCTAATCCTCTCCCTTAACCCCTCCGCCCCTTCCCATCCTATTGATTTTGCTTTTCTGTCTCTGGGCAGGGAGGAGAAGAAAATGATAACCCCCTTAATCCTGGGGGGGGGACTGTTGTTCCTGTGCCATGGCTTCGACGCTAATGAGAAGGAGAAGAACATCAACTTGAAAGCTAGGAAGGAAGAAAACGAACTTTTTACAGGAACACGTAGATGGTGATTTCTACACAACATCTTAAAGAGAAAATGGAAAATGAAAGGCTAGCCTCCTATGACTCTGGCATTTCACTTCATCCCCAAGATAATAAAAGTCACCTGTTGTGAAACTAATAAAATCACCATTTTGTTGTTTGGGGATTTTTGTTGTTTGGGGTCTTTTTGGGATCCTGTCTCCCCCCCCCCACTTTAATGTTTGTGTGTCTCTGAATCCAGAAAAAAGAAAGCAACCAAGGAAATTGAAAAGCAAAAACTGTGTTTGACAGGTACTGAAAATAAATCACTCTCCACCAATCAACTAGAGGGAGTTTTCATACTTAATTTTTTTCCTTTCCAGATTGATTTCATATCATGTTTTATATTAAATACAAATTATAACACCATAACACCTGAGTGGGTGGCCTGAACCAGATTAAAATGTAAATGGGAAATAAAGAAAAATAGAACATGTAGTTGCAAGCATTAATATGTAGCCCAAAGAGATGCTTATTCATTATGATTTAGTCAGTTCCTAGTTTTTTAATATAGTATTTTTCCCACAATACCATGCTAAAAATATTTTTAAGCTTTTTTTTAAAAAAAATTTTGAATTCCAAATTCTATTCCTCCCTCCTTTCCTTCTCCCTGAGAAGGATAAGCAATCCAATGTAGATTATATACGTGCAATCATGTAAATGAACATTTCCATATTTGACTCAATTTTTAAGAGGAAACTTTCTAATCATATGGCCTTTACTGTAAAGTGGTCAACATTTCAAATGTTGGCAGGTGCATTTTTTTATAATTGTGTCAGTTCAGGCTTTTGAGCTTTGTGAAACACCATACATTTGGGAAGAAGGAGACTAAAGAATTTCACCAAATGTCCCCCTCGTATATTCAATTTATGACCTTTCTCTAATTTGTTAAAGGATCCAAGAAACTTCCCTTCCAATATGAGGGGAAAATAGCAAATTATATTATTAGAATGTATGTGACATATGGGGAGGGAGAATCTAGGAGTGTAGTATGAAGGAAAACAATTTGTATAAAATATTAAGAATTAGAATCATGTTAAGGATAGATGTAAATATGGATATATGCACAGGGGGAGAGGGAAAGAGGGAAAAGGGGGAGGGAGGGAGAGAGAGAGAGAGAGAGAGAGAGAGAGAGAGAGAGAGAGAGAGAGAGAGAGAGAGAGAGAGAGAGAGAGAGAGAGAGTTTGGACACCCAGTAATGTTGACTTGGGTATATGTGGTCTTATTAAAAAAAAGAAAAAACTTTCAAGAGAAGCAGACATTTGCGTCACAAAGGGTAGGACAAAACCAGGTAAGAATTGGATTTCTAAAGATGCTTGGAAGTGTTAACAGCAGCCATTGCCCACTATTGCCAAACATATGCTTCAAGGATGGAGAGAGAAGGAAAAAAATGCAGAGAGGAAAGAAAGAAATTCCTAGGGGTGAGAGGAAGGAGAGAAAGATAGAGGAGACTGGCAAGGGCAGAAAAAAATCAAAACCTAAAGGTTCTTCTGGTGTGAGCATTTCTAATCTTATTAACCAAAATTTATAACCTACCAAGGCCAAGTTTAAACTCCCCTGGCTAGGCAATTGTTTGCACGAAGATGGAACTGTTACTTCAATTTAATAGGAACTAATGAAAGTGTCAAGCCCTAATGACAGAGTAGGAGTTTAAATTACGAGCCTAAGTATTCAAGTGCTGACACCATGACTGGTCAAAGTATAAATATATTATGAATAAGGGACTTCTTCCTTTTTCTGACCTTCAAATTTGATTGGCATCACACCATTTCCCTTGCCTAGTAAGAAGCATCTCAAACTGCCTTCCCTACCACAGTCTGAAAAGATAAAGTTATCCATTTACACAGGCTGCTCTCCAAATAGGCTAAATCCAAAAAGACTTGGGAGGGCAGGGTTAATCCTTGGCTTCTAAGGTTTAGAGAATATGCCTTTCAGGGAGAGTGACTTGACTGCCCTGGCAAACATTATAAGCTGCCTTTTCTAGAACAGTGATCCTGACTGATTGTATTCAATTGCCTGCCAATCAACCTAAGCATCATTTGATTTGCCATTGCCAATCAAGGATTAAAAAAGAAATCATCGGGGAGAAGAGATTCTAAGTCTCTGGCCTTTCCTCCACACTCTTCTGCTCAAATCTTTCCCTTGGCAATAGTGTCATTGCAGTCTAGTATAGATGTTTTGTACAAATTAACCTTCAAAAATTGCTGCTTCCAACTCCAGTTGAAAGGCATGAAAATGAAGTCTTACTCAATTCAATGACTAGAATCCAGGGACTGGACTCATTTTTGTCTGGCACATAGCATAGGCAATTTAATAAACGTTTCTTGAATAAATAGAATTATGATTTATGAAGAACCAGTATGTGCATACACTGTGGGGATACAAAGTAAGGTGTGAGCTCTCTTGGAGAGGAAGAGGAGGAAGGGGAGGGGAGAAGGAGAAGAATTATGAATTAATTTTTCAAGAACCAGTATTGCATAAACTTTGTGGATACAATGAGATGTGAAAGCTCAAGCTGTAATCTGTAACAGATGATGGATGTCCCTGTGGAGAGGAGAGGAAGAGGGAGGTGAATGGAGTGGAGAAGGTGGGAAACAGGGTGAGAGGAGGAGGAGAAAGAGGAGAAGGGGAGAGATGAAGAAGAAAGTGAGACAGAAAAGAAAGAGAAAGAAGAGGAAAGGGAAGGGAGGGAGGGAGGAAGGAAGGAAGGAGAAGGAAGGAAGGAAGGAAGGAAGGAAGGAAGGAAGGAAGGAAGGAAGGAAGGAAGGAAGGAAGGAAGGAAGAGGGAAGAGGGAAGGAAATTGGCATTGGTGGTAGGTGGACCTGGTTCATTCAAATCCTATCTATCCTCTTATGCTCATTCTGGCTATATTTGTGATTGTGTGATTGCTAAGGAAAGTCACAACTCTCAGGACATGGTGGGCAAACTCTATAAGTTACAGAGAAGGTAATGACTTGCTTGGTGGTAGTTTCTTCTAGGAATTCCCTATGGTGAAATCAAATCTGCCCCTATTTTTATGAGAAGATTAACTTTGCCTTGGATTTGTACTGTATGCTTTCTTTGGTTTAATAACAATTTTTTGTTTATTTTTAGTTTACAACATTCATTTCCACAAGATTTTGAGCTACAATTTTCTCCCCATCTATCCCCTACCCCCCACCCCGAAACAGAGATCCCACTGAATACTCCCTCCCTGAATCTGCTGTCTTCTATATCCTCCCCCATCTCCCCTCTGACTTTCCAGTAGGGCAAAATGTACCGGATTATTTCTATGATTCTATGAATCAAGTCTTATTTGTCCAGAAAGACCTCTCCCCAACCTCTTTCTCACTGATTTCAGACCTCTTTCATGTCTTTAAAAGGGTGTGTGTGTGTTGGGGCGGGGAATCAAACTTCTCCCCAAATCTCAGGCACATGCCATCCTCTAAGATCAGACAGATGAAGTGATCATTTGGCCCTTAAATAGAGAGCTTGTGAATAGCATTTATAATTCCTACTTTACATATGTTTTGGGGATACTTGTTTTTGCCTGACAATGCATGGTATGATTTTTATGATTGTATATGTATAAAATATATATGTGCATATATACATAAGTATATTATATGTGTGTGTTGTGTTTCCTGCCTTTTAGACCATTCCCAAATCAAAAAAATCATCTTTTGTCCTCCCTCCTACTTCATGAAACTCCATTAAGAAAGATATCAACCCTCTTCCAAATCACTGTCATCAACAGTGGCACCAAACAGGAATTTTGTGATTGCTTTATTAATTTTATTATTAATAATTAATATTGATAATTGCTATTATTAATTTGGATGCTCCCTTTAAAGATGAGAGAAGGGAGCAGAGGGAAAGGAGCTTCATGAAAAATAACAATTGTTCAGGTAAGCAAATTGAACACAAAAAGTTAAATTATAAGGAAACATCTGAGTAAGTAGTTAAGCCATCAGCTACTAGAAGCAGAAAAATAGAATTTTTTTTAAGGGGGGAAGAAGGCGAGGCATTGGGGTTAAGTGACTTGCCCAAGGTCACACAGCTAGCTAAGCATCAAGTGTCTGAGGCTGTATTTGAACTCAGGTCCTCCTGACTCCAGGGCCAATGCTCTAATCACTGTGCCACCTAGCTGCACCCCCCCCCCAATCATTCTTAAGGAGTGGAAGGCTACCAAGAAGAATCTTCCCCTTTAGCAGCCAGGAAGAGATATTTTATGAGTTTTGAAGATAATAAAAAGCTTGTTCTCACTGTTCCTTCTCTTACCAATATGCCCCAATCAGTTCTTGGATGACAAAGTGGGGTTCTCCTAGCTTCTGAATCCCCCATTATCCACAACAGGAGCTTCAAAGGGACTCAAGTTTGAGCATTCAGCATTTGATGCTGACCACTGCACTTTTCTCCCTTTATGGGTAGGAAACTAAATGGATCTTTCAGTTTCCGGTCTCAGGAGCCACCTCTAAATCTAAATTAAAAAAGATAGTACCAAAACCAGCAAACTCTGAGAACAAAGTAAGTCCATTCTCCATTTTTTTGGAGTCCCATGCCTTCGTGGTATTTAGGCAGGAGCCTGGAAGCCAAGAGGTTTGTGTAAAGATGAAAATAAGGCAGAACCTTGCCCTGATCTTACAGTCTTTAGACAAATTACTATAATGCAAATAGTTATACTTATATATAAGTATAATCCAAAGCAGAAAAGTAAAAAGAGAACAAAAGGAGAGAGCATCCAGGGAAGCGATTGGGAGAGTAAAGAGAAAATAAGAGACAAAGAAAGTGAAGAATTGGGAGAAGGTCAGGATGCACAATTTGTCGTTCAAGATCTTAGAAGTACAGAAAGAAATCTGCAATGGCAGTGATGTAAGAAAGATCAACCTTGAATCACCAAAGTGCAATGAAAATGGAGCCACAGGAGTCGAGAGTCAAGAAACTAGAAACATTGTCATCAAAAGTGTCATCATCAATGTCATTGAGATGTCTCTGAAGATAATTGGCAAGCAAAGAAAGAAGAGGAAAATCATGAGCTAAACTGAAATGCCACCAGTCATTAAGATTGGTTGTATTCTGGAAATAAATGGAGAAGTGATAAGAGCCAAGGAGGGTAAATTAAATGTCATGAACTTCAAAGAAGGGGTCACTATGGCATGGGCATTGAAGTGTGGTGTGGGCCATGGAGTGATGAAACATGCCCATTTTGTGACATGTATGATTTGAGGACAGGAGAGGGGAGAAAGCAGTTTAGAAAAGATTGTCCGAGACATAGAGTCCTCAAGTGGAAAAGTCAAGTTTAAATTAATTCAAAAAAAGTAGAGGAGACAAAAGAGAAAGAATATGGAGAGTGTTTGAGATGCTATTTTCTTCCTTTTTTTTTTTTTAAAAAAAAGATACTCTTTTTCAAAGGTTAAAGGTGGGAGGGAAGGATAATGGCTGGGAGGGGAAAAGACGGTGATTTTGAAGAAGTGACAGGGGCTAGGGTGAATCCAGAGATTCAGGGGAGTTAGAAGGAAGAAAAAGAAAACTGGACTTGGTAGGTTTGAACATCCAGAGTTAGGGGACTGAACATTGTACTGGAAGGGCATTGTTAGTCATGTCAAGGGGGTGGGGATAGGTGCAAAGGAGCAGCACTAGCCTCCTAATTCAACCCTCATCATGGAGTTAATAGACAAGCAATACTTGTTTGTAGAATTTAGTAAGCCTTGTATTTCTAATCATGCCTCTTTGTGGGAACCAAGGTTTTCAGCTCAGAGGCATCATTGGTGCCAGCCAACATGTTTTAGAGCAGAGGAAGGACAACAACCAAGAAGAAAACAGGCTAAACCAATATAAAGACTGGCTAAATAAATTACGGTAAAGTGAATGGAGGGGCTGTCTTGGGAGGTAATTGATTGGTTAACTACTCTTCCCACCCCCTCCCAACTTCCTTACCCTCAGCAAAGGTGCTAATCACTAAGAAAATATCTGAGACTCTGATGCATGGACTATATATAAAAGCCTTTGAGGTCCCTTCCATCTCTGAGATTTTGTGATCCTGAGAGGAGACAGAGATAGAAGTTAGAAACTGAAATGGGATCCGGGTCAAGTTAGGAAATCCCAGGAGGGCTAGAGGAGACAAGAGGTCAGGATGTTTGCCAATCTGGCAACAAATGAGGATATGAGCTAGGTAGCAAGTGAGTAGCCTCAATTTGTCCCACTCATCAGCTTCAGAACTAGCATAGTCTCTACGCAGCTTCTCCACCCCCTGTCCCAGTTCTTTCCAGAATTCACCATCTCTTGGCTACTACTCTCATTTACTTCCATGGAATCCACAGGCTACAGCTGCTTCCAGGGTTCAGATTAGACCTGCTTCCACAAATCAGGCCTGTGATGCCCTAGGAGCTTGTCAGCATTGCCCTGTGCCAGATGCCCACAACCCCTTCTTCTATCCTTCCCATTCCCTCTTTGGATTCAGCCTCAGAACCTTGCTGAATTCTGCCATCTCTGGATCCATCACCCCCCTCTTTCCCTTCTGTTTCTAATTCATAGGGACCCTTCTGCCAAGTCCTTGGCCTTCCTGTTTGCCTTTTATTTCTGGCTGGGATAAATGTAGACAGCTGTCTATGTGATGAGATTTCAGGGGCTTTGGAAGGCTGCCCCTGTTCCCCCCACCCCCAAACACATTCCCTTACTGGCAGAAGGATTCCTGAAATTCTACTATTAGATAAATTCTTGATTTCTTTGGCTAAACTTTACCCTCCATTGGGATTATTCTGCTTGAGATGGCAGGGTAGAAAGAGGGCAACAACACCGGGGTGTAGAATATTGCAGATTATTTTTGATACATTGAATTTTTTTCCTGAATATTTTTCTTTACTTTAAAAAAAACTCTGTTATTTATAATGAATCAATGGCTCTCTGGGAGGGGAAGAGAAATAAAAGGACATAGGAAAAATATGTGACATAAAAACAAAAGAAATCAATCAAAATTTATTTTAAAATTTTATTCTGGTCTTTACACTATAACCACACTGCCTTAGAAATGGGAAATATGCCCTTGGGAGGGCAGAGAAGTACTGGATCAACTAAAATCCCACCTTCTATAGGAATCCTTCCTCAACTCTTCTTAATTCCACTGCCTCCCTCTTTTCTTCTACCTTCCTTCCTTCTAATTATGTCCTATTTATCCTGTATATATATATATATATATATATATATATGACACTCTGTGTATATTTGTTTGCATGTTGTCTTCCCCATTAAGATTGTAAGCTCCTTGAGGACAGGGACTATCTTTTGCCTGTTTATGTATCCCCAGCATTTAGCATAATGCCTGGCACATAGTAGATTTTTTTTTTTTTTGCTTTTTGGAGGGCAGTTGGGGTTAAGTGACTTGCCCAAGGTCACACGGCTAGTTTTTTTGTGTTAAGTGTCTGAGGCCGGATTTGAACTCAGGTACTCCTGACTCCAGGGCCAGTGCTCTATTCACTGCACCACCTAGACACCCACCACATAGTAGATGTTTAATAAATGTTTATTGATTAGATTGATTATGAGGTGATTTAAATATGGAAAGTGTACATTTACCTTCTAAGAACTGATCATCTCTCAGGAAATAGGTTTTCTTTTGTGAGTGAGAAAAGAAAACTACAGCACACAAGGGGCTGAGAGGATGGAGTGGAAAGCTTGACATTTAGACGAAATTATTTTTTCAGGACCTATGCTGGTTTGGGAGATCAGGGAAAAGTCAGGTCTATCCAGCAAGTATTGTTTCATTAAAGCACTCACCTGGTGCCAGACAAAATGTCTTGTTGCAAATACACAACAAAATGAAGGATAACCTCTGACCTCAAGGAGCTTCCCAAACTGACACCTATTTAAAGAAATCATTAATTTGCAGAAGATTTACGAAGTGCCTTGCCCACAAATGAGTTTGATTGTCACTACAGCACTCTGGAGAGGGGGCACACTGGTGATTCTCACTTCCATTTTATAGGTCATAGAGTAGGTGTCTCTTTTTTTATTTATTAGGCATCAAGCACTGGGGATACAAGTCCCAGGAATGAAACTGTCCCTAGTCTTGATGAATTGACATTCTAAAAAGAAACAGAGATTTCAGTGTGGGGGTGAGGGAGGGGAGGAGATTATTCTCTGGAGATGAAGTGGGGGGGGAGGGGAAGGAGGCGAGGGGAAAGAATGAAACCTGAAACTTGGCTGACTATCTCATTTTGTCTGTCTTCACTCTTCTTGCCTGATTTTGACCCATCTCTGTCCTGAAGCTCCTACAGTATCAGATGCCTCTGCACTTGAGCAAGGACAGGTCTCTCTAACCATCACCAAGGCTGCCAGTGATAAAGCTCCAGACCTAGGGTACAATTATATTAGCAAGCTGGTGTGTAAAACTCGGACAACAGAGGGCCACCCACACCCTCAGCCCCCAGATGCCACAGCAGGTGACTCACTGTTGTCAGTTCTGAAGCTGAGACTAGGAGGAAAACACCCACAGTTCTAATTAGTTCCATCCCAAGCAGGCCAATCAATCACAGAGACCTTCCCACCCCCAACCCACCCCCAGCAGGAGGAGTCTGGAGTGGTGGGTAAGGGTGCATGCGAGTGCATTGCATGTGGACAGACCTAGTGGCCTAACCATACTGAGATTACCTTTATTTAATTAAATCTTTATGCTCTGGAATGATCTTTAAAAAAGCATGTCTGGTGATGTGAGTGAGGTTGAGTCAAGTGATGATGCTCCCTAGACCACCTCCAGCGGCTTTCCATTTACTATGACAATGGTGTCAAATACTATTAGAAATGTGGGCCACTAAACCATATATAATGATCCCTTTGGACTGAATATTTGCTTAGTTTGAAAAATGCAATATTGTCTATGTTTTGTGATGTATTTATTTATTTTGTTAAATGTGTCCCAATTACATTTTAATCTGGTTTGGGCCGTACTCAGGAGTGTTGTGACATGAGACCCATGGACTGAGTGCTTGATAATTCTGCCCTAGTCATCCTTATCTAGAGCAGAGGATCATGGCAAACACAGTCAGGGGTAGAGGCTGGACATAGGATTTCACTAACTCTTTGGTGAGGAAACGTCAACCAAGTCTGCATATAGCATTCTCATTGCATTGATAGGTGAGGCAAAGAGGGTCATAGGGAAGGGAGGGAGATTATCAGGAATGAGAACACAAACCCCTTTCAAAACCCCTCTTCCAAGGGCAACTAGGTGGTGCAGTGAATAACCCACTGGCCCTGGAGTCAGGAACGACCTGAGTTCAAATCCAATTACTTGACACTTACTAGCTGTGTGACCTTGGACAAGTCACTTTACCCCAATTGCCTCTCTCCTCTCAAAAAAAGAAAGAAAGAAAGAAAGAAATCCCTCTTTCAAGTTTCTTTGAATACTTCTCAGATACAGATTCACACCTGAGTCTGAAAGGAAGCAATTGGGGGATTTTCTTCTTTTAAATTAAATCACTTGTCCTGAGAGGATAGATGGTCTCCTTCAGAAGCTCTGCACTCCTTCTCAGTGGCTGAATTTACCATCAAAGTTGGCTCTGTTTCCTGAACTTGGGTTTCTAACCCAGCTTCTCTCTCCCCCACCTCCACCTATATCTTCCCCCTCCCTTTTCTGAAAGAATGAAACTGTGGTTTGAGTTTTGGTTTTGGTCTTTTTTTTTTTGTTCTTTGCTTGGGTGTCTGCGACTGCCTTTTTTTTTTTTAATTTTAAGAGTTGATTTCGGGGAAACTGAACTGCGTGTGTGAAACTGTGAGGCATGAAAGCATATGGATAGTTGTGTGGTAAGAAAGAAGTCTGCCTGTCAGTGTAGCCAAACCCTCTGAATTCCAGCTAATCTGCACTCTCCGATAAAGGGCGGTGGGACAGCATGGGGAGAATGAATGATGCTTCAAGACTGAGGCAGGTACCTGGGCTCTAAGAGAATGACACAATGAGTGGACCCTACAGAGGTTGTGAGGAGAAATAAAAAGGTGGAGTGTGGAGCATGGGAGGCTCTAATCTATGTCTTCCATTTCATAAGCAAGGCCTCTGGAGGATCTAGTTAAATCTTTTTTTTTCTAATGAGGAGACTTGAAACCCAGACTACTAATGTGACATGGCCAAAGTTACATAGGCAATAAGAAACAAAGCCAGATTGGGACCCAGGGCTTCTGATCCCAAGGGTTATGATGTTTCCATTAAAGAAGGCAGGGAAAGCCCAGCTTTTACCTCTGCAGGGCCAGGCCTGGGTTTTACCAAGACCCAGAGTGGGTCCAAGATTACAGAAATCTATCCATTCTGTCTTCATCACAGGTCTGGTGTGAGCCGGTCAGTTGGCCAGTTAATAAGAATGTATCAAGCACCTACTCTGTGCCAATCATTGGGATAATTGCTAGGGTTACAAAGAAAGTCAAAAAACAATCCCTACTCTCCTGGAGTTTATAGTCTAATGGGAGAGACAGGAAGAAAGCAACCATGTTATGGGCTAATTAATAGAGGACAGACACAGGCCTTAAGTGGGATCAGGAAAGGCTTCTCACAGAAGGTGGAGTTTTTGTTGGGACCTGAAGGGAGCCAAGAAACTGGAGAAGAAGATAGAGATGGGGATGGAGAGTATTCCAAGCATGGGGAAGAACCAGTGAAAATGACCAGAATCTGAAGATAGAGTCTTATAGAAACAGGCAGGGGATCAGTGTCACTGGATCACAGAGTATATTGGGGAGCAGTAAAAGGTATGAGAAGATTGATAAGTTAGGAGGGAGCTGGGTTCTTAAGGCTTTGAATGCCAGATACAAGATTTTATGTTTGAGCCTAGAGGTGACAGGGAGCCTCCAGAGTTTATTAAGTGTGTGTATGGGGGCAGGAGGCTGGGTGGAGGGAGGGATATGGTCAAATCTGGAGTGGAGAGAGATTTATGGCAGGGCCAACTAGAAAACTATTGCCATATTCCAGGATTGTGGCGTTAAGGGTCTGCACCAAGCTTCTGGCAGTGATGAAGAGGAGAAGGGGGTATATGGGAGACATGTTGCAAAGAGAAAAATGACAGGCCTGGGCAATAAATTGGAAATGGAGGGTGAGAGAGAGTGAAGGGTTGAGGATGGTACTTAGTAGTACCTAGTAATTGGAAAGTTCAGAAAAAGGGAAGATCTGGGCAGAGAGATACTATTTAGTTTTGGATAGATGTGTTAAATTTTAAATGTCTATGGTATATCCACTTTAATGTGTCAGTTGAAGATGCAAATCGGGAGGCCACGAGAGAGGCTGGGGTGGATAAGTAGATCAGAGAGTCATCAGCACAGCGATGATCATTGAAATCATGGGAGCAGGTGAGATCACCAAATGAAACAACATGAAGAAAGAAAAGAAGATCCAGGACAGAGTCCTACAGCAGACAGATTGTTGGTGGATATGACCTAGATAGACATCCAGCAAAGGATACTGAGAAGGAGAATTCAGACAGGAAGGAGAACTAGGATAAAGCAATGTCATGGAAACCTAGAGAAAAGAGGGTACCAAGGAGAAGAGGGCAGCCAACAATGTCAAAGGTTGCAAAGAGCTCAAGGAGCATGGAATCTGAGAACTGGTCATTAGTATTGGCAATTAAGAGATCATTAGTAACTCTGGAGATAATAGCTTCAGGTGAATGATGAGGTCAGAAACCAGAATGTAAAGAATTAAAAAGAGAGTGAGAGAAAAGGAAGCAGAGGTACCTAGTGTAGATGGCCTTCTCAAGGAGGTTAGCTGTAAAAAGGGAAAAGAAATATAGGATGTTAGCTATTGAGAATGGATGGCTTTTAAGGATGAGTGAGCCATGGATATGTTTGTCAGTAGTAGGGATGCAGTCAATAGACAAGGACAGAGTTAGATGTTAGAGAAGGCACCCTGCTAGAGAAAGACAGGATGGAATGAGATCACTTGTGCGCACAAAGCCTTGGCTAGGAGAAGGGCCTTCATGGGAGACAGAGGTGGAGGAGGGGATAGTGACAGAATCATCTGAGTCATATGAGATGACAAATGATTTCAATTTTTTCAATTAAATATGAGACAAAAGTTCTCAGTTGAGAGAATCGGGGCAGGGATAGTTTTAGGGGGGATGAAAAAAGGTTTGGAAAAACTACTGTGGTAAGTAGGAGAGTGATAGAGAGGTTAAAGAATTTAAAAAAAAAAAAGATTTGCCTAGCAGCAGTGAAAGCCTAGTTGAGTTTATATAGTATAAATATATAGTGGACCCAGTCGACACATTTTATGACTTCCTCTAGCTTTGTTCAGTAACACGTATGTAGTAGTGAAGGCAATGGATGGTAGGAATGATCCAAGACTGATGCTCAGGAGGGCAACTACAGGATCCTCAGTGAAACTGGAAAAAAAGAAATTTCACCTTTGGTAGCCTCCTCCGTTTCCCAGAGTCCCTATTTTCTTTCTCAGTAACCTCTTTCTACTACCACCAAGTGCCCAGGATTTCTTACTGCATACAAACTGTTGTTATGGCTCAAGAAGACCTTAATGGGTCAGAGAATTTCTATTTCAATAGAACCATCCAGAAGAGGCAATATATTCATCCTAAGGAATGAATTGCTAATGGAGAGATTTTAGATATTAGAAGCAGGCTACAGATGGAAATATATGAAGGAAGGAGTACTGAAAAGCTTTTCCATCATTCCTCAATGCATACCAGAGACATGACAGTCTACTCCACATATAAAGATAATCTTGGCCAGAAGTACTGGTAAAGGCTCATAAAAATCCTCACTGCATACAGACGGAGATGAATGAATTGGATGCAGATGGGTAGAGATCATTTGAGGCAGCTAGGAGTATGTAGCCAGAAGACTAGACCAAGGAGGGGAGGTATGATTCTTGCCTTCAAATATTTGCAGTACTGCTGTGTAAAATAAGGGGTTCGATTTGTTCTCAGTGCCAGAGGACAGAACCAGGAGCTATGGACTGGAGTTGCCAAGAGGCAGATTTTGACTCTGAGACAGAACCAGTGGTTTCCTGGTGAAGCTTTCCTGAGACAACTTCCTCCCCAAACTCTACCTGATATGGTCCCAGCTTCTTGGATGCAGTTTTCTGGTCTGAGGGATAAAAGGTCTCAGACACGTGTAGTCAGATTTGTTGGTGCCTAACGTTGTACAAGTCAAGTCACCATATCCTGGTGAATGACTGATCAGATGCTTTTCCAGATGGAAAGGAGGTGGGGGTCTTATCCAGAAAAATTAAGTACTACTATATCCTTGTTGCATATCCTTGTTGTGTCAGGACAAAGCAAACCTCGATTGTTTTGTATTCAGTGACTTTCAGAGTGCTTCATTCACTCCGAACATGAAACTTGAACAGCTTTAAAGCCATGTCTGCAACAGATTCTGTGTAAAATAAAAACTTCCTTGAAAAGCAAAGATATTCCAAAATGGAATGAAATTGTCTTGGGATGCAGCAAGTTCCACAACACCATCATCTTAAAGGGAAGGCCAAATGACCACTTGTTCAGTGGCCAGAAAGGAAATTCTCATTCAGGCAGGGGTTGGGCTAGATGCCTTCTGAGACTCCTTCCAGTTGGCCAGACAGCAAGTATTTATTAAGCACGTAATGTATACCAGCACAATAAGCACTGGGATACAAGGAAAGACAAAGGACAGTCCCTCACAACTGGGTCCAATTCAGGGATTCTCTGGTCCTGTCAAATTCCTTGCTCCTGAGGTGGAGAAGTTTCTTTCATGTGCTCAGACAAGGGAAGACATCTTGATTCGACTCTGGCAAACAAGCACTTTACTTCCCATATTCCCAGATCAGGAAAATGCTCCAGATCCTGCTTCTCCTGAGTCTCAGACTCAGCTGCATTTTTCTCTGCTGACAATCCAAACAACAGAGAGATGGCCTTGACTTCTGAGGCAGCCACAGCTGTAGGAGAGAATAGAGCCCTGGGCCTGCCGGAGTCATCAGGAGGATCTGAGTTCAGATCCTGTCCCAAATACTTAATAGCTGTGTAACAGTGGACGAGTCACTTGACCTCTGCCTCAGTTTCTTCATCTGTAAAATGAGAAGAATAATACCTACTTCCCTGGGTTGTTGCGAGGATCAATGAGATATTTACAAAGTGCTTAGCGGTGCTTGATGTATTTATTGTAGGTGCTCTATAAATGCTTATTCCCTTCCCTTTGAGAAATGAAGGGTCAAATTGTACTGAACGTATCCAAGAGCACATAGTTTCTGTCCAAACTAGAGTTGTAAAATGTTCTGTGTTTTTCAGTGACTCTTTTTGGGGTTTTCTTGGTAAAGATACTTGAGTGCTTTGCCATTTCCTTCTCCAACTTATTTTAGGGATGAGGAAATGGAGACAAACAAGGTTAAGTGACTTGCCCAGGCTCACACAGCTATTAAGTAAGGGTTACAGAGCTAGTGTCTTATGCCAGATTCTAACTCAGGTCTTCCTGAGTCCAGACCCAGCATTCTATCCACTTCACCACCTAACTGTCCATGTAAATTACATTAGTAGCCATATAGTCCAACCCTTTCATTTTATAGATGAATGCATGATAGAAAAAGGAAAAAAAAAACATGTATTAAATGCCTCTTCTGTGCCAAGCAGTTATGTATGGCAGAAATAGGAAATAAAAGAGAAAGCATTAGAATGAAGAAGGCAGATTTTGCCCTGAGGGACGGAGGACCCAGTATAAAGAGGTGAATGGTGGTCTTTGAAGTTAGAAGTCCGGGCACTGGTGGAGTAAGAGGGGGAAAGTGAGGGAGAGGAGACTGTGGGCCAAGTGCCTCACAGAATGGGGTGGGGCTTGTTGGATAGGGTTTGAAGCATAATCTGGGACCTGGTAGATATAGTAAAGTGAGTCCTCACTCACTCATTTACCAGTCAGCACATTTTAGCCACAGGGGCAAAGCATTATAACTGAGTAGATTAACCAAGACACAAGGTTCAAATAGAGCCTCGGGCACTTGCTGGTTAAGTGACCCTGGGTAAGTCACTTAACCTTTGTCACAGTTTCTTCTTTGTAAAATGAGAATAATAATAGCATCTACTTCCACAGAGTTTTTGCAAGGATCAAAGGAGATATTTGTTTAAAAAAAAAAAACAAAATAAAAACAAACTTAGCCCTGTATGCCTCACTCATTAATGCAAGTGCTGCATTAATGTTTATTTTGGACCTTTCCAAGATCAGGTCCCCAAGGTGCCTTTCAAGTGGAGGGCAGGGCAGACAACTAGATGCCAGGTAGGCCCTGGTTTCTATGTGGCTTGCTAATGGGAAGCAAGGTCCCCAGATGAGAAAGGACTTGCCAAAAGTCAGTCCAGCATTAAGGCAAGATTTGAACTCAGATCCTCTGATTCCAATTCTAGTATTTTTTTTCCATTGTGCCCCTCAGCTTCTGAAGAAGTTTTCTTTTCCCTTGGAAAAGGGAATGAATTGCAGTCACTTTCATTCTGCTTAGAGCCTGGGGCAAGGAGAAGTCATTAATCACTATGGTGTGGGGCGGCTAGGTGGCGCAGTGAATGGAGCACCAGCCCTGGAGTCAGGAGTACCTGAGTTCAAATCCGGCCTCAGACACTTAACACAAAAAACTAGCTGTGTGACCTTGGGCAAGTCACTTAACCCCAATTGCCCTCCAAAAAGCAAAAAAAAAAAAAATCACTATGGTGTGTAAAGAAAGTATCTTGTACTGGGGTTAGAAGAGAGACTGAAGTTTAATTTTAGCTATATGACTTTGGACAAGTCATTGCACTTTTACTTTCTGTTTCCACATCAGCAAAATGAGGATTATAATGGTTTACCCTCCCCCCCAAGGCTCTCTAGTGGGGGATCAAAAGAGATAATTATGTAAAAGTGCTTGAGAAATTCAAGGTGTTATTATGTGAGCTACCATCACCATCATCATCACCATCATCATCACCATCATCATCACCATCATCATCACCATCATCATCACCATCATCATCATCATCATCACCATCATCATCACCATCATCATCATCACAATTATAATTGTGTCTACATCATACCCTCAAGTAAGCCTGAAAGCTCTGGAACTTAAGAAAGAAAAGTCAGGGAAGATTTGTTTTGTTTTGATTTTACTTTATTTTATTTTTTAATTGTATTGACTCAATCTCCTTATCTTACCCAGGCTGGAACAACATTCACCCACAGACCAGACCCCATCGCCCGACATCTTTGACCTGCTCTGTCTCCAGCCAGGGCTACTTTGCCCCTCTTCAGGCAGCTTCATGCTGCTTCCAAAGGTCTCACCGTGTTGGTGCTGGCCTTCATGAGTAGTGTTTGGGATGAAAAATAGCTTTCTTCCTTAATTTAGTGGAAGAAAGTAAACACAGAGATCTCTTAGGATAAGAACAGGAGTTTATTCTCTTCCCCAGGGAGAAGAGGGCGGTCTTCCCCGTGAGTCATCATGGAGAAGGGGCAAGTTATAAAAGACAGGGCCAGAATTTATAACTTAACTTAATCAAGCTCCCTTTCCTGACTGTTTCCTCTCTCATTGGTAGAGAGGCATACTTAACCAAATTCTTCCTAACTGGGACAGCAAGAAAAAAGGGGGGGAAGGTCCCCCCAAGGCAGGAAAACAGACAAAGAAAAGTAAAAGTGACTGACAGCAGCCATGGAGGAGGGGGGAGGAAGGGAAGGTTAACAACCCCAAATGGAGAAGTTTTCACTCATTCCATACAGGTAGCAAGGTGATACAATGGCTAGAACATTTAGATTTGGATCAGAATAGACCTGAGTTTGAATTTGGCCTCAGACACTTACTAGCTATGTGGCCCTGGGCAAGTCAGTTAACCAATGTTTATCTCAGTTTTCCCATCTGTGAAATGTGAATAATAATAGCATCTATGACCCAGAGTTATGAGAACTAAATGAGATGATTATTGTAAAGTGCTTAGCACAGTGCCTGGCACATAGAAAACTGAAATATATAAATGTTAACTATTATGGAGAGGATGGTGGTGGTGGTGGTGGTGAGGATACCTGACAGTGGAAGTTCAGAACTCCAGAGCTCAAGCAGTCCACCAGATTTAGACTCACCAGTAGCTTGAGGGTGGGAATGAGGATGATTGGGTAAGGAAGCATTTGAAAAGAAAATTATTAAATCTCCCTTTCTTCCCCCACTGTCCTCCCTTTTTTCTAGTAAAAACTTTTTCCCAGTCTTTTATCTGTTCCCAAGTTTCAGATACAACAGACACTTTCAGACTGGGTTTCCAACTGTCATTGCCCCAAGGTAATCAGATTCCTTGGATTTGCATAATTACACCGGCCCCTGTTTGGAAACATCCAGATTTCAAAATGAAGGCTGAAACTTTGCAAACGGTTTTGTGATGAACCAGAGAAATGTTAAGTTTCTACACAGCCATGGTATGCCTGGAGAATTGCAGTCTTAACAATATTCAGAAGGCAGTGTGAAAGATTTAAAGCAGGTTTGTCTTTTCTTTTTTAAAATTTATTTCTTTTTAGTTTTCAACATTCACTTACAGGAGATTTTGAGTTCCAAATTTTCTCCCCCTCCATCCCCTTCCCCACCCCAAGATGCTATCTGATATTGGCTCTGCATATACATTCACACTAAATGTATTTTCACATTGGTCCTGTTGTAAAGAAAAATGAGGACCAATGGGAAGAAAAATGAGAAAGAAAAAACAACAAAAAGAGAGAGAGAGCAAATAGTCTGCTTCAATCTGCATTCAGACTCCATAGTTCTTTTTTTGGATGAGGACAGTGTTTTCTATCATGAGTCTTTTGGAGTTGTCTTAGATCCTTGCATTGCTAAAAAGAGATAAGTCTATCAAAGGTAGTCATCACACAATGTGGCTGTTACTGTGTACAATGTTCTCCTGATTCTACTCACTTCACTCAACATCACTTCATGTAAATCTTTCCAGGTTTTTCTGAAATCCACCTGTTCATCATTTCTTATGGAAGAATAGTATTCCATTACATTCCTATACCATGACTTGTTTAGCCATTCCCCAAATGATGGGCATCCCCTCAATTTCCAGTTCTTGGCCACCACAAAAAGAGCTGCTAAAAATATTTTTGTACGTGTGGGTCCTTTTCCTGTTTTTGTGATCTTTTTGGGATACAGACCTACAAGTGGTATTGCTGGGTCTTTAAACCTCCTTTAGAAGTTTTTAACCTGGGATCTGAGAAAAGGAAATAGATTTCAGGGGCTCTATGAACTTGGTTGGTAAAAACATCCATCTTTATTTTCACAAATTTTTAATTGAAATTTAGAATATCCTTCAATTGTGAATATAATCACTGCCAAAGGGCTCTCTCTCTCTCTCTCTCTCTCTCTCTCTCTCTCTCTCTCTCTCTCACACACACACACACACACACACACACACACACACACACACACACTTAAGAATCCCTGATTTAAAATGGGAGAGGTGAAGGGAAACCAGGTAGCTCTACCACTATCTTCTGTTTTGCTTTTTTGAGGGGGGAAGGTAGGACAATTGGGGTTAAGTAACCTATCCAAAGTTACACAGCTAGTTTTTTGTGTTAAGTGTCTGAGGCCGAATTTGAACTCAGGTCCTCCTCACTACGGGGCTGTTGCTCTATTCCCTGAGCCACCTAGAGGCCCCTTTACCACTATCTTCAGGTAAATCAAATCACTTCTCAGGTCCTCTGTTTCTTTCCCAGAATAGCTGATTTCTAAACTCTCTCTTCTAAGCTCTCTAAAACTTGACTCTCAGTCAAAGGTCCGAATGCCATCCCTCATTCCAAGACTGTCTCTCATGGCTTGGGGTGAGCTAAGGAAACTGTAGTTTGGAGGGGAAGAATTTGAAAGGGGAAAGTGAGATAAGTTAATTTGTTGAGGAGACAAATAGTAAAGAATGCAGCCTGACTAGAGAGGGAGGGAGTTATGGAGCTGATAATGTTATCTGGCAGACGGTGTGACTATCCATCCTCTACATTTTTCGGAGTTCACTGGAAATCCTTTCGAGGGTCACAGGTTGTGTAGGCCTGACATAGATGCTACAACTTAGTGTCAGGAAGCCCTGTGTTTGAGTCTTGCTTTTGACTCATTCCAACTATGCAAATACAATTAACTATATCTTTAAGGAAGACCCTAAGTTAGAGATAAGTTGTTGATCTGTGTTGGTGGAAAGAGATTTTTTTGTACAAGAAATCCCTCTACCAGTAAATTCAGAGACCCACTATATATATAAAAATATTTATAGCAGCTCTTTGTAGTAGCAAAAATCTGAAAACTAAGAGGGTGCCCACCTATTGGAGGAGTATCTGAACAATTATGGAATATAAATGTACAGAATATTTCTGTGCCATAAAAAAATGATAAAAGAACAATTCCAGAGGAAACTGAGAAGACCTCTATGAACTGATGCAGAGGAACATGAGCAGAATCCAGAATGACAACAACATTACAAAGATAAAACAATTTTGAAAGACTTTGGAACTCTGATCCTCAAAAGAACGAATCTTGATTCCAGAAGACAGAAGGAAGTACAAGGTCACCACCTACCTCCTGCCAGAAAAGTGATAGACTCAAGATGCAGAATAAGACATATTTTTGGACATGTCCAATGGGAGCAGTGGTTATGTTTGATTATGCATATTTGCAATGAAGGGTTTCTTTTTTCTTTTTGTTCAACTGATGGGGAAGGTGGGTGATGGGAGGTAGAGAAAAGGTCTTCAAATAGTCTAAAAAAAGAAATCATAGGTCCAGATTAAACACAGCATGTAACGTACATTATAGATGTTAAACAAATATTTGTTGAAAGAATAATGCAGGTGGGGAACCATATCATCCTATATTTAGAACCAGAAGGGAAGTTAGAAGTCATTGAATTCAACTCCTTCGTTTTACAGAGAAGGAAACTCAGCCCCAGAGACATAGTGACTTGTCCAGAATTACATGGATTGTAAATCCCCTGGTTAAATTTGATCTTCCTGAAGTATTTGCAGATCCTATACTTGATTGCACGGCCTGTCATGGGGAGGTGGGGGTGGAGGGAGGGGATAAACTTTGAAATTCAAAGGATTATGGAACTGAATCTTATAAACTAAAAGTAAATAAACAAGTCAATGAAAAAAATTTTTTTTAAAAAGTGATCTTCCTGGATCCAAATGTAATACTACCAATGATTTCTTAGGGCCTTAATTTTCACTCAATCAACAAGCATTTATCATACTGTTATAGACTGGTGTTAGCAGTCTATAACAACGGATTTAGGGGTCAAGTTTTGACTTTGACCCTTACTACTGTGACCCTGAGCCGTTTATTTAACTTATCATCATCTCTTTCTTCATCTATAAAATGGATAAAAATCTATAATATAAAATATCTATAGATAAAAATCTATAATATCAATATCTATACTATAGATATAAAAATCTATAATCTTATCACCTAGCTCATAGGGCTGTGGCAAAGCAGGTGTCTAGTCTGAACTATTATTAAAATCTTCTAAAAGCTGACATTCAAACCTCAAAGTGCCACGTTGAGAATAACTTACTACAAGAGAGGAGAGAGAGGGGGAAGGAGGTCATGAATGGTGAGGACAAGAGGGAAAAAAAGCCCTGGGTTTTGGAATCAGAAGAGTTGAGTTCTTGGGTCTGTTTTAAAAAGCCAGGTTTCTGTCATCTGGTCACTAGGGGAATATTCTAGTCTTTGACAAAGTAGAATCCCCCAAGCCTGGAATGTTTTCACTGAGCACCTCCCCCTCTTGTAATCCTTAGCTCTTTCCCAAGACATAACTCAAATGTCACCTTCTGCCTGAGGCCTTTCTTGATCCTCCTCTGTTTCAAGTGTTTTCTGTCTCCCAGAAATAACTTTGTATATGTTTTGAATTTTATTTTTAAAAAGAGGAAGAGAAAAAAATCAAAAGCAATAAAAAAAATCTGACATTAAATGCAATGTTCCATCCCAGTTTTAGCCTTTCCCCTCACTGCCTAAAGAATTGAGGTGTCTTCTCATTTCCCATCTTTGGAGCCAAGCCTTTTCTCTATAATTTTGCAACATTCATTCTTCAAAAGAGTATAAGCTTGTCTGGCCTTTTCTCTCACTAAGATGGCTGTACAGTGTCATTTTGCATTTTTCCTGGGCCCCCTGCAAGAGAAGCATACCACAAAATCCTGCTTTTTTTTTGAAAAGCACAAAGTACCCGCCCATCTCTGCTAGCCAGATCTTTCCATATTCTTGCTCATTTCCCCTCTAGACTGCTGGCTAGTCAACCCAACCCCTCTGCCAGCCAGGAGCTGCTAGGGACTTTTCCTCCCCAGGCTGGCTATGAAAGGTAACACTTGTATCTTGTATTGACTGG